>VWZT01002095.1:214226-354100 GCA_013397055.1 Pachycephala philippinensis
AGATTCTGAAAACTTTATGTACCCTACAAGGTTGGAGTTCCTTTTTAGTGTGTGTCATTTTTACAGATGATGCACACAGATTTTCTCTTCTGAATCCTGGTCACTCGTGTTGAGTGATGTTCATTGTGTCCTAATCTTAGTGGGTTTTCTGGTTCTTTATCTAGGCAAAACAGATTGAGCGTGTATCTCTAAGGTACAGCTGGTGTGCATGGGAGGGATAAAATATTTTGTGGTTTTCTTCTAAGGAGAGGGATGCACCTGTTTAGATAGATGAGAGTTAAAGTAGTAGCAACATTTGTTATCCAGGAATGTATAAATCTAATGCAGGATGACTCTAGGAAGTTACTAGCTTTCATCCAGGCTCCTTCCCCCCCAGCAAACATGTGGAATCAACAGACATATATTGCCAAACATGTAGAGTCTTGAGTGAACCATAGCGTTGTATGCTCATGTGAAGCTGAAGTGGGATTTTCCTAATGTGTGCAGCTGACCCTAAGTTTTCATCAGTTTCCTCAGCATTAAATGCATGTGCTACCATTTCAAAATTGCTGAGCATCCTTGTCTTTTGTTACCTTCAGAGGGAGACGTGGGTGTTGGGCATGTCTGAAAAGTAGGTCACTGGCGTGTCAAGTTCAGACATATCTAACTCTGTGCTCCAGAGAAGATTTAGTGTCATTAATCTCACCTGAGCATGGGATACGGTGAGATGAGTGCACTGACTCACCCAGCTTTCAGTGCAAGCAGTTCTGCTTGGTGCTGGCACACTTGTGTGTTTCTCAAGAGCCTGCCAGTGATGTGAGTGCTAATTCAGCTGGGCCTCCGATGTGCTGATCGTGTGTCACCGTGTGAGACTGGCAGGAGGGGGCTGGGTGCCATCGTGGTAAACCTGCACTTTTGCCAATAGTCCTCTTTTTACCACCAGCTGGATTGTAAGTGAGGAAAACTTTCACAGAAGCTGGTGTAAACAGCTTTCCTGGTAACTGTGAACTCTGCTCTATGCCCTCTTGTGGGTGGGAGTTCTGTGCTCACTTCCATGCTATAGATCTTGGAAGTGTAGCTGTTGCAGTCAAGAGCTCTCCTCCTTGAAGTATTCACAAGAAGTAAAAGTTTTCACAGTCAATGGAAAATTGTCAAAATCCTTTCTTTTTAAAAAATGGGCATTCTAGTCTCTTAGAAGGTCACAAGACGTAGGAGAAAAATATTTATCCCTTTGTCCCATAGCTTTTAAAATTTTATTAATTTTTTTTTTTATTAAGGGAGTAGAGACTTTTGTCTACTCCATTACCTTGTATTATCTTGAGTTCTTTTTGAACTCAGATGTCTCAGCTTCTCCATATGGATCATGTATAAACAGTGAGCCCAGGCTGCTTATCCTATTAGTGTCTTCCTCTCACATAGAGAAAACTGTGCAGAGCTTGTATTGCTAGGTTTGGTTTACAGTTTGAGGGTTTTAAATACAGATGTGAACTTCAGCTGTTGTCCAAGGCTGATGTTCTGGGTATGCTAACTAGCAGGTTTTTTAGGGGGCATGAAAACTTTAAGTCCATCTTGTGTAAATGAAAATCTCTTCGCTAAACTAACAGTGAACTAGGAATGGGAATATGCTTATGTGACAAGAAATGTGGGAATTGTCTTTGGCTTTGTGCTGACATGAGTTCTAACACAGAGAACTGTGATCTTTCCAACCTTAAGTATATGAAAAGCAATCTTGTTCTCCTTGTGGTTTTCCTGTCCAGATCCAGAACATTAAGCATATAGTGTTATAGCTCATGTATATGAAAAAGCTCTAATGGAACAGTGGGTTTCTTCACACAGTGCTGTGTTCAGGCAGGGTGCAAGGAACCAGACCCTTGGTAAACTCTCTGAGTTCCACTCTCTCCTGTGGTGGAGTGGTAGAAAGTGACTGCTTTGCCCAGCAGTGTGGTTGCAGTACAGGTGTGGAATTCTTGTCTAAGCACAGGGTTACATCGCCGATGTCTTCTCTGCCTTTGCTGTGGCTGTTGGTTCGCAGCAGAAGTGCAGGTGCTGTGAGAACTGATTTTGGTGCTGTTTGTGTATGTTTATCAGTCTAAGCCTGTAGGTTTCACATCCAGGTGATTGCAGCATGAACAGTAGCTCAAGCAGTGCAGAAGGTGTGGATGTTCTTCACAGGTATAAAAAGACTTGTCCCTGCCTGGAGGTTCTTTCAATTTTGATAAAAACATCAGTCACCAGTAAAATTGTTAATAGGAATTGAAGAGACCTAGTGCTGTAGATGCAATTTAGTTGCTTTTTTTTTTTTTTAATTAAATTTTTTGGGTGTTTCGTAATTTGATGACTGTGTCTTTGGAATAAAGGTCAGGGTGGAGGTTTGTGCTGGCTGTTTGCGATGAAGAAGCGGATGCTGGCGAGAGGCTTAAGAGAGAAGACAGGAGGTCCAAAAGCTCTTGGAATCAGACATTGTTGCAGATGTTGAAAAGTAACTGTTTCTGATTTGACTAACATGTATCCTGTTGAGATGCCAAAATCTGAGACTAGCACATAAAATGTCTTGCTACTCGAGTGCTTTTTAGGAGTGATAAACTCCACTTAGTAACTTGTGGGAGACCTTGCAATGCCGTGCTTTTTTAACCCTCTGTGCCACTTTGTGCCACCACTTGTTGAAGTTTGTCCGAGCTTGTGTGTATCCCTTGCCTTAAGATGCTCTCCCCCTCTGTGTCAGTTAAAGATTTAAAGCACAAGCATTTAGTCTCATCTCTCTGATTTGAGCTATCCTGAAACTACTAGCTCGTGTAGGTCAATGCACAGATTGGTGGAACTCCTGCCAGTTGCATTAAGTTCATGTCTTCACTGCAACACAAGAGCTGCAAAAATGTGCTCTGACCCGACTTGGACCACAGCTTGTACAGACCCAACTTCAGCAGCACAGTTGGGCAGCAGAATGGAGTGGAACTGTGGGTGCGTGAGCCTTCCGAGTTAGAGGTGCAATGGTCTTTACTCCCCTCTCTCTTTCAGAGATTATTCTTTCTATGAAAGATGTGAGTGAATATATCTTAACTTACAAGCTTTAGCTGGAATAAGAAGAGCTGCTTAATACACCTTCTGTTTGCCTCCTGGTAGCCTCTTTTTCTGCCTGTTGCTGAACAGTGTTCTTGAGTTGCAGCAAGTTTCAGGATGATGCATCTGCTTCCCATATTAACCAGTTCTCATTTTTCTTCTTGTCTTCCCTGACCCCATCTTAATTTCCCTGGCATCTGCTTACACAGAGACTGGATCTCTCATCAGTGTGTCTCATGTCTGTCAGGCTTGGTGACCCTCCCTTGCAGTCTCTCCAGTTCTGCAGCTGAACAGTGCTTCTCGCCAAGAGGGGACTGCACAATGCCACCTCTGTGTGTGGCCTGTGGACCCTGAAAGACAAACAAGTGCCAGTTATGGAGTACATGCAGTACAGAGATGGCATATAACTAAAAATGTGCTGTTGCAGAAAACTTGTTGGTTTTTCTCCTCAAGATAAAGATGTCTAGAGGAGGCAGTGATGCTGCAACATGAAACAGCTGCAATACCTTAAACTAAAGGAACTGCAACAGTTTTGAAGCTACTGAGTTATTTAAGTAAGGCTGACCTTTTATTGTGGGTCACTTAGCAAACTGAAGGTCTCAAATAGCATGTGACCATTGTAGCACAATAGAAATATGTCAGTAGCTTGTTTGAGCTACTTTATAGTGTTTTGTTTACTGAGACAGACTCTTTTCTTTCCCTCTCTCCAGCTGCACTGGTGCCTGCATGGTATCTGCCAACACTGATCTGTGCACAGGTTTCCCAGCAACATCTTTTAGCTTCCATGTGATAATACATGGGAGACAATTGCTCTGAAGTGGCACAAGTTTTGTAAAATGGGGTTTGTAACAGCCCTGCGAGAAGTCAGAAAGTACTTGCCAGCTCAGAGATCAAATGGAAAAGAGAGAGCAGGAGGGCATAATGCAGGCACTGCTTGGTGCTTCTGTGGTCAGGAGCTCTAAAAGCTTCTTAAATGATGAGCAATGCCCTGAGGAGAGCAACTGGCTTTTGCACAAGTGTATTCTGTGCATCACTGTGTTCTGTGCACTGTAACCTCTCAGACACTGAAAGACTGTTCACATAAAAACACTGCTTTGCCCTTGTTGCTTCATCATGCACTGGCCAAATATGAGTGGGGTTGTACAAAACTTCTGGTATCTGCATGTATTCACCCAGGGATTTGATAAGAATTGCAGTAGTTCCTAATGCAGTCTGTTGCAAGGCCAGAAGCAGGAAAAACCACAGCTGTTTCCCTTCTGCATGCTGTGTGAGGAGTGATGGATACAGCCATGCACTGCTGGATGTGGCAGGGTGAGATAGGGCACCATGGGAGGGAATAGGAGCAGCAGCCATGGAGTTCTGAGAATAGCCACACACAGCAGGATGCATCCTGTTCAGCAGAGCCTTGTCCTGCATGGGGCATTTTAGGCAAGAGAAAACAAAACTTCCTTCTTTTTACTTTTGTGAGGTAAAGAAATGATGTAAATGGGAAAACTGTAAAACAAACATCCACACAGGAATGGCAAGTACCCCTGCAAGCAGTTTGGGCGAGTGGCTAGAGCAAACCTGGAGAAGGAAAGGGACAATTTTGTGAAAGGAGAAGCAGGAGAGGGCAAGTTTACCAGGGAACTCTCCAGGGAGGGACCTTTACATAATCACAAAGCCATATGCATCTCTTGGGGTTCTTCATATGTCACAGTCTGCATGCCTGATGGCTTGAAACTGCACATGAATAATGCCCAAAATGGATATTTGGCTATCAGAAAACAACGAATGAATTTTACAAATAAGACTGTGCCAGAATTTTAGATGGACAAAGCACTGCCTTCATCCTCATGAGAGGGAGAACAGTTGTGGAGGCTGGGCTAAAAAACATGGTGTTTTAATTTTTCTCTTAGTTAGGCTGCAGGAAATAGTGTTGTGTAACTAACCTTGGCCAGACTTTGAACATATGGGCTTTGCTTGTCACACCATGTGTATTCACCACTTAAATAAAGTTTTCCAGGGAACTCTTGGGATTTTGAGCACTGAACCAAAGGTGATGCCAAAGCACAGTTCTGGGTAGAAAAGCACTGCTGTTCTGCTGCCA
Source organism: Pachycephala philippinensis (assembly GCA_013397055.1). Classification (NCBI taxonomy): domain Eukaryota; kingdom Metazoa; phylum Chordata; class Aves; order Passeriformes; genus Pachycephala; species Pachycephala philippinensis. The sequence goes on from VWZT01002095.1 coordinate 219,352, forward strand.
AGTTTACTGCAAAGTTTTGTCTAATGTTGTCTTTTATTCTCCAAGTCCGTACCATTCCCTCCTACTGTGAGGTGAAAGATCAATGTACTTAGCAGGATTTTGCAATAACAGTAGTGATCGATCAGCCCCAGAAAGCAATGTTTTTGACCTTTACAGGTCTGTAATCGTGGTTTCCTTAGCAGTTGCGTCCTGTGGAGAGAAATCTGAGAAAAGGCTGTCCTAATGTGAAGTGGCCTATTTTGCCACCAGGTTGAACTATCTGAATTCAGGTGAGAGAACAAGTACAGTTCTTTGTCTTGAAGGGATATGGAGAGAAGGTCGATGCCCGTGTTTAGAACGTGACAGATAATGAGATTTTGCACCTCCAGCAGTGAGTGCAAATGTAGTAAATTTACCTTTGGCTTCAAATTCACTTATAATAGCAAATAAAGGCTTAATTGTTTTCTTAAGTAGGAGGTGCATCTTCTTTGTGGAATACTTCGAGGCCTTAAAGTAAACAGCTTTTTTTTCTCCTATAAAGCTCTGATAAGGTCTAGTCATGAGTCTCCTATAAAGCTCTGATAAGGTCTAGTCATAAGCTAAAGTAAAAGCAAAAGCTTTTACTTTAGCTTAAAAGATAATAAGGTATAGTGAAAACATAATTACATTTATGCAAGCTAATGCATGCTAGAGGATGGGAGATTAGAGGGGTTTGGTGTTGGTAAAGAGCAGTGGTACGTATCCTCCTGGTGCAATGGTTTCAAGATTTAGATATCTAAATACCAACAGTCTTTGTCTTCCACACTGTTAAATTATCTGTGGCTTGTAATAAAAAAAAAAAAAACATATAAACACGGATTGAAAAAAGAAGTCCAGTAGGTTTATTGTGATGCAAGGATAAGATGAAGTAGAAGAGCACTGAAAATTAGTCTGTTCTGTTGCTTTTCTTGTCACCATTTAGCCTGTTTGTAGCAATACAGCAAAGCTTATCTTACAGATGTATCCTCTGATTTGGATGCTTTTCCAAGAACATCTACAGTGAAGTTTCTTTTCTTGCAGGTGCCAGCTGGCACTGCAAGGTTGAGTGATGAACTCACTATTCTGTAAGGTATTTGTCTATATGCATGTTTCTAGGCCAGTTTAGTACACAAAGATACAGAAGGGATTGCCTTTTAAATTAAAGAATTGCCCCTTATCTCAAAAAACCATGTAATGTAATCCCTTTTAAGAGACAGGTCCTCATTAAGTATTTTGCCCGATTTCCAACATACATAAACTTTAGGAATCTGTGCTGTGAAACTGGAAATGATGGCCTGCATTTTGTTTGTAACTAGTTTGCATTCATTTTGCTTATGTGCTGAATGATCCTTACTTTATATATTTTCTTCTTGATCCTAAGTGTTATTAAGCTGTATCTTCTCACTGCCATAGTCCGTTTTTTTTCCCATCCGATACAGAGAAACTGCCCTTCCTCTCAGCTCTGTGTTTTGCTAGAGCAAATGTGGGCTGCGGAGTCATCCAATGAGCTGTTCAAATGGACATTCAAAGGCTTCATGTTTTGCAGCACCATGTGCATTCCCATCAGGTAGAATGAAAGTAGGATTTCCAAGGAGATGCTTTCAGCTTCGATGGCAAGTGCATAGCCTGTGGTCCAGCCTAGCTTTTGCTGCTTGCAGTGTTGGCTAAAGACAGCTGCAGCATTCTGATGGCAGTGGAGGTCCTCTACACATGTCTTGTCTGGATTTAGGAATCATGCCTTGGCGTCACTGGCTCTTTCAGCAGCTCCACCAACAATAAGAAGTTGTCAAAGGATGATTGCCCTTCTGTAGTTACTGTAAGTCCATCAGGAAAGGTCATGCCTGTGCTGTTCTCCAGCATCAGGCATACAGCCCTTGTGCCTGTTCTTGTCCTGTTGGTCCCATTGATTCAGACTCCTGTGGCACAGGAGTCCTTGATCAGGCAATAGCCTCAGCATAGTCTGCTGCTTTCTCCTGGCCAGGAGCTTAATGGGAGGCGAAAGGGTCTTTGCTGAATAGTCCTGTGTTTATCTTCTAGAGATAAATGTTCTCTGTGCTTTTATTATGCCATGGGAACAATTTACTTTAGCATAGGCAGAAGCAAATACTGATAAAAACTAGAGATCTAAGTAGGGCAGTGCAGTAGTACTAAAATGGGGAAAAGAGGACAAAAAAAAGCAGTCTCAATATTAATTGTGCTGAGGAGAGAGGGTGAAAAGATAATGTATCTGTCAAATCAAAATTGACACCTTTGGCTTTATTGTTCCCTAGGCCTGGACTGATGTTATTTAATTACTGGAATTAAGAAGTTAATACTTTTTCCGGTAGTCAAGTGACATGTTTTATTCTGTTCCACTGAGGTCTATGTCCCATTTAGTCAGAACAACTATAATTAAGCCCAAAAAGAGCATTTTGGCTCTACCAAAGCCTTGCCTGGGCTGTTCTGTGGGCTGCCTTAGCAGCTGAAACTTTTAGTGCCGTCTGATGAGCAAAAGCCTGTCTGGTATTGCCTCAAGTTTTCTAAGTTCTGTTACATCTTAAGTTTTTGAGACAGCTGCCAATGCCAGCTAATGCAAAGAGTGGACATATGCTGGATTTCCTCAGGCAGGAGCAAGAGGGGAAAGCAGCTGTGTAAGAGTGGTAAACCACTGCACTTGACACAGTGTGTTACATGCAGGGTTGGTTACACGACTTTATAAACTAATCTCTTCTTGGTAACTTCTGCAACTGCCAGTAAATGAGTGGGAATAAATGAACCCATCATCATGCTTTGGAAATATCAACAGATAAATGATCCTGCCAGATTTCCGGCAGGGACATCAGCTCAGACCCATACAAACACTGATCTTCCAGCTTCACACTCTGATCCCTGTTGCTGCCAAGTTTATTTGTAGCCAAAAGGCGAAAGCATATAAAATTTCGGAGAGCCTGCTATGGTGTTTGGAATACCGTGGCAGTCTGAGCTATGAAGCACCAGCAGGTGAGGAGCCCCTTTGGGATGGGCTGTTGCAGAGACCTTCTCTCAGCCCTGCTGCAGGCAGGATTTCTACAGGCTGCCCAGCTGCAGGCTTTGCTCTGGGGAAACATTTGGGACCTCTGTTATTTGCCATTTCATCTTCCCCTTTGCACACTCTTTTATGGTTCCTATTATGGTTGGGGAGTACAAGACCGGGGGAAGGGAGGAAATCCCACAGTAGCTTGTACCACTAATTCAGATTCCAAAGTGTTGATTATGGAGTGGAGGATTAAAACTAAAAGTAGGGTTTTTTTTTGTTAAACAAGAAATGCTATAAATGCTGTTGGTCGTGGTCCTTCAGTTTCCAGCAGTAAGCTTTTCCACAAATACTCTTGCTAACCAGTATTATATACCAGAGAAAGCAGTAGGGAAAGGGAACTATGAATGTACCAATTGTTTAAAAAAAAAAAATTACATGCTGTAGTGGCTGAAAAATGCATGACTTTCATCTGAATTCTGAAAGCTCCTCTGTGATTTCAGATGCTTTTACTCCTACTTTCCCTCCTTCCTTCATTCTTTAGTAGATGAGAGAGAAGCTTGGTCAGGATTTCCCTAATAAGTTTTTGTGACCAGGAAACCAAGCCAAGAAGTCATCATCACCAACTAGTTTTATCCACAGCATCATTTTGATCACAGCTTATATTCATTCTCCTAAAAACCTGATGACCTAAAACCTCGTCTTCAATGAAGCAGGCATGAACATTGTTGTCTGGTTTTTATGAGGTGTGAACACACCGGAATGGATGGCCCAAGGACTGCTAATATTGAGGTCACCAGCAGGAAGCATGGATAAACCTAACCAACAGCTTGGTCTGCCTCAGTCATTGTCTCCCGAGGTATTTCCTGTGCTCTAAAATGGAACTTGTTCTCATGCCCTTTTTGACATGAACAAACATTTTTACATGGTTTTAAGAGTCAAATTCTTTTAGAAACAAGCTTAACTGTTATTCAGCTGTTAAGCACAAAACCTGAACTATTAAATGTGTAGGCAAATGTTTTGTATACAAAATTATTTGGGAGAAGTAGATAAATAACCACTTTGACAAAAATTCTGGAGATAGGAAAAGCAAATGACGTGGGTAATTGTTTAGTGATCTGTGTTTGTGTTTAGCATGTGTATTAAAAAGTGCTAACAGTGGTTTCCAGAAGTGGTGCGTATGCATGTATTGACACCTCAGATTCAATAGTATTTTTCCAGAAATAAATGATACTGCCTGTGTTTGAAGGCAGGCTCCTAATTTGCAAGCTGGTTTTTGTGATATTCTGAAGCATTATCCTGGCAATGGTCATCTTTTTGTTTTGAGTTTCATTTCCCTTTATTGCTGTGTATGATGACTCTAAGCCAAGAAATGCTGTTTATTCAATTATTGACCAATGACATTACACTGACCTCAGGCTAATAAAAATGAGGGAGGGAAAGTGGGAAAATATGGACCACCTTGAAATATTATTGTGGTGTTCAATGTAACAAGAAAGAAGAGCTCTTGTGAGGGTAAACAGCCAACCCCTTGTTGTTCTCACTTTCCTGTTCTTTAGACAAGCCCAGTATTGCACAAGATGGTTGGTGTATACAGGGATCAATACTGTTTCCTTTTTTTAACGGCTCCATGAATCAGCTGGGAGAAATGGGCAGCTGAACCCATGGCCAGTTGCTATAGTGACTGTATTTCTAATAACTTAAATAGTGCAAGAGTATATTTCAAGCACAGGGATCTGGCTGGCTGTGGTGTCTGGTTGTTGGTATCAGACACTGTTCTTGCCATGAGCCAATTTGTACAGCATCAAGCAGTCTCCATCCAGGGTTTGGGAGTCGGCTTGTACCAGGGACTGTTCCCAGTACATAGCTTGGATGCACCTGCTGGTTTCTGTGCCAGGTGGCCTCACTGCCGGAGGCTGGTCCCAGGCCTGTGTCACTTATTAATGTAGGTGTGTTTCATATCTGTGGAGCACCCAGGTCATGTGGCCGTTCCTCCCAGTGGGGTATCGGGTTGCCTACAGGAAATTGGTTCTGTGATTTAAAAAGAAAACCCAAACCAGCTAAGTCCTAACAAAACACAGCCCTTGAAGCTGTTACGCCTCTAAACACTTCTGTTGATTGGAGATCTGTAACAATAAGTTTAAAAACCCTGAATTTGAGACCAAAGTAGTTTGAGATTCTTAAGATAACTTCAACCAGACATCTAGAGGAGGACAGGTCTCCCAGGGCCCCTGCACTGAGCAGAAGTACATGTGCCTGCCAGATTCCTGTGTGTGACATTGGCCAGTGACCCACAGGGCTGCAGCCAGGGCTGGAACCCAGCTGGAGCACTGAAGTTGCATTCATTGCCTCTGTGGCCAAGTTCTCCCATCAGACCTCTGTGCGTGCTTCCTGCACCACAGGAGGCCCAAGCATTGGATCTGTGACCTATGTGAATACATCTTCTGGCATTCCTGAATAGATGTCAAGATGTGTTTTCTCCATGAGCCTTTGTTTCTGACACCCAGGGATGTATCTTTGGTTTGAGCAGAGCATTGCATGTGCTGTAAGTCTGGGAGGTGGGACATGAATGCTTCCTTATATGCCAGCTCCCCTGCTCACACCATCCTGGGGTGGCATCATTCCAGTGGGCTTGGTGTCATTGCAGCTGCATTGTGCCGGCCAGTAAAAGTACCCAGATTTGTTCTCGTAAGTGTGACAGTCCCTTCACTGTTTCAGGCCATGTGAAAGCTTTGGTCCTGTATTTTTGAAGTCATGGAACCAGTGCTAAGCTGTAGTAATGACCAGTTTTGAAACACAAGTCACCAATCATCTGCATCTGAAACAGACAGCTAGACGTTAGGTGCTGAAGAGAGAATTCTTCAACAGGGACATCCAAATCTAGAGCATAGCTTGAAGAAGATCAAGGAAGTCCAGAGACCCTCTGCTGTGAAGTTTTACCAAAACATTTCATCTTCGAAAAGACCTTCAGTCATAAAAATTACATTTGTGCTCGTTTCAATTTTTAAAATACTTGAAATAAGCTGGACGAACAGTTGTCCCAGACCTTACCACAAGCAGTTTTCCACCCATACATTTGGTGTTGCTGCCAAATGATTATAGAAAACTCTAATAGGTTTTGTAGGTTGTATTAAAACTTCAAGGAGGACATAAAGTAGGATAGTAAAACTGGTGATGCTACAAAGAATTATGAAGAGGAATTGGGCTGCCCCAATAGGTTGTGAGCTACTCTACCTAGGAAAAGCAAGGAAATTTCAGGTACAACAATTAAATTAGTCTTCAAAGCACGTTTTCTGTAGAAAGTACTTTATAGCTAGAGATGCTTGTTCTGTAACTATCACACAGGTCTTTCTGCCTTGTCCAGTTTACCTGCCACTGATAATGTAACAGGTGTTAATGTAACAGGTGTTGTTTGGGCAAAGTCTTGTGGAGACAGTCTCTTCCATAATCTTACAGTTTTTGTACAAGCTGTTTCCATTTGAGTATCTGGTGGATGATTCACACAGTATTTCAGTCCTTCTCTTTTTTCTTCTCCTTTACCCACTGTTTTGGGAACAGTGATGTGTCTCCTGTTAGGAAGAAATAGTAATTTCCTTTTGTTTCAATGTGCAAACAAACACCGAAATTGTCACGGCTGGTTTCATCCTGCTCCAGTGTCACTTGAGAGTTTTGCTGCTGACCTCCTGAGTGGGACCAGCTGAGCATTTCAAAAGGACAGGTGATATTTGCATTGCTGGAGGCGTGCAGGTACAGCTGCACAAGGGTCATAGATATCCCTTAGCTGTCACTGCCACAGTAATTGGGATGGGGCGGCGACCGAGTCAGAAAATACATGTTGGATGTAGCATCATTGTTCTGACACTCTTTCACATGGTGCTGCCCTGTGGCAGTTGTGTTCTCCTCCTCTTCCTAAGCTTGGCCCAAGTTGCTAAGCTGGGTTTTGTGTCTTGGAGCCAGGCTTTCCAGTGGCAAGGATTGTTGGACTTGCCTTCTACAGTACATTGTTGTTCCCTTTTGGATTGTGAGGTAATTTATATATTCTAGTTTGTTTCTTGTGTGGAGTGTCTCGTTGTAGGAGCCTTTTGTGTTTTCTATGAAAAGTTTCTTGTTTCCTTTTTAATATTACTTTAGCTGTTTTCAGGGTGGTTGATCTGAAGGTATCCTCTGGTACAGCTCCTCTGATACCGAGGAAAAGGTGTCAGAATATTTTAACCCAGCCCTGAGTTTTTATAAGATTGATTGCCTTTTTAAGGTATCAGAGGATCAAGAAAGCAACAAAATTTCTTTTAAATCATGTATGCCTGGAATACCCGGGACATAAGAGTTGTATGACAATCTTTATAGTATTTTTCTACAAAATCTGTTGCTTTTGCTGTACCACAAGATTGCACTGTCTTACTTTGGACACAAATAGAAATTCTACTTGGCCTTCATTGCATAAAATCTTGTAGAAAGAACGATTTTAAGCATAGACTAAGAGAGAGAAGCATATTTGGAGTCAAATAAAATTAAATTACAAATAGCTATCAATTATGCAGAAGTAACAAAAATAAACAGAGCAAGATGTTTTACTTAGGTCTCTCCTTCCTGTGAAACTAAATTGATATTCTTTTCTGAAATCAGATCAGAGTGACACTGGTGTTGCTATTTGGCAAGATGATATGGTTATATATGGTCTGAAAAAATTAGGAAAAATCAGCTGCTAAACCTGAAAGTTGAAATTGAGAGGTTTCCTTGTAGAGAGAAAGAATGGGATGAATGTGTGATTATCCATCCTGCCTTGCAGAGAAGTTCAGTTCTTGTTCAGTCAGTGCATATCTAGTCTTGATGCTATGAAAAAATGTAACTTCTACATCTTTGATAAGCTTGTATAGTGTGGAGTGGCTTGCACTGTGGCATTTCATGAGAGTCCCATTTTCCAGTACCTATCTCTATAGTGGAAGCAGAACTCCCAGACCTGTGCTCTTCCTTTAGACCTGCTGGTGTTTGGTATCACTGTCCTTAAGTTCTCTTGTGGCGCGGGATTGTGGAGCTGCTTTCTCTATATGTCCAGAACTGATTTAGAAGCATCTCAAACACATGGTTTTTATCTTTGACTAATAGTCATTTTTGTAAACATTTCCTAAACAGGACCAAGTTTGATTCTATGTGTTTGTTATTCAAAAGCTAAGCTGCTTTGAACAGAAAAATATTTCATTCTTGAGGCCCAGTAATAATTTGACTCAAGCTGGGGAAGAAAAGAGAGTAGGAATTTAAGAACCAGGGCTGAGGCTTGAAACTTTCCGTGAACACTGGAGAGGAAGACAACAGAAGTGGAGCTTTTCTTTTCCTTAAAATATATACAAACTTCACAGTATGCAGTTGGGAAAAGATCACTTGACATTGAATTCAGATAGCCTGCAATGGTCATAACTTCCTTTCTCAAACTGTTGTTTATTTTTCTCTATGCTTATTTCACAGTGATAGATAATGAACCTTTGTTTGTCCTAAATGCCAAAAACAATTCCTGTCTGTTAAAAGAAAACAATCTAAAGGATTTAGTGTCCCAAGTAACAGAGCAAGAACTTTGTATTTGTGAGGTACCAAGGTGAGTGCAACTGCACTTTGGGGAGAAGCCTTAATGTGGGAAATACTTTCCAGTTTACAAATTTGGATGGTAGGTGTTGAGTGCAGCTGTAAGGTTTTCATTGCCCTGTCTGTCACCAGGCTGCTTCATAAATGTAAAATGTGGAGCTGGACTTCTCCTCTTCCTTCTGGTGAGGGACAATGCATGTGCACAAAGCTGCCCTGATACCACAGTAACTGGAGTGGTGAGAGAGTCTTGGGGTTTAATGGTTTGTCTTCAGCCTGTTACCTCCATTTGGATAGACCTGTTATTACCAAAACACTGTGCTCTTTGAGTTTCCTTGTCTGAGCATTACTGAACCAGACGTTCACTGCCATCCTTACTGCAGGCTTTGTATCGTTTGTACTTTATATCCTGTTCCCTACTGCTTGTTCTTCCCATTCGTGTTCTATCTCTAACTCCTCTCAACTCACTCTCTCATTTCCTCATCTTCCTGCATGTTAATTCTCTCAGTGACCCTCCTCTTACCAATTTGGAATTCAAAAAAGGCAGGCTGTCTCCTTCCTGCATGAACTTGGAGCAGCTGCACATCCTTGCTAATACTGTTAAATATCAATATCCAAGTCATCTCATATGAAAGTGAAATGGGAGAGCTTGGATCAGGAAAATCACTGACACCAGAAATTGGTAAAAACCACCTTGTGCATTGGTGATGTGAAAAAACATTTAGTGTGTTTAGGTGGTTTTATCTGCAAGCTGTTGCCTTCTGAAAACCTGAAGTACCCACTCTATCCTTCTGTGGTCCAGCAGCAGTCCACAGTAATTCCCAGTTTATTACTAGGTTTTTTTAAACCTGTTTAAATATTATTAAAATGCATTGAATTGTTATGAGTAATTGAGAGACAGTGAATGTGTGATGCCTCCCAGGCATGAGGGAGTGGGATGGGATGTTACAAGCAGTAGAGCAATGAAAATCAAATGGGAAGAGTTTCTTTCTTTTGCAGTGGGTGGAGGGAATGGCAATATTTGCCTTTGCCTTGCTGTTTCAGAGCTGTCTTGGTGAGGAAGGGAACATCAGCTGCTTGAGGAGGAATGTGGGCTACCTCTGCAGTTGCTTGTGGGGGTGCAAACGCTGAGGGCTTGCTACTGTCGAGGAGAGGTGACCTTGGTAGCCTGGTACCTGCTGGTTAAAGGGTGTTCCTGAAAACAGAAGAACAGGGATGCAAAGGGAGTATCTGCACCTTTCCCACAAACACATACACATCTCAAGCTTATATTCTTGCCAATAGCATGAGTAATTTTAAAAGGCTAAGTCTAGCAGGACTTGTAAATCGCTGTCAGCTCTTGTTGAACCAGATGCCGGAGCCAAAACTCTGGGGAGAGAAATAGTGTGGTTGAAATGTGTGTAAAAATGAAGGGTGCCAGAAGAAGAGACAGTGTGGGATGACTGGGAGAACTGTTGGGAGTACAGAAAAATGTCTCTAAGCTTTTAAGTGCATGGCTTGGAAGTAGGCTACTGGACTGTCTTCTTTGGTTCCTATGTCCTAAATAGAATTAATGGTTGACCACTGGGAAAGCTAGGACATAGATCCTCAGCATTCAGAGGCTTTTTAATTAGCATGTAGCTGCCATACCATGAACCTTTGTTTCCTTCTACAGAGATATTTTCCTTTCAAAAATTGATCAAACAAAGCCATTATATGCTCTGAAAAAAAGTGAGTAGGAAAAGCAAAGACAAACCTTGATCTTTCAGACTTAAGAGTGTGAAGCGAGTGTTTTAAAGGTACAGTGCCAAGGGGAAAAGATGCATTTGTGGAACGGTATGGTTGTGCATTTCTAACAGCCTTTGTTAGCTTGTATTTATTTCCACTGAGCGGTGCAGATGATGAAAATGTGTGTACTTCCAAAGCAACCCATTTGTTCACTGCACTGTTCAAAGTTGTAACTGCTCTCAGTCTTTCTTGTAAACTTGCTGTTCCTATTTGTTGGTGTTATTTAGAGCAAGCTGTCCATCTGATCTGTTTTAGGGGCCAGATCCTGTCCACAGAACAGCTCTGTCTAATATTTTCTGCCTCCTCCCCTCCAACTGGAATAAAAATTGATTCTAAATAATGCCCTCCATGTGTACTGCCTCCCTCTGATGCTCAGTAGTTGGGACATCTCTCAATTAAGTAAACTGCTTAACCTGCTGCAGGTTGTTAATAATTTACATTTCTTGATAACTGCTCACAAATTGCATACATCCCTCCAAAGCTCACCGTGTGTGCCTGATAAGAAGACACAATTTACTTCTATTGGATATGACATGTGGAAGAGACTTAGTGGACTGTCAGGTCATTCCACCTGGATGTTTTCAGCATGTCTCAGATACCAGGACAGGAGAGTGGGAGGAGGAACCACTTGACACAGCAGAACACACATGGACTGTGAAACCAGCAGGGTGGTTTAGTCTCTGGGACATGTATCTCATGGCTTGAGGTAACTGGACACATCGTCTCTTTGCATGGTAATTTAACTGTAAGGAAAGCTATTGCTCCCCTCCCTGCCCTCAGTGTAAGAAGCAATCCTGTCTGACCTGCAAAAAAGTCAAGCCAGAATTACAAACATGATTTTATTTTTCAGACAGTGCTGAGCCTGCAAGGCCACAGGATCAAAAAGGACCCTCCTCTTATTTACTGCCTTTACCTCATCTTAGCACATCTTTTTCCCCAGCAGGTGCTGTGAGCAGATTTTATGCTTTAACTAATAGCACAACGATTTACTTGCCCAGTGGGTTGTCTCTAGCTGTTGTTTACCTTGTATTACCATCTGAAATCTGGTGTCCTCTGCCAAGGTCAGCAATAGATCTGGTCTGCTTCAATCTGCTACTATTCTCTGCTTGCAATGGCCCTTAAATAGGCCAAGTCATTACTTCAGGCACCTTTCTTTGCACTGCCCATGCCTATGCTAACTAGTAGTCTTGTGTTGGAGGGTAACATCCACAGATGCAAATGCCCCATCCCTGAAAGTGTTCTAGGCCAGGCTGGATGGGGCCCTGAGCAGCCTGATCTAGTTGAAAGTGTCCCTGACTATGGCAGGGGGGTTGGAAGTAGGTGGTCTTTAGCTCTCTGGTAAGGAACTTCATATTTATTCAGGACGGGGAAGGTTGGTCAGCTTTTTCCAGTGTTCATGTACAGTTGCCCACTATTTAACTCAGCAATGACTTTGACAATCCTTGCTTTGAAAATATTCTGTCTTGAATCCCTGATTCCTGTAAATATATAAATACTGACACCTTTATTGTAATCACCGTGTCCAGTAGCATGACCTAGTAAGTACTTATTACTTTTGAACTTGAAGATGTTACCTTTTGTATTAGGTTGAAATAAGATTTACATGTGGGATGCTGCCAAGCAGAGGAGCAGATCTTTAGAGATGACTTTATCAGACAACCTCAAATCTATTTCTTCCAAGCTAATACTGGTATTTCCCCTATGAATGGCAGCAGTAAAAATCTGGATGCAAGCTGAGACAGCATCTGGACAGGAATTGCAAAGGACTCTTCTTGTAACCTTCTAAAGAAAAATGCCGGAAAAGTAATGTAGTAATAAGGTGCCAGCAAAGAGGTTTTTATAATATTTTATGCTTTTGCCATGAACCACAATCTCTGTCCCTTATAGCAAAGAGGAAGTTACCTGTGAGAAAATGACTAGGTAATTGAACTGAGGTTGCTACAGGCTTTATTGGTTTGGTCAGTCACCTAAGCAGTGGTCTCCTGTTGGGACACAGTTCCACCAGGCAGCTTTACAAGGCTGCACTGCAATATGTTGCACCATTTCACATATTTAAATAATTCATTTTTTTGTACCTGAGGAGAGTTGGTCTTGTGTCCTTCCTACGCTGCTGCAATAGACGTGGCTTTCCTGTCCTGTCTTCACAAGGAGAAAGTTTGATGCAAATGGTCAAGGTTTATCCTGGTATTTGATAGCCTCTGCCTACTGCTCTCCTTTGTAATTTTCTTTCCGCCTCTCTTGCCAGAAATATGTGGTTCTGGGATTGCTCCTGAGAGCTGTGGCTGACAAATCCTCTGTTCCCTCCCCTAATGGTTTGGACTAGTTGCCTAACCCAAATTAGCAGATAAGCTGATTGGGTCTGGAGAGATGTGAAGTGCAAGGGAACTTACCAAGCGGATAGCAGTGTATTGCAAAGAGAATCTAATATTGATAAATATATTTTTTTCTCTTTCATCCATAGTCTTTAAGTTACTAAATCCTGCCAGCATGAATAAAAACTGTGTACAACTGCTGCAAATAAGTGCTGCTAGGGCACATATGGAAAGAAGATGCAAAAAGAAAAGAATGATAATGCTCTTATAATTTAGCAGGTTTATCTGTGTCTGGGTTGCTGCATTCAGTACCGAAGATGCCAGTTCAGACAGGATATTGCCTCATTAGAGGGATTGGAAAGCAGGTAAGGGGAGCAGAACACAAGAAGAGAGAGACTGGAAAGATTGATTACCTTAAAGAAGAAGCATGTAAAAAATGATACAAGTATACCCAGCAACTAACCAGTGTAGAAGGTAGAGACAACAGAACTTCTAGTCTTGTAAAAGGAGAGCAAGAGGATGTTCATTGAAATTTGCTGTTAACTATTTAAACATGATAGAATAAAATTACTACAGTATGAAGTTGAATGCTGAAAAAATGGAAAAGCTGCAACTAGGCCACATGAAAGAAGTAGCTGGATGTAAAGAGGCACTGCATGTTTGAGAGAGTTTTTTTTAATAATAAAACCTAAAGTTTAGGATGGAATATTCAGTCTCACAATAGTGGTTTGAAGATGGTTTCTGTTCAACGCTGTTGATTTCCATCTCCCCATGCAACCCCCACGGGAATGCAGAGATGACAAACTGACTGTCATTTAAGCCCTTGAAATGCCAGATCATCTCTAAATTACGGAGTCAGAGGTTTGGGCTTTGCTGGCACCTCAAAACACACTCTGCAGTATCCATGATAAGAAGAAATCTGAGAGCCCTTGGTAAAGCACTTCAGGGCTGCAGTTCCTTTGCAGCTATTGTACAAACCTTTCAGGACAGGGTTGGGTTTGCATACCTTTGCCCTGCTTTCTTCGTCGCTTTATGCTGGCACTACTTCTGTTGGCCTTGCTGATTTCCTTTCCAGAGTGCTGAGACTCCCCAGCCAAAGCTGTCCTGCTGGGTCAGAGCAGCAGAGTGGCTTCTTACCTCCTCTGGAAGAGCAAAGCCTGTAGGAGTTGTGTTTGTGTGAGGACAGTGAAAATATCTCTGAGTCAGGCTGCCCTGAGAGGAAAACGGTAATGAGCAGAAAAGCTGAGGGAACATTTTATCACTCATGAATCATTGTTCAAGTTCAGCTGGAGGAACTGGAAATGCGATTCCTCTGCAGAAAGTCCTTCATGCCTCAAGGAGAGCATTTCCAGAGGCACTTTGGTGTGGCACAGAGCACACAAATACATTCCAAGTAGATATGTTTGTTGTCTCTGAAAAAACAATGCTGTAATTGTTCAGCAGTATTTAAAAACCAAAAGCCTATCTCTTCTTATAGAGGGTGTTTCAATAAGCTTTCAGCACCTTCAGCTGCATGTGACCAGCTGATTGTCCTATTTATTGGCTGAGGAATTTACCTATGCAGTACAGGTATGGGGGTTGCATTTTGGTTTGGGTTTTTGTCATGGTTTAACTTCAGGCAGCAACTAGGCATCAGCCAGCTGCTCACTCAGTCCCCCCATGGTGGGATGGAGGAGCGAATCGGGAGAGTAAAAGTGAGAAAACTCAGAGTTTAAGATAAAGACAGTCTAATAGGCAAAGCAAAAGACAGGCACACAAGCAAAGATGAAGAAGGAATTCAGTCACAACTTCCCAGCAGCAGGCAGGTGTTCAGCCGTCTCCAGGAAAGTAGGGCTCCATCATATGTAACCATTACTTGGAAGGACAAAATGTCATCACTCCAAACATCCCCCACTTCCTTCTTCCTTCCCCAGTGTTATATGCTGAGCACAACACCATGTAATATGGAATATCCCTTTGGTAAGTTGGGGTCAGCTGTCCCGGCTGTGCCCCCTCCCATCTTCTTGTTCACTCCCAGCCCAGTTGCTGATGGGGTGGGATGAGAGGCAGAAAAGGCCTTGGCTCAATGTAAGCCCTGCTCAGCAGTAACAAAAACATCTCAATATTATCAAGACTGTGTTCAGCTCAAATCAAATCACAGTCCCATACCAGCTACTGTGAAGAAAATTAACACTATCCAGCAAAAACCAGCACAGTTGTTTTGGTTTGTTTTGGGCTTTTTTCACAAAGAACAAAATCAGAGAAACAATTAATTAAAGTGATAGTTTATATAGTAACAGAAATAAGTGTTCACATTGAGAGTTAATGACTTTATGGGAAATCTATGAGTGTTGGGACTTAATAGCTGCTTGCTTCAAAAAGGGTTTATTTGCACTGGGATATGATGCTCTTCTCAAAATCCAAGAAACACAGGGTTTCCCCTACAACTTTATGTTACATGAATTAAATGTTGAATGCTTTCTGACTGAATGTCGTAAATACACTGTCAAGGCAAAATAACACTTTTAGAGGTTGTGCATGGTCTTCCCTCTTTGCATCTGGGAGCCTATTTTCCTTACACCAGGGTTCTGAAATATCTTCAATGAATGGTTAAGACTCTGTTTAATACTTCAAATATCTTGCAAGAAGCAGTGAAGTAGTTAATGATTGAATTTAGTCTCTTGCAATGAATGATGCAGATGAATTAGGTCCAGAAATTAAAATGCTGAGAGAGGGAATCATCCTATACATGTGGAAATGTGGCTTGATTCCTCTGCAGTACAGGCATAATTTAGTAGATGTTACACTGGATAGTTAACCAAACATTTATATGAAAAATAAGTTGAGGCCTAAGGGTATGACTTAATTTAGTGCTTGGGATCAAATATCAATCTTTTCCTGTAAATTAACCTTTATGTGACTATAATTGATTAGAAATGCCATACTGGTGGTATCTATATTGAAAATGAGTATGTTCAGCTTTCACTTCACAGAGACACTTTTTTATCAGTTGAATAATGCATTCATTTTTATGCAGAGTGAAGCATGCATAACTTAAAAATTATCACTAAGTTGGAGCTTTGGAGAAAAAAAAAAGTGTTGTGTTCTGCTGGACAGATGTTCCTACCAGGCAGCTGGAAGCAGGACAGTAACCTGGTGGGTTCTAGTTCTTCACCTTTGCTATGTGGGCAATTTAGAGGGTCATAGGAGCGTTTCTTTTGTGCAGATTCTATACCACTAGGTATTTTTAGCATGGTTCCACTGAGTCACTTATTGCATAGCAGGCCTGCATTTAATCTAATGAGGATCTTTCTAATAACTTCCATTACTGAAACATTTGAATGTGAGAAGGAGGTGAAAGTAATTGGATTGCAATAATTAAATTATCCAATGCAATTACCTTCAAAGGGTTGTATGTTTATGCTTCCTGAATGCAAACAGGAATTGATCAGTACAGGCAGCACCAAAGCTGCATCTGTTCTGGAAGTGAAATCCTTTGGTGGGGTATGGATGAAGGAGGTCTGTGGGTAAGGGGGAGATGAAGATCATTTTGTTACCCCAAGGATCTGTAAAGAAGACTGGTGCACAGTGTTTGAGGTAGTTAATTTTGAAACTTTGCTTGAAAAAAGTCCCAATGTGATGTAACACTTGCTGTTTAACACTTTCCAAAGCTGAAGGCTGATGCTCACTGAGAACTCCAGCCTGGCATTTACCTGCATTTACAGAAGAAGTTAGCTTCCCTACAGCATTTTTGCTGGAATGTGGTGTAGTCACTACACTGCTTCTTATGACACATGATGACAACTACTTTTGTGGAGCTGCTGAAGACCTGAAGCAGCTCGGCTCTCTGAACCTTGTTCTAGTAACCTCAACATAACAGAGTATTTTTCTGTGGTTATGACTTGTGGTTCATTTTTTGGGTCTCTACTTGACCAAAGTTTCTGAAGTGGAAACTAGTCAGAATCTGATTTTTGTCCAGTGCCTGAAGAGCAGTGCTTGCAGTGCTCCCACGCATGTGTACTCAGGTAACTGGAAAAATCACTGAACTGCCTTGCTCATTGTCCAGAAAACTGAAAAATGGGTGGAAACTGTTTCACAGCTGAGTAGTAAAGCTGTCATGTCACTACCTCTTTTTTTTAAATTATAAAAATTCATTTCTCCTGAGATTGTCTCCTATGAATCTTTGTTTTCTAGTCACTTCCCACGAAATGCCCAAAAAGCCTTCTATGTAAACCAAAACTGCGTTAAATAAAATGGTGTCACTTTCTCTGAGGTCTAAGAAATGGATATAACACCCTGAGAAACCCATGCAATCCTCTAGCTCCATATAACCTACCAAAACGTTGACATTTTCCCTATTATGCAATGTGCATCTGCATTTACTTACAGCAGCATGAATTAAATGGGGAAACATCTTAGAAAGCATGGTTTGACTGCTTAGTAAGCTTTGTGTGAAAAAAATTCTGCCTTTCAGTCCATCTGCCTGCTTGCTTGGCACTCTGCTTTGTACGATGTTTTTTTTTATATCGCTGGGTGGGATTGACAGTGCACTTGAATGTTCAAGTGCTCATGAGACTCCTTCCTCCCTCACAGCTGGTGCCTGAGGTACTGCTACCAGATCCAGCAGCCACCACGCGTGTTTTGGTGTGCTCCCTGAGCTGTTCACATCCAGGATTGTGTGCAGTCCTTGCTTGGTTCTCCTCCCGTGCCGTGATCCTGTTTCTCTGGTGCTTCTGAGCTTTGTGCATGAGGGTTGCTGGATTGGTGACAATGGCAGCAGCCTTTTGGATACAACAGCAGGATGTCAAAGGTGCTGGCTGTTGGGAGCTGGCCCAGGCTCCTCTTGAAGTCAGATCTTACTGCTCCTATGGTTTTGTTGCAGGGCTTGAGAGATACAGAGTAAGGAGTGCAGTTATTATTCAAAAGGCTTTTATTTTAGAGGAAGCCAAATGATGAGTTACCGACCAAGGTTACAATGAGGATATTGTATCTTCTAGAAATGCCTTTATGCAATCAACTGCTAAGAGAACCTCTCTAAAACAGCCCTGAAATAAAGTCCATTCTTCAGAACTCTTTAATCTTTCCCCCAGCCATTTTCTCCCTTTCCTGAACTTGTAGCTCTTGAACTTTATTTTAGAAACTGAACCTGCCCTTTTGTAATACAAAAGAACCTAGACCAGATATACAGTGATCACAGAATCATAGGCTATCCTGGGTTGGAAGGGACCCAGAAAGATCATCAAGTCCAACTCCTGGACCTGCACAGGACACTCCAAGAATCACACCACATGCCTGAGAGCTTTGTCCAAATGCTTTTTGAACTTTGGCAGGCTTGGTGCTGTGACCAGTTCCCTGGGGAGCCTGTTCCAGTGAAGAACCTTTTCCTAATATCCAGCCTAAACTTCCCCTCGCTCAGCTTCATGCCATTCCCTCTGGTTCTATTGCTGGTCACCTGAGAGAAGAGATGAGTACCGGCCCTTCCACTTCCCCTCCAGAGGAAGCTGTAGACTGCTCTGGGGTCCCCACTCAGTCTCCTGCAGGCTGGACAGGCTAAGTGACCTCAGCCACTCCTTGTATGGTTTCCTCTCCAGACCCTTCGCCATCCTTATGCTCCATTATGCACCTCCATTGCATGCTCTCTAAATAGCTTTATATCCTTAATATATTGTGGCTGTAGAGCTGTACACTGTCTCAGAAAAAGTCCAGTGAGGTAATCTTTAATTAGTTCAGCTTAAATCACACATTTGTTCATCAAAACCAGTGAAAACAAGGTAGCACCTGGAATGTGCCCCAAAATTTCAGGGTAGATGCAGAACCCTCCATCACAGTTGTGTGGTAGGTTTTGTGGGGATTAGTATGGGTGAGTCTGAGTGAGGGAGACAGTCATGCACTTCCCTGGGCCTTTGATGTTGGCTTTGGTGGAGGTGGTGTGGGAGTACTGGGGTTTTGTCTTGATTTTCTTTTGCTTTTTATTTAGGTGGACACAGGATAAGGATGTTAGATAAAGTCCTCTTGTTGCCTAAGGCTTTTGCATTCTGCTATTGCATTTCTATTTGTTTTCCCCGAAACACAAGCTGACCCAGAAACTGGTTCTGGTTTTGACTTTTGCTTTCATATACTTTCTTTCAAAATTTATTGGAGAGATGAAACTCCTTGTCACTGGTTCCAGTACACTGGCAGTGGTTCATGAGCTGTCACTAAGCATGAAAGATCCTTTATTCACAGTAGGGTTCTGTGTCACTAACTGGTGGAAGTCAGAATCTCTTCACATCTTTCCTGCAAAAGTCCCTGGAGGCACTGGGGGATTTATAGTACTGTATAATTCGGTTTATTGCAGTTGTTAAATAAGTTTCCTTATCCTACTTCTAATGGCAGTGTGTCTCTGCTAAAGGCAATAAAGCCATCAGTGGTGTACTTGGACTTCAAATGCTACTATTGTCACATTTATTTAATGACATCAGGTAGAGCTTTTGCTGTCACAAATGCAAATATTTAGTTTCTAGAGAGACGTGTCTTTTGAATGCTTCTGAAGTGTCTGTTATTGGATATTTAGGAAGAGGTGGAGTTTCTTTCCAACACTAAAGAAGTCTTCAGTGTATTGATAGTAAGACTATGTGCTGATACTCCATTAGGTATGCCTGAAACATCACAGATTGCACTAACCCTTATATAATATTATCCTGATATCTTTTTCTTTCTTCTGTCAATAAGTAGCTGGAGGAGTGTTTTAAAGGACCTTCCAGAATAGTTTGGTGTGTTCCTTTTCCTTTTTCAAAACTGTTCTGAAACTGTGTTAAATCAGCTCTGTAGTTAGAACAGTGGACAGTAGGAAATGTTTATTTTTATCTATGTCATTTGCACTGTTCACATACCCCCCTTTCCCAAGGAGCTATAATGTGCAAAGGGTCTCTCAATAAGCCTGATGACTTTAGAAGGTGACAGACGAAAGTTTTTGTACCTCTGTAATTTCAGTCCTCACTACAAATAAGAATAAAACTATAATAAAATAAAATTAAAAATAATTTCACATCTCATTGCTTCACATCTTGATGGTTACTGGTCTTGGTCACTCAGCAAGACGAGAGAAAATAATCCTGCAGTATATGGTCCAAGGTATAGACAATAAGGAATACATTAAAATGCCATTTTAAATGAGTTCCTGAAGCCCAAGAATACCTACAAAATAATGTAGTAAATTGTATGTGTTGAGGGTTACCTCTGCTCTGTTATGCTCTGGTGTATGTCTAGGGCACGAAGGTGATAATGTTACAGAAGTGCATCTCAGCAAAGAGAAACTTTTTAAAAGACAGGAGTGAGAAAGGAAAAAAAATGAACAGGAGAGGAAGGATCTGTTATGGGAAACTGATATATTAGATTTCCTCACTCAAGCTGTACAACTAGAACTGGTGGGTTTATGGATATTCTGGAGAAGTGGAGTGTTATAGGTATCTTGGTTCTTGAGGTAATGGATCTCCCTACCACAGATTTCACAGTATTGCAACATACAAATGTCTTGGGCCAGTGCTTTGACACGTCACTATGTCTGTACTGTATGCAACGCCAGTGCTTGTCTTTTGCCTTAATTTCATGCAAGGCACAAAGGAGAAAAGACAGGAGCCCTGCCTATGAGTCACTCACAGAAACTCAACTCCAACACTCCAAGCGACACTGAGTTTTCCAACAGTGAGGTGATTGCTCAGGCCAGAGTAGGGATAGAGTAGGGAATCTCGCATCCAACCTGGCAGCATTGTGCAGATTTTCATGGGGCACACTGCAGCCTAGAGATGCACAAAGTTGGGTTTGTATGAACAAATTGTTTTTATCATAAATGAGATACCAGTGCCTGACTAAGTTTCTGTAGATGGTGGCGCACAGAGCTGCCATGCTGAGGTGAACGTGCTGCTGTTGACATGGGCACCTCCGTGAGCAGTAAGTGCTCAGGTGAAGCCCACCTCCTGCACAGCCTGGCAGTGTGCTTGAGACCTGCTGGTACATCCATAGCCACCTGGACTTGAGGCCCATTCTCTTCATCATAACAGAGAGAAGCAATTTTTCTTTTAAAATATGCAATTTTCACATCCCCGTAATATATGAAGACATAGCCTGTCTTTTGTATGGCAGAATTATTTCTGTATGGCCTATCTCATTTAAAAATAAATCATCTCTGTTATGAAAAGACTAGAAGAATATCCATCGATTTGACAGCTTCTAAAAATCCTTCCAAGTCAATTCACTGGCAACAAAATGAAGGGACAACTCATTTCCATGGTGATGCCGACTGAATCACTCTAGAGCAGCTGAAGAATGAATCCTGACCTGGGTGGGTGCTGTTTAAGTCTGGTGACCATGCAAGCAGCAAGTAGTCCTCGTGCTGGATATCCATAAAAAAAGCTTATTTTCATTCATGTTTGGGTTTTTTTCTTTGCATTCTTTAGAAGCTCCAAAAGCTCGGGGTTTCAAATCTGGTGGGTAGCATTCTCTAAAGCAGTATACAGCAATGTGCAGAACTGCAGCTGAGAAAGGACAGGCTCTCCCAAGAACATTTGGCTTCTCCCAAACTGAGTAGTTGGTGTGGTTTGTTCTTTAGCCCAAATCTGCTTTGAGAAAAAGTTAGCTAGAAAAGGTTACTGAACTGAGGTCAGTTTTCCTTCTTTCAATAAAATGTTTTATCTGTTTCAGTGATCTCAAGAAAAGAAAACTCTGAATTGTCATTTCCTGACATAAGGAATAATTTCCACGCTTTTACATGAGTTTATACATAGGTATTGGAATTCCATTATAATGTTTAATATAAATTTTAAATGTTTGCTTTAAAGACATGCGGAGTAATCATCCTTAATTTTAAAATAAATTGTTTACAAGTTCTTTTATTTTCCTTTATTTAAAATAATTTACTGGAGAGATAGTTATTTCTCTAAAGAGTTACATGAACTGATTTGGTGGTTATGTTTCCTTTCACACACCTTACAGTTAGATGACATCTTTTCATAGTATTTTTATTCTTAGAATGCTTTGTTTCTCATTCAGTTCTCATTTAGTCACATGATTTAGTCCTTAAATGGAAATCTATTTGACTACACTAAGAAATGAGCATACTGTGTACCTATAAAAGAGGCCTATATTAGTAATAGTAGTTTCACTCTTAACACAACCTCCAGCAGTTTTTTTTGTTTGTTTGTTTTAAGATTTACTAGAAAATATGTTTTGTTTCATTATCATTCTTCTAAAAGTCTGAACATTTATGTAATTGTCAAATTGACATATTAATTAATAAATTGACATTTATTAATTGTCAAATTAATCTGCAGTGGGTACAGTTTAATAAACAATGACAAAATCAACCCAAAGCATCCAAATTATTGCCATTTTTGCAAATAAAATTCATAAAATTTATTTCCTCCAGCTTTTGAAAGATCTGTTCTTCTACATAGTCCTTTCCTAGCAAGCTGAACTATCTGTAAGACGTTGTACTGGATTTATTATTTGCCAGAGCCTCAGAGTGGAGAGGAGAGGCGTTGTTGAAGCCTGGGGATTTTGAAATTGATAGCACTCAAATACATAGATTGGGATGGTCAAGAAAGAGAGGTCTCTCACAGGTGCACCTCCTCAGGGCAGTTTCATATTGAATTATTTCAGCTCCCTGTTATTCATCCCATTATTTTTTTGTGCACACTCATTCATTCCTACAGTAACCTCACTTGTCGAGGACAAACACATTTGTAAGAGCTTGTCCCTTTGGGAAACAGAGTGGTCAATGTGCTTCTGGAGCTTCTATAGTCAACAGCTGTGGTCAGCTACGGGGAGAAATGACAGAAGGATTTGTCTGTCCCTCTCACGATCAAAGATACGTCAGAGTTGTTATTGGCTGGTGAATTGTGCCTTATAAAAAGTTTTGGTGGCTTTGCTTCAGAGCTGCTGCTGTGTTCAACACAAAAAGGCCATTAGACTTAGGAGATAATTATAATGAATGTTACATGTTTTCAGGAATTTGTGAGAGCTTTCTAACCTTGGGACTTGTTAACCCAATGAAGTTTTAGTTTTTAAAGCAACATACTGTGTCAAAGCATATGCTTGAGATATTTCTACAATGATTCAGCTTGTGTAGTGCCCAAATACGCAAGGTGTCTGAATTATTTGCTTTAAAAGGAGTTTGAATGCAAGGTAGGATGATCAGAAACCTGATTTTGGATATATGCAATACAGGAAGACATGGTGGTGCAGCCTTTAGTTTGAAGTTTGAAGGATAGATTACTAGTTCTTGAATTGCTTTATTATGCATGGCATCTCAGTTCAGATTATATTTGTGTATGTAATGCCTTAGATCAATTTATATTATATTATAATATATTCATTATTATATTATGCTTATTATATTATGGTATTTCTCTGAACTTGTACCGACTAAAGAGGGCTGCAATCTGCTTTTTTAATAAAATGAGGTATTGGTAGAAATGATCATGTAGTCTTTTCCATGACCTGTATTTCCGTGTTTCATGTACTGGAAAGAGCCATTCTTGCTTGTTCCTTTTTTCCTTAGTATCAAGTGCAAGTTACAGAAACAATACTTTTTTAATTCCCTCCTGTATCTGCTGTTGCATAGTAACTTTGGTGGAAAAGGCTAAATAGAAGTGGGTGATGGGTCAAAATCTATTGTGCTATGCTAACCTGGTGCTGTCTTGGTAACTATGTTTTCTAGAGAAGGTTAATACATTCAGTGTAAATCAATAAAGTGTGGAATATAGCATTGTATGGAGAGTTTTCTAGTTGATGTTGGATGTTACAAGGATTAGAGGAACAAGAAGGCAGGTAACAGGTGGCTGTAATCGAGGTGGCAGTGGGCTAAGCAGAAACAAGCAAGAGGTTAATGCTGCTTTGACTGTTGACACTGTTACTAGACATGTTTTGATGAAATTAATTGATGAACTGAAGTTAAGAGAGCGCTTCAATTACAAAGAGGCTTCAGAGACTGGACCAAGACAAGCAAATGGCAATGAAGGGTGAAATAATAAATATTTAATGACCCAGATGGTACATCAGTCCAGATCCTCTGCTCTGAAAACAAGCAACAAATGTCTCAAGTGTCTGAAAGGCATGGATTGAGTAACAGGGATCTGACAGTATAATATAATTATGAGAAAGCAAAAGTAATCCTGAGATACATTGGGAAGATCTTCTAGTAGAGAGCAAACTGCTGATGTGTTTGTGGGGAGCACTGTGTGGTGCTAAGTGCCTCTATTCAAGGACAACAACTCCAAACCAATGGGGCAGAGGAGACCTGCAAGGCTGCTTGTCACCTTGGTCATCCTCTTCAGAGAAGGATGAGAGTTTGGCTTCTTCGTGCTCATGGCTTCTTCTTATAGCACTCTGCATGCACTGAGGAGAGGGAAAGGTCCTGAAGCTGAAGAGCGCATTGTTGGCACAAATGAACATAATCTTAGTAATTAGCAGCTGAAAATCTCAGAAGTTCCTTCTTTTTCTTAGAGGTTTTCCTGAAGCAGAACAATGAAACAACAAGCAGCAGATGGGCCAAGGCTTACCCTGAGAGCAGGGGGAAGGCTTCTGCAGAGACTGGAAGCACTTATACGGGAATGCTCTACCAGGCTACTTGTGGTGTCCCAAATCCTCATATGAAGTATTGAATAAACTGTCATGTTCAAGTCTTTGTAAAGGCAAAGAACTAAAAGCCATAGCAGTTTGCAAATACTGTTGAGGTATGTTCAGCCAAGGTGTTGACTACTGCATGGAACCAAGGAGTGGTCTACCCTCATCACCTTGCAGGGGTTGATCTGAGGCTGATGTATCAGCCTGGTGTCAGAGTTCACAGGTTTATTTTCCCTCTCGGCAAATTAATTTAATTTTGAAGAACATCTTGTACATTCATCTGACCACTTTGCTTTCATTCAGTCATGGTTATTTTTTAAATTCTTCCTCACATGTGTGTTGTGCTTCTTTTCTTTTACAGAACAGTTCGTGTCTGGCTGAAGAGAGACAGTGGGCAGTACTGGCCCAGCATATACCATGCAATGCCATGTAAGTATAAGGAGATGTTCAGTATCTACTGTGGATTTGCAAAATGGCTTTTCTGCTTTTGATGAAGCTTCATGCTTATGACCATTTGCAAGCTTACATCTTTGTGTCAAATATTATTCTTGAACAATCCTCTTGGTATTGGTGAAGCTTTACCAAGTTACATGCTAATGCTTCTGAGAGGCATCAGAGATTACAGCAGTAAAAGGATACAGACATGTTAGCAAGGGATGAGTATTTAATGCAAACATAGATTTTAAAATGTGGGAGCTCAAAATGTATTCTTGTATTCTGCCTCTAATGGAGTCCATAAAGCTTTGTAACTCTTCGGTATAAATCACTCTGCCCTTCCTACTGTATGTGCTCAGTCCATTAGAGTGCAATGGCAAATGGTTTTATTTGGTAAGAACTTAATATTCCATGGCAGCTAATATGATAGAGAGGATACTAGACAGGGAAGTCAGCTCTTCCAGTTTAGAAGCAGAATCATTTTACCTCTGCAATTAAATGTGGAAAACCAAATTTCCCTGATGCATCCCTCCATTATGTCTCCTCTCCCAAAGAGAGTGTTCATTCTTTGAGAAACTGCAGATCAATGTCCATTTTTCCAAGAGGGAGTTGAAGAAATGTCAGCCCTTGCTGTTTGCTGTAACCCCTGTGTTGAGTGGAGGAATATAACTTTGTAGGTCATCAGAGGCAGGCATATGTTAATGCTCTTCAGTCAGCTTCAATCAGATGTGCTGGGTTAGTCTGTCTTTGGAAAGCTTGTAAAGCTGACCTTAAATCCAGATTGGGGAGCACGTTTCAGGTCTCATGGAGGCATTCATACTGTCTGGAGAAAGAATTATTTTAAGCTAAGATAGGTAGATTTGGAAGAGACATCTGTCTCCATGATACATAAAACATTTAATAGGTGTAAGTTTTAGTATAAAATCATCAATTTAGGACCGTAGGGCAGCCATGGTGTTTTTCTGCTTTAAGAAAACAATTATTTGGTAGAGAGGAGGACCCCTCATCTTCCTTTGGTGATGGACTAGCTCGTAAGAACATGTCAGTCCTCAAAGGTACTTTCTGCTCAAGGTTTTGCACAAGAAGGTATTGGGAACTAGCTAATGATGTGGCAGTCTGTGGGGAGCTGTGTCATGATCACTAGCAGTGGCCTGAGTTCTCCTGACCTGTCCTAAGAGGTTTGCTTTCCCCAGCCAAACTGTTATGAAATGGCTTTTCTAGCTATTTGGCATTGATACTGCTCTTTTTCCATGTGGTGTTTTTGCATACATTTGCATTTTTGAATCTCATTAGGTTCTCCTCTGGTCTTAGCAAAGCTGTATTATTGCCAGTAATAACAGCTTCATGGAAATGATGGAGTAGATCCAGTTCCACTGAAGGGGGACTGTTTCTAAGCTCCTTCATAAATTTGAACCCTTAACAGTGCTCCTTCACTTTGAAGGCTGGTAAGCTTTTTAGGCATGAGATACTAAAATTATACTGTGTTATTCAACAATTTCAAGAATGATCAGGTATGATTAACAACTGAAGCAATGACATTACATGTAATTAATGAATTACATTATCAGCCATGCCTTTAAGCTTGAAAATCATAGAAAGGGCTCTGAGTCAGAATCTGCACAAATCTGCACTTGACTGGAAATTATGGTTTTGTCTGTTTCTGTGTTGATCACCATTTTGATGGTGCTGTGCTTTAGGTTCATACAGGGTTTTGTTGTTTGAAGAACAATGACTGCCGAGAGGTTCTCTGTGTAAATATGTGGTAGGCAGAATGGTGCCTTTGTGCTGCTTAGCAAGCTGTGGGTGGCAGTCCTACCTACAGATACCCCATTAACATGACTTGTGACTTTGGCTGTGGTGATGTGTGACCCAATCTATTTTATGATTTGATATCAGGTAGCCTTAATAACTGAGTTTGCAGCCTAGGTCCTCTAGGAGATGAGTAGGATGAGGAGTTGGGCTGACGGAGTGATGCACTTTGGTCAAGTTCTGCACCCAAATAGGGTCATCAGTGCATTCTGAATGTGAAAATCATTAAATATCTGGAAAAAAAAGGTCAAGATTATAAATCTCTTCTGAGTTTAGAGGTAGGATTTCTCCTA
This sequence comes from Pachycephala philippinensis, assembly GCA_013397055.1. Taxonomy (NCBI): domain Eukaryota; kingdom Metazoa; phylum Chordata; class Aves; order Passeriformes; genus Pachycephala; species Pachycephala philippinensis. The sequence continues at coordinate 246,108 of VWZT01002095.1, forward strand.
ATCGGGAAAGTTTTATGGCCTGCCTATGGGTGATTCTATGGTCAAAAAATTCTGGACAACACAGTGGCCACATTTTTGATCATCATCTCTAGCCCATGAGAAAGGAAAGAGCTGTAGCTGAAACCTTGCTAATACATTTCCTTCACACCAGTGTTGTCTCAACAGCTGATTAACAACAGACCTCTGTGAACATGTAACCCTGGTTAGATGTGTGCTCTTGATTACAGATATAAGCATGATCAGATTTGTCACTTTGGGCACACAATTGAAAAAACAACTTAGCAGACACAAATTTATGAGAGGTAAAGAAATTGTAGTCAGGAGTCAAGTAAACTTTTCCAATAAAAAACCCCAACAAAAATAAAACACACAAAAAGACCCAAATGCAACCAAAAACCCAATTACAGATGTGGAATGGAGTAAAGGATTTATTGTACTGGGGAACAATGGAGTATCCAGTCTTTGAGGCAGATAATACACTGCTTGTCTTATGATGGTTTTCATAACTAACACTTTGCTTTGAACAGGAGGGTAAAAAAACTGCAAAGCAAAACATGCTCCTTTGGTCTTAAACTGTGTCACATTTCGGCACTTCAGAGCGGGGGGGTCCCTGAAACTGCAGGTACAAAGTCCGTATTTCTCTTCTTATTCTGTCAGCCTCTAATAAAGGTAACACACCCTTGAGAGCATAAAATATGTAATTGGGTTTTTCCTCCATGTTTTATTTTCTAACGGCAAAAATCAGTGTGTATTTGCCCTGTATTTAAGACAAAGACTGCAGCCAGACTTCTGCATCAGGAGTATCCTGCTTGTCCTCTATAGTAGTTCAGATCAATCTTTTTCCAGTGTGAAATCCAAATCATAGCTAGGTACTTAAGTAGGGAGCCTTCGGAGTGCTGTTATTTTTCCTGGATATGTTTTTAAAAGGGTCTTAAATATCTCAGAAGCTTAAGGTTTCAGGTTTTTGTTTTGTTTTGTTTTTCTTTTTTTTTTCTTCCCCTCTTTTTAATGAGCCTAAGTGCTTAAGTACCTGAATATCGTCTTAATTTTACCAGAGTAAGCTGCTGCAGTGTTGTTACAACTGGCACCACTGACTACATCAGGGTAGCTGGTATGGACAATAATTTTAGTGCTGATATAATGATTTTTCTAAGTGCAAATATTACTGAAGAGTTCCCTTGGGACAATGATTATAGCAAAATAAGTATCTTTACACTGCTATGATTGTGTACACACAGGTCTGGAATTCAGAAGTTAATTCCTTTGTAATCGGATCGTGTCAAGCAATTGCTTGCATCATTTGCTTCTGAAGTGTTTGGGAAAAGCATAGTTCAAATAGTTAATTTACCTGAGACTACTTCTCTGTGAGCTGCTCATTGCCCTCAGAGATACTGGTAGCTCTTTCAATGTATGCACAGTGTCCAGTATTTAAAAGCTGCTGTGTAGAATATGCCTGTTCTGGCATTAAGTGCCTTTAAAATTATTTTATGTTCATTCTGTTTAGAACTGGGGGGGGGTTCTGTCCAATAGTTTCTACAACTCTTATTCTGCTACAGGCATAGAAGCCTCAATATAATAGTAATGCACCACCTTTGGAAGGGTTGATTCCAGTTTGCCTTTTCTAAGGGAGAGGTACAGGAAGGAGCAATTTTGTCACTGTCACTAGGCCTGATTTAATTGTTTCCTTTCTGTCAGTTTCCTTGAACTGAAGCTGTTTTTTGATTCAATTCAGTCAACCCTGCCAGGAAAGAAATTAACCGAGGTGCCTGCCTGGGTGTGGATCTGATGGGCTTTCTGTTTATGGTTACTTGTCCTTCAGGAAACATTTCAAGAGGGAGTCAATACTGAAGGTGGAACAAGTTTTATTAAAGAGTCAGTATTGACTCTTCTCTTCTTCTTCATATAGCTTTGCTGCCAACTAAACTATCAAGGAAGATTTGCTAAGCTATGGGCTGTTTAGTCCTAAGTGAGACATTACACAAATTGAGAATGTACTGTATTACAGTACTGCAAAAGAGAGGACTCCAAGCTTGTTAGTAATACAAACACGTGAACAATCACAAAGGAGAGTAGAAACCAAGAGGGGGGGAAAAAGCAGAACTAAAAGTGCATCTGACTGTTCTCTATATTTATCATAAGAATATGGTTTATAAAGCACTCTTACTGTTATCCTTGCTGCAGTTGGCAATTGATCCTGAAAAATAATTCCTGAAGGTTTCTGTTGGGACAGCAGGATTCCCAGCTGCATGCTGCTGTGTTGGGCAGTAAAAGCAATTCCTGCTTTCTGAATGTAATTTCACAATTTTTCAATTAAACCAAGCATAGCTCTTGAATTCTTGTAAAGAAATCTGGTTTTACAAACCCTGCCCAATCCTTGAGGGAGCATACTGTGACCATCTTCTGTGCAATTTAAGGATAAATCCTGATGTTTATTAGAGTAATATCAAGCAATGGCTAGTTTTAGATACAAACTTTTATTTCGGTCATAGTATGTGATACTGTCTGTGATGAAATTGGAGTAGGGGACAGTTGAACTCAATCCGTAATATTAGCTGGTATGTTGATTCCTACTGGGGAATTTTCTTACTGCAGGTATAGGATGCAAGCCTCTGACATAATGTAGTGTTTTGTTTTATTGTCAGCACAGTTCAGGCAAATGTAAAAAACTAAATTATTCAGCTAAGTAATCTCTGACTTATACTGAAATGTCAGGTGTCTCATATCAAAGCAGCACCATTGCTCTTATATGAAATGTCTGTTTACATGTAACTAGTAAGAAACAAAATGAAGGAACTGGAGCAAGAAATAGCTATTGTTCCATGTCCTAATAGGATAGGGTTGAATGAATTGCAAGAACAGTTTTATTTTAATGCTTGTCTATTGGAAAGCTCAAAATGCTGCACAGCATCACAAAGCATGTTAGATAGTTTTAGGCTTTCCAGAACTTCAAGAAAATGAGAATCGCAGTTTTGTTAACTTCATCAACATGTTCATTTTTTTCAGCTCCATGTTCATGCATGTCTTTTAACCCGGAAACCAGAAGGCTGTCCATAGGTCTAGACAATGGTACAATCTCAGTAAGTACATCCAAAGATTTCTAGTTGAAATGCTTCCTTTTTGAGAAGTATGTGTGTGATGATGTGGTGAGAATATTTTTGCTAGTGTTTGGGAGACAGACTTTTTAACGCTAGTGGAACTGAATCTGTGGTGTAGCAAATGTTAGATGATTAAAAATTTTATTCCAGCTGCCACAAAGAGATTGAGTGGGGTTTACAGTATTTATTAGGCAAGTCAACAAACTGTCTTAATTTGCATATCTCTTAAAAAATAACACAGAAAAACAGCTGTTGTTTTATTAAATTTAAGTGACTTGTTAATTACATGATACTAAAGTTTTCTGAAAGCAGCAATTAAGAGGAGGAAAAATCATCTTCTTAGAGGCAGAAGGTGGATTTCTCCCCCATATCTATCTGCTTTTCCAAACTTCAGAATTCACATTTTGTTTTCCTCTCCCTTCAGAGGAGTTCCTTTTAATTGGCAGTGAGGTTGCTGAGAGATTTGATTCATTAACATCTGAGATAGAGGTGTGGAAAGGAAGTAGGATATTAAAAGAAGAGTGTGTCTGTTAGATCTGTGACAGAGGGTAGCAGTTGACCTTATTAATTGGATTTTTCTTGTGGGATGATGAATAAAAAGCTGTATCACTTTGGAAGAGTGGAAGAGTCATGGGTCAGAGGTATTTTTCACCTATGCCTCATCAATAGACTCCTCTTCCAGTTTAAGATGATTTTACCTCACTTCAAATTTTTCTGCTGTTGTCTCTGCCTTATGGGCCTTATAACTGAATGAGTGTTTTCAGGCTGACATAAGGGCAGCTGTCTGCACTGAAGCCAGTATGGTGTTTGGGAAAGGGGGCGTGAGCCTTTTAGATGTTGCCTGTAAGCTCCATCAAAGATGTGAAGGTTTTGACCTATAAAGCTATTAATGGCTAGTAGCAGAGATTTTTTTGTATGCCCATATGAGATTTTTCCTTTTGTATCTAGGAGATGGGACAGATTCCAGAGAATTCTCTGCACCTCTGAAATTCTCTCCTTCCCACTCTCTGAAATAGCTGAAATTTGCCGGTCCTACTAGGCATTTTTGTTTTCACTAGGCCTTTGAGGAATGTGAAGGCAACTGTAAATAAGGTATTTAAATACTCTGGCATGATGGGAGATGTGTCCTTTGTCTTGGGGGCATTTTGTTTTGAAGAGTCAGAGGATGCTTCAGGGTAAATGGGGTCAAATATTTTCCATTCTGAAGCTAAAAAAGGTAAATGAGATATGCAGGTGATAAACCTACATGTGACTTTGGGTATTTATAGGTATATATCGCCACGTCTAAGGCAGATTCTATTTGTTGCTAAGCTGGGTTTTTCTTTTCCCAGTCTTCTGGATACAAGGATATAGGAAGGGGGAAGTGCTTGTCTGTGTTGCTTGATTTAGTCCTCTGTTGCTGCAAGCACTTGTGTGGTAGAGGAAAATGCACTCCACAAACTTGTACAAAGGATGACATGTTTTCATCTGCAGCAAACCTAATACTTGCTTGTAAGAGAAATAAGTGAAATGTGCTGCAATAAGTGGTGGAGATGGGAATGGAAGAGCAAGGGGAGTCCCATTTTTAAATCCCAGCATTACTGAGGTGTAGAGAACATCCCCAGGTACTTGAACATGGGTTACAACCACCCTCTGGAGGACAGGATAAATTTTCTTTCCTGGGCCCTGCTATGATGATTAGTTTAGCACAGGAATACATAAGCAGGGCACATTGACCACAAAATAACAGAACTTAGTGCAGCAAGGTGACCTTAGTACCCTTATTTTAATTTCCACAAAGGGAAAGTACAGGCAATTTGCTTGAGCAGCTTCAAATATTTGGGAATTAGTCAGCTGCTCCACATTAGCACTTCTGTAATTCCCAGCACACTTGTGTATGCTGGGTGCAGGGCTAAAAAAAAAACCCAAACAAAAAACCAACCAACCAAACCAATAAAACCCTGAAAATTATTCTGCACCTTCACTTTGGGTAGAAAAAAAGGATTCCTGGTAAGGGCTGTACGCTGATAGTCATGAGAGTGACACATAATCTCAAATGATTTTTTTTTTTTGCAGTGCAAAGAAGTACTTTCAGGTGTAAATAGAGATAAGAAAGTGCCTTTTTTTATTCTATGTGAATTTTTTTTAAGCTGTATGGATTTTGGTTATAAGCATGGCACCTCAGGAATGTGTATGCTGCATTTTGAGAAGGACAGGCAGCACCACTACTGGCACAGAAAGAAGTTCCAGCAAAGCCACCTGAGGTGAGCTTGTATGGCCACCTCTCTTTGTGAAACAAGGCAATAACTTTTGCTTCTACAGAGAGGAAGAGATTGTTTTTAACCTTTTGTTACTTCTCAGCATGAGGGCTGCACGAACATTTGTGCAGCACAGCACACCATTATCTTGAGTAAAGATTGTCTAGCATCTTGCTTGAAGAGTGGTGGCACCTAATGTAAAAAAAAAAGTTTGTGATCTGCTTTTTTTACACTTTGCAAACCCTTTTTTGAGAAGAAATGGCATCCTAGGGACTGCTTGAGATCCCTTTCGGAAGCCAGAAGACTTTACCCTGGACGTAAATGCCTTGCTCTGAAGTGGAGAAAAACACTCTAATGGGTGCGGGACTCTCAAGATACCACAAGAAACAGAAGAAAGGTCTTCAACTTGCAATGAACAGGAGACATCCACTGCCAAGATGAGACTCCTCACCTCATTTCACGCATGCGAAAACTCACTGCCTAGATAAAGTTAAGCATTAGGTTCTGCAGCCAGCAGAGGAGAGATGAATTGTCTTTGGATGTGCCCATGTTACTTTTCCTAGAAACCCTTAGGAAATGGCATAAATTTCTCTCTTCATTTCTGGGGAGATTGAAATGAGGGATTTAGTTTTTAGGTAGCTGAATATGAATTAAATTGATCTTTTTTTTGCTGACCATGCCTATGTCTGTATGAAGCTGCTACATGCTTTGAGCAGAACCAGGAGGACAACAGGGCACCAGAAGAACCCCTTCAGAATTCTTCCTTGGGGGTGGTACTTATTTAAGATAAATTCATCTTCCACCTCATCTGATCTTACAGCTGTCTATAGGTTTGACCATAAACAGTTCTTTTAATACCTGAGACTGAGACAGACTCTACCTGCTGATGTGCAACCTTCCCTTCTGCTATTGTGGGGAGTTTAGTATTTTTCCCCTCAAGAAATGAAATGAAATTATACAATAAATAAAGTGCAAATGCTGTCATTATTTATAGAGGTTTGGTTTTTTTCCCCAACAGATATAGATGTAGTGTCTGACAGAAGATTTAAGAGTTTTCGTTCTCTTCCATTTCTGAAGCATGTTTGTTGTTCTCTGGGAGACCTGAGAGTGCAGTCATTCACTTGTGTTAACAGGATAAAGTCAAGCCTATAAGGAGACTCGTAGTGTGTTGTCAAAATGGCATCATCTATCAAAGAACAGACTGTAAATTCCCTGGGGTGGGAACTAGGCTGTGAATGGGAACACATAACTAATATATAAAGATTATTAACTCAGAAATTGATTCAGTTGCTTAAGAAGAGTTCTCCATTTTGTGATACATCAGTTGGCATATACCTGAAGCTCTGGGAAGGCATGGCTCTTCCTTAGTTCCTGGACCACGTCACCCAGACCCATGGCCAAGGACTCTGAATTGTTTGAACAAGATGCTGATAGTGTTTCTAGGATGAGGTTTTAGAGAAGTTTTTTGCTCAAGAGAAGTTCCAGGTGGGTGTATGAGTTTCACTGTGAGGGAGGTGTGCTACACAAAGGAATAGTTCTGAGTCTTTGTACATCAGTGGACATCTAGATTTTGAGTCTTCAAGAATTCTCCTTTGTGCCTTGTGAAGACTTTCATGGTACCAAGTCACTGTTGTAATAATAAGCTTACCTGAAATAGGCAAGACTGAGCATTAACATTTTAAGTATGATAGAAAAGGTAGTAAAGTAGCTCCAAAACCTCTGAAGGATAAAGAATGATCTTGCCAGAAAAGTTGTTTTTAATCCCTGCAAAGAGGATGTTTGGTTTTGTCATCCTGAGTGCTCTGATATGTCCCAGCCCCTCCTGTGCAGAAGAGCTCACAGAGGACTCAGAAATCTTTCTCTGTTCTGTTAACAAGCACTGACTGAGCTGTGTAGGTGACCTCAGCTTTTCCAGCTCATTAAGAAGAGCCAGAAGCTGCCTAATGAGAACTGAGTGTCAGCAGCTCTGAGAGGAGCAAAACATCTACGTAGGCAAGGATAAAAAGCTAGCTTCTGCTGGTACAGTGTTGAAGAGATGTAGTTGGTGTTTTTGTAGTGCAGATGACACAATGTATGTGCAACAGGGCATGAATTTCTTGAGCAAGGTGCCCTGTGCTAACATACCTGTCTGGTGACACAACTAATGCATTCGGCCTGAAGAGGGAGAGGGCAGTAAGTGCAATGGAAGAACACCTGAGTGAAGGGGAGCGGGGAGACCTGCAGAAAGATTAGAAAATGCATCACAAATTATCGTATACTTTCAAAGAAGAAAATGATATGCAAGAAGTCTTCAGGGAAAAAAAAAATTATATCCAGTATTCAGGTTATCTGAAACTGTGTTTATGTTGTAATATATTTGTTTTTATTTTGGGTGGAGTAGTGTATTGATAATACATAGCTGTGGTTTGTATTAAAGCATACAGTGGTAGTCGATACTTGGATACATCTTAGAAACTGCACGTTTGATTTATTGTATTATAATTATAAAAAGCCTTTTCAGTCTTCCACTGAAACTGTGGGACTCTTTGGGTCACAGAACAGAATGGCCACATCAAATTTTTTAAGAGCAAAATGCAAATAAAAGTGAGAATGCAATCCTCTCTCTACATCCCACCTGAAGTCACCAGCATCTGTGTGCCACTGCAGTCAAAGACAAGGACAGACAAATTGGTGGGAAAGGCAGACACATCCTCCCATCACATGCTGCAGCAATTAAAGCAATTTCTCTTTGGATAACAATAGGAGAAAGTTAGCATTCTAGCGAAGGGTCTTGCTTCAAATAGGCTTTGTAGTAAAGCATTTCATGTAGTGATTTAGTATTCTTTAGGCAGTGGTTAACAAAAACAGGTTCCCCTGTAGGTAGCTGGAAAGCTGTAGCAGATTTTTAACTTTCTGTGGTTTGTAGAGTTAAGGTGACCCTGGTATAGAAATCCAGCTGACTTAATTTATTTCTTACTGCTGTTTAAGTAACACCCCCACTGTAGTCCTTAGCTTCCAGGGAAACCTAATGGGAAGTGGAGCAGATTAAGGAAAGGAAGATGAAGTAGAGCAATTTAAGAGAACATATTTATTACAAATTTATGAACAGAAGCTTAGAGAGAGCAGAATACATAGCTGCCTCAAATCACTCACAGTTGTTTTTCTGGAAGCTGGGATCTGTAGATGTTCCACAGATGAGTACTGTAACCTCTCCACCTTGGTGCCAAGCAGTAGATAGGATGTGTTTGGGTAATTCTGATGCTGAAGGCCAGGCAGATTACCTGCAGTGACCCAACAGAAAATGTAGAGTGACTTCTTTTTTAATTGTAGTTTGGAAACTGGGGGGGGAAATACTGGCTTGTTGGGGTTGGAATGTCTTTTGCTCTTTTGCATTAAACATTTGGTTTGCATTAAACATAGTCTGTAGGCTTCTGAAGTCCAGTGCTCTCCAGTGCTTTTGGCATGTGCACAAGAGCATTTCACAACTGTATGTTTATCAAATTCGCTTATCTTGTGTTTGTAATGTTTATTTTAGTTTTCCATCCTATTTCAGGTTAAATGAGTTAGGTTTTGCTTCTTCTGTCCTCTAGGCAGATTAGCACAGGGAGTTTCTGTGTAGCTTGCTATAAATTATTAATATGATGTGTTTTTACACTCCTTCGTTTTTTACTTTGTGTTTATCTGAGTATGTGATGTATGCACATAGATACCTGACAGCTCTCTGAAAGCTAATTCATGTGATGCTGCCACAGAGCCTAACCTTTGCTTGGGTGTTTCCTCCAGAGAGATGTTGCAGGAGTTTGGTTGTGGCCATTCTGTTTCCCCAGTTTTAAGCAACTCTCCTCTTCAAAACAATCTGCAGGAACCCCCAGGTGGTCAGTCAGTTTAATCACCTGGGATTTTTCCAGGAACTGAGGCTGCCATGCAGACTCTTAGCTGCCATTCTCATCATTTCCCTATGCAAAAGCCATAATGGAAATTGAGCAGCAGCACCAAGGCAGCAGAGGCCATCCCCATGGGTGTGCTCTTGCCTGGACACAGAAAAGTTTGAGTTTCTGTTTGCCTGAAGCACTGAGAGGCTTTTAAACAGAAACCTGAAGTGCATTCCATTCCCATCATGTATTGTTGGTACCTAGCCTGGATTGAGCAACTTGGAGGGTCTCGTACATATTTATATTGAGTTTTCTGAGTGTTCAGGTTGGGGTGTAGTGTATGCTTACACATGGATACATGTGCATACACAAATGTGCACGTGGGCACACACAGCTGTGCACACATGCAGGTTTCTGCCCAGGCAGTCCTGAGCAACAGGTGTTTGCCAGGTCTCAGGTTCCTCGTTTTGTGGCCCCTCAGCTCATAGCCAGTCTTTCCTGTCAGCTTTTTTGACTTCTTTTTTAATGGTTCCTCTTTTATCCATTCCGTTCAGAAGCACTCATAATATTGTTTCTTAGGCAGCTTTAAAAAGTTAAATAATTTAGGTTTTTAGGTACTCAAAGTTATTAAAAGTGTAGATAGGGCTGTGGTTGTGAAGAAGGGAGAGCTTACCTAGGTAAAGTATTCAAATGTAAACAGTCTCAAACACTTTACATCTCTAAGCCATGTTTCTTTTGGTTTTTTTTCCCCTCCCTCAGGAATTCATTTTATCAGAAGATTACAACAAGATGACACTAGTGAAAAGTTACCAGGGTAAGAACCACGATCTGTGTTAATTGGTTTGTATTGTCATTAATTTTTGTTAATGTTCTCTTAAGGAGTGTGAGTGGAAAAGTTTCCCTTACAATGATGGATTTTTTTTTTGACTAATGTAAATGCTGGTTTTATCAATAGATTTGCTTTGTTCTGATTTGTACAAGATTTTTAAAAGAGCTGTTTCGTGTTCCGTTTTTCCTTTTAAATGTTACTTTGGAATATCACAGTAGACAGCAATCTGTCCACATTTGGGGAATAGGAGTTTTAATTTAAGTCTTCAGTAATCCAGTGTACCTACTGAAACAACTTAGGAAACTAACCCATCTTTTAAGGCTGAAGCTTTTGGGGTTAGTCTGGTTCTATTTCAGTAACTGTCGGTTCCAATAACCACAAGATTATCAGTCAATATCTATCCTAGTCAAAGGTCAAGAAATGCTAGCCCACACCTTTTCCAATTAGAGTCTGGTGTTCACTAATGTGATGTTTTCAGAAACCTAGCTATTTACCCTTTTCAGACCTCTAAAGGATGCTGTTTTGGACAGGTATTCTTATGAAAGTAACAGATACATGTGGCAATTTATTCTTATAGGTTTTTTTTTTTTGCTGTTAGACTAAGAGATGGTATGATATGATATGGTATCATATCACATTATATACTAAGCATTATGTTTCTGTATAGAAGCCTCTGACATATTAGCTTGAGATTTCTCACACACGTTATAAAATATGTACTCACTCATATACATATTTTGAGTTTTATACCTTGAAAGATTGAGAGGGTAATTTAAATCTCTACATGGAGGCTCTGGGGATCACTTGGTAACATTTAAATTTTAAGGTATGAAGAGAATCTTGATTTTTGGAGAGCATGGCTAACATGTGAGTCTTTCACTTCAGCTGTTTCACGAATGTCTGGTGTGTTGTAAAATTAAGCTAGAATGTGTGCATTTTTTCTTAGCTTGTAAAAACTGAAGAAAAATATCCAATGATGGTAAAATAGATATATGTGAATCTTAAATAAGATTGCTGCAGTCTGACTGTACAGGTGTTAAGTATCCAGATTTGTGATTGTTCTGCAGCCACCAAAGTTTAGTACAACTAAGTTTCATATTTAAATGTTGTGGCACTAAAGAGGGTGAGCTGAGGTCTTCTGTATATGCAGAACAACATATGCATGAGAACAATTTTCTCGATGAGTTCTTCAGGGAAAATGCTGAAAATTTTGGAAGAGGGGAATGGATTTCTTGGCAGTATTTCAGAAAAGCCAGTTGGCTGTGACAGCCCACTGAAGGTCTGGGGAAAAAACTCTCATAAAATTAAAAAAGAAAAGAAGGAAAATTAAATCTGTTCTCGTGGCCTTCTGCAATGTGCCAGATGTGCTGCAAACATTAGAGGAAGCCTTTGGATAGAAACATGCCATGCAGAACCTCCCTGGGTTGTCCTGGGGGAAAACCCAAGAGCTCAGGTTCCCCAAATATCAGAGAACAAAGGATTCTAATGAGTGTCCACTAACATCAATGGAGAGGTGGTGCAACTGACCACACTCCTAACTAGTCACCTTCTTCCTAGACTAGCTGTCTCACCATGGGAAGGTTTTTCGTAGGATCATAGAATGGTTTGTGATGAAAGGGGCCATGAAGATCATTAACGTCCAGCCCCCCGCCATGGGCAGGGACACCTTCCACTAGACCAGGTTCTCAAAGCCCCATCTAACCTGGCATTGAACACATCCAGAAGTGGGGTATCCACAGCTTCTCTGGACAACTTGTGCCAGTGTCTCACTGCACACACCTGCACAATTGCAGTGAACAGTTTTCTGACAGTGCAAGGCATGACAAGGAAAAGAAAAAAAACAAAGATATTTCCCACTGTTTTCAGGGTACCGATGACCTGGGGCTGCCCACTGTTCCATACCACAGTGCCTCCCACCACCCCCCTCCAAAGAGACATCCTCCTGGATTCTCCACTCCTCACACCAGGTGTTGGTGAAGGAGTGTCGCACCCCCTCTGCCTGGTCCCTGGGCTTGGCTGGACCCATGCTGGAGGTCTGGAGTGCTGGGGAAACATTGCAAAAGTGGGGTGCTCTGTGAGCTGCTGTCAGTCACAGGGTCCTGTAGTTCCATCAGTCCACACAGTGTTAGGCACTTTCATGCTGCTCTTGCTGCATTTGCCTCCAAGCAGAACTGGATCTGGGCTTACAGGTAGCCTCACTGGGTCCAAAGTCCAGCTGGGACACAGCAAGGAGGAAAGAGCCAGTCCTTCACCATGTTTTCTGGGAGAATATGCAGGGAAGGGCATTGCAGTCCCTTGGGTAGGTATATCATGATCCAACAGAGATGGACCTGCCTCAGATGGTCCAGTAGGACTCCCTCCACAGTCCCATCCCTGCAGTGCACCTTCCTCACAATGGCCATACTGAGTTTTGGGGTTGGCATAAGCATTTTGGTTAAACCCTGGGCAAGGAAAAATATAATTTAAAAGGAACAGGTAGTTTTGTTGGGAATGGTGGCCTTCTAGTGGTTCATTTGTTACAAGCTTTTAAAAAGTTTTGCTTAGAGTTTTCAAGTAAGACCTTTATATTCTCCAAAAGTATTTTAGGAGGAGTAAATAATTTTATTTAGCCTACTAAAGGGCTTTAGCTGAGTCATGCTGGCTGGTTTTGTGTGTGCTAGCTTTGTAAATGGTCAGCAGTGCTCTTGCCCAGTGACTGGTGTGCTATTGATCATCTCCCACAACAAGGTATTATTGTAAATAGCTGAGGCTGCTGTAGTGATTAAAGAACATTATTTGTGCCTTGAAAGGCCATGAATATGTTGGTCAAATGATCTTCTGGTGACAGAGAATGACAGCATGTGGATAGGCTGTGCTTTGGTCTTGGCAGGGGTGTGCAGCCCAGTCTAGTGACGTGTGGAGCCTGGCATTGGCAGTGTACGTGGCTGGACGTGCTCTGTGGAGGTTTTGCTGCAACACTGTGTCTGGAGTTGTGAAATCTTATTTCTTGAAAGGGATCTGAACACAGAGATGGGGGATGTGACACAGGATTAGTCAGAACTCCGGGGTGGGTCTTGTGGCATTGGCCTCCTGCGGGCAGTGACTCATTCCCTTGCATAAGGAGGAGTGCAAGCATTTGAGCTGTGCCATTTGGGATGCTCTGGGAAATTAATTTTTTTCATTGTGTGTCTGCCTCTCATATCACCATCGCCTCTTCTTCAGTCTCACCACTAGCTGAAGGTGTAGGCAACCTCTGCTCTCTACCTGGGCAGCTCCTCCCACATTCCTGCAAGAAACCCTTCCCTCCTCTCTGCAGCCTTGGCTTCCAGCCCCCTCCAGCCCCTCACAGGCTGGTCCAGCCATATGGCTGTTGCTGCTTCCCATTCCACATGGCCTTCTCCACCCTGCTTCTTGTACCTGGACCATCTTGCTGTGCTCCCTCTGCATGAGATAACAGCTCCTGGTTTAGTGTTTTGTTTGTTTATTTATTTATTTATTTGACACACGCTTTTCTGCCTAGCCAGATTTGTAGACCTGCTGCTGCCCCATGCTTTGTGCAGCCTGCCTGTTTCAAGGGTGTCCACCTGGCCCACTGCTTTCAGGCCAGCTCATGTCATGCCCTTACTTCTGCTTTCCCTTAAGCACAGCCTCTTCACTTGTGCTTCTGTTGCTCATACTAAGCTTTTTTTTCTTTCCTGGCAATTTCCACCTCTGGTTTGGTGTTTGCTGATACTTTTTACTGTTGTAACCCCCTCAGCACAGCTTCTTGCCCAGCACTGTGTGGCCGTGCACTGGCCGTGCTTCTCGGACCTTTGCCTTTACACCCAGGACTGATCCTCCATTTCCTGTGCTGACATCTTGCTGTGCACCTCCTGGCTGCAGCTTCTTTTCTCTGTCCACAGCCTTTCCATCCTCTCTCCAGCCTGCTCTTTGCACAGTGCTCGCTGCTGCTTTCTCATAGAGGAGAGCAGCCACCCTGCTCTCTCCCACCCTCCAGCTGCACATGGACCTGTGCCCTTCTCCTCTCTGCTGCTTCTCTCCCTTCTGTACAGCATGATCTTTCCCCACAAGTGGCTCCCTTCTCATTCTGGCTTACACAGATCTGCTCTTGCCTGGTGCTTGTTGAGAGTTTTCCTGTTCTGTGACCACATTCACACTCCCTCCCCCCATCTCCATCCTGCTGTTGTTGCAAATTAGCAGCTTTGGAATTGTTTGCTCCACATTTTTTCTACATACAAATGGTGATCAAATCTTCAGTAGATGAAGGACCAGCATTTTGTTTGCAGCTTCAAGATGCTGAACCTGTGTTAATCCTAAGGCCCAGACCCCTTCCTTGCTCTGCGATCAGTTTCCAATCTTCTGATATTTTGCTTCTTTAAGCCTTATGTGTGTCAAATTCCCTCTTAATGACAGGCGACTTTCTATTTGCATTTGTCTTCTCTTTGCTCCTTTACTTAGATGATCTACATTGTGCACTTTCACTTGTTTCAGATATTTCTGCCATCAGTGTGTGTGTGGTGGCACCAGCTAATCTGTGCAGGTGGACAGCAGAGTGCTGAATTGAAAGCTCTTTTTGGGGAGAGAGGATAAGCAAAGCTGTCATGTACACCCCATCCACCTCTTGGCAAGTACCTTTTTTTAATGTCTACTCCTTACTTGCCAGGAAGAGCTGCCTCAGCATCCACAGGCAGTATTTCTACCAAAATTTACAAGCCCTGTCTTTTAGAAGTTTTAGGAGGTAGAAGACGATTTAGGAAAATTGAGTGGTGCCAGCTATCCTCACAACCAATTGAAACCATAGGAAGCTGTCACTAGCAGCAGCATTTGCCATGTGCTGAGAAAACATTCCTGGACAGGCCTTGAGCAATCTGATTTCAGCCAGCTTTGCACATCCTGTGGAACTGCCTGGGTGTGTCTGTGGCCTCGATGGTTCACACAAGCTCCTGGGATGTGTATGTGAGCCCATGAGGTGCTTGTGGCAGCAGTTGTGTCACTCTCTAAGCACAGCACTCCACCAGCTAGTGGAGATAGATGTTCCCAGAGAGACCAACGGATGGGTAAAGATTAGCATGAGCCAGCCAGGGGGTCACTGGATTTCTTCCCAGAAAGAGAGAGCAAGGGTGGAGAGGAGATGGGATCTACTTGAAAGAGCTCAAGTGACTCCTGAATGGTCCCCATCCTTTTATCTGGAATGTAAAAGTGTGTGGAAATGACAGCCAAAATCTGAGCTCTTCTATGGGCAAGAGTGAAAGCATCTGAGCACAGTTCATGCCTGACACTGTAAACTGGTTTAGCTACCAATCACGGTTATGGCAAGTTGTGTCAATATGTCTATTGACTTTTCTGCTCAGGGAATCTCAGTCTGAAAAAGTAGTGTGGATCAGGGCCGGTGTTGGCTCTTGGAAGCGTCCTCTTCTTTCCTACAGGTAGTTCCCCCTTGCAGGGTTTGAACACAGCTCTCAGCTGTGCTGTACATTTCTACAGGGCAGACAGCAATTTTCCCATACTGTTCTGAGAAGTTTCTCTACATTTCAGATGGAGGCTTGGGGCTGGTGTTTAAGCTTCTAAACATATTCAATCTTTTTTTTGTGTCAGCTTTTACACAAACAAATAAAAGCAGTCTGTTTTATGCGACACATATTGTTGGGTCTTAGAACTATAATAAACCAGTAGGGCTGTAGACTGAGGAGTGTGGCATTCACCATTAAGTTACAGCTGGGAATAGTTCTGTATGTCTTTCCAGCCACTTGTTTTATTAAAATATCAGCTCAATCAGCACTTCATGACCAAGCCCACTGGTCATTCATACAAAAAAATGTCTGCACAAGCATGTGTTCCCTTGTTTCAATGAAAAGCTTTTGATGGCTTTATTTTGGTAGCAGTAGAAATTTATTCCTTCAGCTGTTTTATTCATCTACCACAGCTGTGATATTTTTCTTTTTTTAAATTTTATTCCAGTAACCTTTTAATGCTGAAACTTCCCTTTGGTGCAGCATTGTGCCTGTGCTGTAACTCATCGTTCTGCTGGGGTACCACAGCCCAGATCCACCAAAACTTCACAGCAAGAGGAGCAGCAGTGTAGGCATCTTCACTGCTGTCAGAAAAACAGCTCAAAAGATGTTTAAATGGAACCCCAAGTCCATTCCACAGTGACAGCTTTGTTAGTGATGATACAATGATGGAGGGAAGACTTGTGCTGCTGTAGAAGATAAATGACTGCAATAGGCATGGAAGGAATTAAGTCTTTCTTCCACTTTTTCTCATGCAAACGCTGAACATGCAGAGCAGGGACCTTACAAGCTTCCATGGAAGCTGATGTCAACAGGATTATTAAACACCAGCTGCTTCTGTAGGGAAGTGCGAGTGGAGGAGTTGGGTGCAGTCGATATTTGCAGTGGTTGTCTGCCCCCGTGTTCTTCTCTGCAATGTGATTATATGTCTGTCTGCTTAACTTTCAGCTCATCAAAGCAGAGTCATCATGATTCTGTTTGTCCTGGAGATGGAGTGGGTGTTGAGCACCGGACAAGACAAACACTTCACGTGGCACTGTTCGGAGAGCGGCCAGCGGCTGGGGGGGTACCGCACCAGCGCGGGCGCCTGCGGCCTGCAGTATCCTTTGCTGAGCTCTCAGTTTTATTTCTGCTCTTTGGCACTCCAACAGCCCTTTCAGTTTATTTGTCTAGTTGTCCTCCAAATTTTGTGCCCTGTATGGATTCAGTGCTTTGTGAGAGAAACTGTTATTTAAAGCCAATTTAAAAAACTGTCAGTTCTCCTTGTTTTGTCTCCTTAATGCGTAGTGGCATTTTTAGGTCTAAGCATTTTTGAGCACCACAATGGGCGATCTGCAACCTATTGTGGTCTGCTATTGTAATAAATATGGATAGGGCCTTCATTTAAACATGCAGTGCATGCTTTCTTCAGACAATTAATGGTAGCAAAAGTAGGTTGGTGATCAGGTCAGCGTGCCTGTGTGTGTGCATGGTAAAAATTAAATGACTTTAATACAAAATAATGAACACTTGTCCTTCACTCTGGAACTGCTCACTATGTATTGGGAATTTGGGTTAACTAAAGAGTAAATGACTCCAGAAATGGCACTCAGGTGGCTTATTCACCTAGAGCTGCCCCAGCTGCCTGACAATAAAAGAAATATTAATTCAGATTTATTGCAAATGAAAAGGGAAATGGAAAAGTATGAGCTCTTAGGCTGAAAACAGGGGTTAGCATAAACAGACTTTTTAATGCCCTGGAGTGTATGTGGTATAGATGATGCGTGTTTTGCTAGTTCATGAGTAGTGATACTGACTCAAAATTATTGTTTGAAGATGGACTTGCTTTATATTATCTGGTAATTCAGCCAATCTAAATGGCAGAAAGGCTGAACTTACTTTTTAATTCATTGATAAATATTTTTGAAAGCATGATGCAAGAACTTGCCCTGTGTTCCCTAAATCTCTCTAGAGAACAGCCAGATTTGACTGATTAAAACTTCTGGAGGACAATTTAATTTGGGTCATCTGATTATGATGGTGAAGGGCACTGGAAGCAGTGGAAGGGAGAATCACTGGCAAATACTGCAAAAACATTTGACATAACCAGGAACAGGTTTGGGTTTTTTTGTTCTCCAGTGTCCGGTGTGCTTAAAATCAGTACTCCTTAAACAGCACTGCTCTTGCAGAGTGCTAAAAACAGTTACTCCTTAATCCAGTATGGATTCTGAACGTGGAAATAAATTGGATGAAGAGATCAGAATCTGTCCAGTTAGGTGGTTCCAGTAGGTGGTTGAATGGCCAATGAAATCAGAATGGGGTAAGGAGAAATAAAACCAAATCTTAAAAGCACCTTTCCCCCACTCCCCTCTTCTTCCTGTCTGAGCTAAAATTTGTGCCTGATTTGCTCTGTCTCCTGGGGGTTGCAGTTGGTTCATTGCATGTTGTCTCTGCTGATCCTTCTTCCTCAGAGGGAGGACTCCTCACACTTCTCCCCTACTCCAGTGTGGGTTCCTTCCATGGGGTGCAGCCATGGAAGGACTGCTTAGGAACAGACTGCTCCAGCATGGGTTCCCACAGGGTCACAAGTCCTGCCACCAAACCTGCTCCAGCGTGGACTCCTCTGTCCTGCCAGGAACCTGCTCCAGTGTGTACACTCTGAATACCTCCTTGAGACTGGAGCACTGTTCACAAGATTGCAGGATACTTATGTCAAAAGAATTAGTGAGTCATGAAAGGAATGCAAACTTGTGTAAATAATATGTTTTCCTCAGCATTTATCCTTCAGATTTGATGTAGAAACTCGGCATGTGTTTGTTGGTGACCATTCTGGGCAAGTGACCATACTCAAACTAGAGCAAGAGTCCTGCAGCCTTGTTACCACATTTAAGGGACACACAGGTAAGGCCTCAGGAGGAGACCCAGGAAGGAGCTCGGGGGGTCTTCATCTGTGCTCAGCACCATGATGGTTTGACTGTCCTGTGATACACCAGGATGGCTTGTGTCAGTGCATGGCATGGAAGGGACGTAGACCTTAAACTGTCCCACCAGTTCAGGGGAGCTCTGTTGGTTAAAACAAGAGTGATCAGAGCTCTGAGCAGAACACATCTATGGCAGAAAATGCCACAATCAGTAGCTGTTAATTAAAGTAAAGTGAGACTTGAACAAGTTATGGTAGTTCTGGGAGGGAGAAAGGATGCTGCTAAAGGCAAGATCTGTATTGGTAGACACTTTATTCCAAGTGGAATAGGCACAACTTGGAGGCACTAAATGCTTGTTTCACTGATGGGACTTGTGCCCCATCACCCTTTGAAAAGAACAACCCTGGATATGGTGCTACCTTCTAACAGAAGAAATGCTGTCATTCCTCAGCATTTTTTCTTCATATCCCTCCTCTCTAACTAAGTGCTAATAGCTCAAGGTAGCACAAGGTAGTTCAATCCTTGTGCTAGGATACTGAGAAGTTGCTCATAGCATTCCACACTTGCTTCTCTTTTAATCTTCTGGAAATTATGGAGATGGAAAGTTGCGTAGCTCCCACTGTGACTATTCTTCTACCACACTTTACTGCTCAGTGGATTCACCCATGCAAGCAGCAGTGGAGCCCTCTGCCCACAGAAGATCAGGAGGGGGTTTCAGTGGTTTTTCTAGACTGTTATTTTTCCCATGAAAGGTACATGGTTGTATAGTCTTTGCTAAAGAGATCTGCATTTTAATCACTCCATATTTTTTGTTGTATCTTTATATTTAGCTACCTTCCAATCTTCCACTTTCTGTAATAAAAGGACTGCTGTGTGTGCTCCTATTGCAGGTGGTGTCACTGCTCTCTGTTGGGACCCAATACAGCGAGTTTTATTCTCAGGCAGTTCTGATCATTCCATTATAATGTGGGATATTGGAGGAAGAAAAGGAACAGCCATCGAGCTGCAAGGACATAAGTATGTTCAAAGCCCTTCCTCCTGCTTTTATGGGAGAAAAGCTAAAGGCAGAAGCCACATCTGGAAACAAACAGCCCAAAGGTTACAGTCTTCACAAGCCTCAAGCTTGTATGTGTGTCACCCTGTGGTCCGTATACAACAGGAATAATTTGCTTATAGTAAGTTTTCCAGTGTTGGGCCCACAGGCTGTTTTAAGAGTCTGCAGAGGGTGGTGAAGGAAAGCACAACATCTGTAGTCCTGGATGTGTTATGCCAGACCCTGTGCCTTTGTTGGAAAGAGGAGGCTCCTCATATGAGAACAGCTGCAGGGAAATTCTCGGGTTTTAGATGTCAAGGTTTTTACTTCCCCTAGAGGGAGCATCAGGCTTGGACAATTAGTCCCTTTTTCCTCCGTGCTCTTTCATCTACAGCCTGAATTCTAAGTGATGTGCTTTAACCTTTAACCATAGCAGCCTTCACATCTCCTCCAGTGCAAAGAGACATCGTCTTTGCAAGTACATTTGCATAGCCAGAGATGTCTTTGAAGGCGGGTAAGCCCGTGCTGGTCATTGATTATACATCAGAATGGCTCTAGTGGAGATGAATCCTCACCTTTTGCCAATGCAACAAGTTGGTTTCAGAGTATTAGGACTGCATATATGTGGGACTTGCATGCCAGGCTCAGGTCTGGAGAGACAAAATCCCGTGGTGGTTTTAGACTATCAGTTTCTTACGTATTCATGCATTTCTTTTGAGTGATGCTGCACTCTGCTGAGTGATTGGGATGCCCCTGGGATTTCAGAGCACTGCAGAGCTCTAGCTGAAATTCCCAGATCACCCTCATACCCTACCAGTGGTGCCTGCTAATGCATCACTGCTTGATTTATTGCTGTGGAAATTAGTTCTAATATGAAATTAGCCTCTGGATCTTAATCTGTGATGCTGTCAGCTGGAACTGTACAACACAGCGTCCCACAAATCCTGATGGTGCCTCTGGTGTCGGCAGGCAGGCACTGTGAAGGGTGGCAGTGTTGTCCCAAACTCTCCCATGAATGCATTCCCTTCTGCAGGTGCAGCCATAGGCACAATTTTGACAGACAGGACCAGTGGTGGTGGCAAAGGAAACCAAATGTTGTAGATGATTTGCAGTCACAGTATGATCAGTTACTCATGTCTTCACAACCTTGCTTTTTCCATAACAGTGTTGTACAGTCTTTGTTTCCCAGGTTGTAAATAGCCTGAGATGAGGCCTGAATTTCTTTCTTTTATGAAGAACTGAGCCCATCTTTGGGGGTTTAAGGTGAATTGTTTCTCCCATGTTGTTTTTCATTAAAAGAAGAAACAGAAGCACCTAAATTTTCCACCTTACTGTGAGAAGTCTGAGGAACAATTTAGTGATTCCTATATTATTTTTGAAACTCCTTATGCTTGTTAGTGTCAAAAGAAATTCTACAGTAGTTTCTCAGTGATTCACTTCTAGATGTTGCAGAGATTTACAAAACAAAGCTGTTACTGACATTCTGACAAGAAAGTATCTTACTGGGGCTGCATTAATGCATCCAGATGCGCCTTCAGAAGCTGCAACCCTGTTCAGGCTTCCCAGTGTAGCTTGGACTTCCTATCCCAGGAGCAGCAAAAACAGTTATCAGAACAGGTCTTTGCTTTTGTGGATGCTGCCCAGATGAGCAACACACTCATTCTGGTCCCGGCCTGACAGCAAAGACTGATTTGCATGTGATGGGTGCCATGTGCAGTGAGTGGGGGAGGGAAACATATGGGCAAACAAATGGTTTGTACTGCTTTATTGATGTTCTGTGCTCACTTGTGCAGTAGCCATAGGTGGTTGATTGCTAACTGTCTTGTTTCTTTTTCAGTGATAAAGTTCAGTCTCTCTCCTATGCTCACCACACTCGGCAGCTCATCTCCTGTGGTGCAGATGGGGGAATTGTCGTCTGGAACATGGATGTTGAGAGGCAGGAGGTAGATGCTTAGTTCTTGTCAATTTGATCTGAAGCAGTCCTGGGAAGAAGGGGCCTTTCTAAAATGTGCAGCTTTCAACCTAAACAAGATCATTCCAAGCTTTAAAAATGTTTCTGGACATGCTCCAGTGGTTATACAGCAATTATGCTGTGCCTTTGATAATATGGTACAGGGGAAATCGCCTGGCAGAAAATTTGTATTAAATAGGCTGCTAAATGGCTCTTGCTCTTTGCATTACTGCTCTGAAAGATATCCTGTAAGGAGGGTATTGAGATGCTCTGCTGTGTTTTTCAGCATATCATGAGAAATATCAGTTCAGATGTAAATGGATGGATTGATTAATTCATTTTTGTTTTAAAAAAGTAAAACAAGAAGGTTCTTGGTCATCTCTGGAAAAACACAACCCAGCATTATTTTCCCTTGATAAGAAGTCATTTAACTAGAGCTTGAATTGCACCTGCTACTCAGTCGTGCTTCCCTCTGGTGTAGCCATGTAGAAGTGGGGTAAATGATGGCTTTGCTGATCCAGACAGTAAGATTTCACCCACACATTCCTAATTGCTTTTGTGCTTTGTGGCCAACGAATGTGAGCGGGTGCAAAAACGCTCCCCAGGTCTTTGGCACTGTGGGAGCAGCCCCCGCTTGGCAATTTCTGAGTCCTGACTCAGAGAGGGGGAGCGAGCTCTGTGCTGGCTGCGTCAGGCACCAGCCCTGCTCAGCAGCCTGGCAAATCCTGGTGCCATGAGTCATGGCAAACCTCCTGCAGGGGCTAGGTCAGAGCAAGGTTTTTGGCAGCATGGGCTTTCACCAGCTTTGCTGGTTCTCAGGAGTTGTGGCCTGCATGGATTGAGTGTGTCTCCCTTGAGGAAGGAGAAACGCTAAGTGGAAAACTTGATTTTAAAAAACTATGGGAGTAGGCATAGGCAGAAACTGAGCTCCCTTTTTAATGTGAATTAGCATTCCAGTTGACTCTCTTTAATTGCTAATCTAGGGGCCAATTATGTCATCAGCTCCTAAAGTGAAACGAAAGCAGCGGTTTCCTCCTTCCCAACAGATGTTTCCTTTTTGATGCAACTCGAACACCCAGAAATGAAAACCTTTATTTGCTGCCTTCAAAAGGCTACAGTGAGGGTTAAGATTGGCTTGTCATAAAATGGGCAGCAATTCTGTGAGAAGGCTGGTTTGAAAAACAGAGGAGAAATATTATTAGCTAAATAAAGGCCAAGCAGCAGGTGCTAATGGTGCACAGCTTTCCCAAACTATGGCTATGTGGGCTTGTTCTTGTTACCAGCAGCACAATAGGGTGTTCATGGTGCTAAACCACCCCCAAAACATGAATCTTTGAGATGTCAAACCTTGGGTTTGGGTCTTAGATCACTTCTTTTGGATTTTGGCTTTGTATCTTTGCCCTTATTTAAGGATTTTCTCCATGTGATGTGTGCTCAGTACTCATTTTGTTGCTATCAGACTTTCCCACATCACTGAGATTGTGCTAGAGTCAATTAAGCCACTTTAGCTCTTGATTCTTTATTTTCAACTCAATTTTTAAAAAGCTGTAAGAAGACATCTGATAGATGCTATAAGCTGTGTTTCTGTTTGACTACAAAGTGGTTGCTTGTCACAAACAAAATGTCTTCTTCATCTATACTGTTCAAATGCCCAAGAGATGGAAAGTTATACACAGAGATGTAAATCTGCAGGCATTAAAAAGACTATTGTGGGTAGGAAAGACAAGGATTTTCCCCAGCAGAATGAAATGCCTTCAGAATAACTGGCAGAAGAATATGAAACAGGTGGTTGCTTTACTGCTGGGGGTCAAAGCTATCCTGGGAGCTGAGGGTCTCCATCTGTCCTTAACTTACCTTTGCCTGGCTTTTCTACTGTTTTTAGTTCTTCATCTCGGCTGTGTTTCTTGCTATTTTAATTTGCAGCATGTGAGAAACCACTGGCTCTGATAAGACAACTGCAGTTTGCTAATAGCACTTCCTCACAAAGTATTAAACAATATTTAGTGTTTATTTAAATAAACTCATGGGTTGATGAGGGAAAAGAGCTTGGGTTTGGTTTGGGTCTTGGGCTTGTTCAGGTGAATCTCATCTTTCTCATCCCTGTGTGTGATTTGTAGCAGAGGCACCTCTGACAGCAGGAGCTCCTCTTAGGGTGTTAAAGAAAGAATATGAAAAACCCCAACTACATCAGCATTTCCCATAATTTCCCTTTCCCTTCAGATGAATTGCTTGGCTATTGGAAATACTAATTGACCCCAGCTCCCACCAGAGGCAATAGCAGGTGGTAAATGCTGTCCGGACAGGACAGAACAAAATATTTTTATATGTTTCATTCCAGAATTGGGTTGTTTCTTTGGTCTTGTTGTCAAACTCTTCTTCATGATTTGGGTGAGAACTGTTCCTCCCATGTTCTTCAAAGCTCAAAGCTAAGCCAAAAAAGACATCCCAGGGAACAAATGTCATCTTGTCATCATCAACAACAGTCAAAATGGCGTCTTGTGAAAATGGAGATATTAAATCAAGCTTAGCTGGCCGTATTGCCACACCACAACACCGCTTTTTTGTCCTGCCTCTAGGCTCCATTGGAAATTTTTCTGCTTGTTGCTCACTTCCACTTTGTGTTTATGTGTGTGTGTTGCAGACCCCGGAATGGCTGGATAGTGACTCCTGTCAAAAATGTGACCAGCCTTTCTTCTGGAACTTCAAGCAAATGTGGGACAGTAAGAAAATAGGCCTCAGGCAGGTTTGTATGTGTCCCTTGGTGTGTTAACATTGTGCTATTAGGCTTTTCTCTCGTAACAGATTCTGGTAACCTTTTTCCCCCTAAAGCTTTGAGAACTTGCACTTTGTTCTTCCACTAAATGCTCAGGGTGGGACAGTGGGTTCCCCTCTAAGGCTTGATTTTGTGATTGAAAGGAACAGACTGTTTTTTTTCCAATCAATCCCAACAGCAAATGTATGTAATAGGCCTTGGGCTGAGTGGATTGTTTGGGGCCTTCCATGACTTTAGCCATGTGGCACTTTGCTCATTGTTAGTCAAATATGTTACAGAAAGAAATTTACAGCTGATTTTTGGAGATTGTGCTGGAACAAAAGCTGTTTTCAATGAGATTGGATAAACATCTGTAACTGCTCAGGCTGTATTGGGAAAGGCTTACTGGTCTGCTTGAAACATGCTGTTGTGTTTTCCTGCCCATCAGGAGAGGGCTGCAGATTGCAGACTTTTACTAAAGGGGTGTAAAAGTGCTGCATGTGCTCATGGAACCTGAGAAATGAGGCGTCTGGGGCAGAGCTGAGCTGCATCGTGTCTTGCTGGAGTGAGATGGTAGAGCCAGTGGACCTGAGCAGTGACCTGGTCTGGGTTTGTGGCCTGAGATTGTCTTTCTGCATGTTGTCTCCTACAGCATCACTGCCGGAAGTGTGGGAAAGCCGTGTGCGGGAAGTGCAGCTCCAAGCGCTCCTCCATCCCCCTGATGGGCTTCGAGTTTGAAGTGAGGGTCTGCGACAGCTGCCACGAGTCCATAACAGATGAGGAGTAAGTGTGGACACTGAGCTGGCTTGCACTGGAATGGGGAGAAGCTCTGGCATCTGGAAGGGCCTGGGTGGATGTGAGGCTCCAGGAGGGAGCAGCCTGGCATGGTAGTCCCTGGGCTTTCTCAGCAGGATGAGGAGGAGATCAAGCCAGGAGGGATAGAGAGCCCCCCACCCCTGTTCCTTTCATTCCAGAAAGGTCTCAGTGCAGTTTACAGAGTGGTTGCTGAATTAATGGCTTACAGCAGCAGTCAAATACTTTCTTCCTCAATAGCAAGTATTTTGGGGGAAAATCCTGCAGTTAGAGTTCTTGTTGATTTTTGGATTTATTTCTTCAGGCGGGCGCCTACAGCTACTTTCCATGACAGTAAGCACAACATTGTTCACGTACACTTCGATGCCACCAGGGGATGGCTGCTGACCTCGGGGACAGACAAGGTTATTAAGGTAGGAGCAAGGAATGTGCTCTAGCTCCCGTATTTCATTTCCCTTCCCTCTCCCGTGTTGCTGCAGGGATGTCATACCTGGCTTCTTCCACTCAGAGACTTCTCACTGATGGATTTCTGCCCAATAAGGACCAAGGAGGTCTGGGTCTGTGAAGTTATTGCCCGAAGGGACTGGGAGAAGTACCTTTCCCTTGAGGAAGACCAACTGTTTTTCAACATGCCAAATCTCAGTGTGGCTAGATAAAGAGATAGCTAAAATAATGACTAAGTTATACCACCTTGAGTAATTTAAAAAAACAAAACCCTCATAATGTGTTATGACTGTGCTGATCATTGAAGTTAGTAATGTAGTGGGAGTTTTTTGGTTTCTTTTAAGGCCAGCTATGAACGTGGCTCATACAGGTGAAACCTAGTGACATACAGAATGTCATTTGGTCAACCGCCACACTCTGACATAAGTGCTGGAAAACGAAATCAAACTTCTTCAGACTTGTTGCATCCACCTCTAACCATGGAGCCCCTCTTAATTAAAGAAAAAAGTGCAAAATATTTGAAGATTCTGTTTTTACTGTATTTTATTGTTTTTTACCATTATTCATTATGTTGTTATATTTTATTGTATTTAACAGTTGTGGGATATGACACCAGTAGTGTCTTGATGTTACATCAGTGGAACTTGAAAGGCGACACTTACAGAAGAAACGGATTTCCTAACCCTAATCGTACTGCAGAAGATAGATTACACTGGGGGCATACGGCAGATGAGAAAGGAACTAATGTGTTTACAACAACTTTACGTCCTCTGCTTGATCCAGGCTGAACATTTGCACGAAGACTCTTTCCACTTCTTCTCAAAATATACAAGAAGGTATTTTTTTAACTAACGGTTTGTACGATCTGACTTTGGTTGTCTTGAGTTTGTTTGGAAAAATCTCTGTGCAGTGCAATTTTTAGTTTTTATATTTCACTATGTCAAGATACTTGCTGCTTTGTACAGAGGGTTCTTGGGTTGTGTCCTCCTCTGCGAGTTTTCAGTGTCAACAGACTGTGTAAGGCGATTGGCTCTCCCTGCAGCCAGTACCTGTTGGTTTGGGATATTTCTGCGGATCATGCTCTCTCCGGAGGAGGAAATCCAGGCACAGTCTCTGTGTGCATCACTGAGGAGCTGATGGACTATTGCAATTCCTAAAAGGGCTCTACCATCTACTTGTCCTAGTGGGCATCATCCAGAGAGCATTCATTGGTCTGTGTAATCTTCCTGCCTCTTCGTTTGCTGCACAAGTCGCAGAACCAGGGGTCAGGTTACTCAGCAACTGATTTCTACAGAAAACTGAAATAGTTTTCCAGCTCAGAGCATTACGAGGAGCACACAGATTTGTTTGAGTTTGATGAGGCTGACAGGCTGATTCAAATGCAATTATTGGCAACAGGAACTTTTGGGAGTGTGTGCATGGAGGGGGGCAGATCTAAAACTGGTCTAGATCTGAAAAGTCTGGTTTATCTCTACCTCTACCTCTACCTTGCACAGCAACATTTCAGCATTTATACCTGTCTGTGTTGTTGAAGATTAATTTTGTTTTTCCTGTTTTCTGTTAGTCATATTTATTTTTTAAAATGCTGATGGTTTTTATTAATTTCCTCTATAGACCCAAAAGTGATATTGCTGAATGATGCCCATTGTCCTGTTGTCATATTTTACAGTTTCTCTTAAAAATAAACAGTATTTAAAAACCTGGATTGACCAAAATTACCTTTTTAGAATGACATTGTCAAGGTGAATAAACAAAAAAAGTCCTTTTTTCCAAAGGGACCTTCTCTGAAGAGCCAACTCTCCATTCCTTTAATCCATGTTACTTTTTAGCATGGTATTACTCATGCACTTCAAAGAAACTGGTGTAGAGAATAGAACTGCAGACCAGACCAAAGGCTTTTCCTGCATCTCCTGTTTCAGCAGGCTTTGTGGTTGTAGCTGCTGTGACACAGCACATTGGTGGTGCTCAGTCTTGCCTTGTTTTGGACTTACCTTTTTCCCTCTGTAGTGGGCAGGCCATGATGTTTGCCACTACAGAGCACATTGCTACCTGGAGAAGCCTTGTGTTCTTGCTTGAGTGAGAATGCCAAAAGAAAATAAAGCCTCTCCTTTGTTTGCCCAGCAGCAATTCACTTTTGAGGGAAAAAAAAGAAAAAAAGGTTAACTCAATCCATGGCATTAATTCTGGTCCAGTGAGCTGCTGCAGTACAGGGTGAGTGGACTTTTGTGTGCATGTCACAGGACTGCTATGTATTTTCAGGGTAAATTCTCTTTTTAAACGTCCTATAAACTGTGATGTAGCATTTTGCAGTCATGTTCTCCGAAATAATGCCACCTTGGGTTTCCTGGTCGTACAGCCTGTCCCCTCTAGACAGCATATTTTAAAGCATATTTTCAAACATAATTCACACAGCACTATTATTTTTCCAGCTTGAAAGTTGTTTTCTCAGTCCTCCCACTTTCTCTCCTGGAAACTAGATGCTTGTTTCCTCTTGGAATGCTTTTCATTACACCTTGTGCATGTTTTCTGATGACTGAAGTGTTTTTGGCTGTCAAACCTATGCAAGATGAGCAAGTGGCCTGCCAGTATTTCATTCCAGCTGGAGAATATGTGCAAAGCTTTGCTGGACTACGGTGTTCCATGTTCCCTTGGGCTCAGGGCCTATTGGCCAAAGACCTGACTTGTGCTGCACAAGAAGTGCACGTCATGGTGACAGAAATGAATTTAAATTGCTGTTAAGTGCTCGGTTCCTGAGGAGACAGCGGTGGCACCAAGTCTGGGACTCCAGCATGAATTGTGCTCACTCTGATGGAGTGGCGGAGTCAGCAAGCTGAGTATCTGCCCCTGGGCCAACGCCTAGTCCTGAACATGCAATGTGCAAACAAAGGTGAAGAACTGATTCCAAAGGAGGCTAAATTTGAGAATGACTTGTTTGGACTGTTCTGCAATAAACTCTTGGCCACTCCCCCATTGTCTTCCAAGGAGTCATGGTTTAAATGTTGCTTATGTGCAGATATGGGGTATGCAAAACCATTTTGAAAAATTTTCCTGGCTGTTCTTTCTGACTGAACGACCTGCAGGATTATCTGGATTTAAGCTAAACATCTCCTTGTCTTGCAGTCTCAGGACAAACTGGTCTGGGCTTAGAAAATTATATAAGCTGAAAGTGAAGCTGAGGGGGGGAAGGGAAATTTGTCCCTTTTCAATGCCCTCAAGAGATATAATGTAGAGATATGAAGGGAAAATAGATGTTTCTAATTCAATAATTCTTTTACCTTCCAAATGAAACAAGAAGGATTTGACACTGGGAGAGTTAAAATGCCTGCCTTCCTCTTCTGCCGTCAGAGTAGCAATCTCAGTTTCTTCAGTCTGCTAGATCCATACGAAAAGGGATCCCTGTTGCCTGGTCCTTTTTGTTTCCATTTTACTTGCTGAATAACGAATTTGAGCTATTTTTATTAACTCTGTTATTAGAGGATGGGAGGAGGGTGTGTTTTGATACAGGTGTAAACTATGCAGTGCCACACACACACTCAAATAAAGCCAAGCCCCCTTTCCCTGGGGCTGCTGAAGAGCAGCAGCTTTTAGTGATACCTCCTGCTGTGACAAGGAGCACACAAACAGTGCTGGCCTCCCTCTGCTCTTCACGTCAGAAAAGGTGATTTTCATTTCTCCCTTAGCTGGTGTTTCCTTGTGGGAAGAGGCAGTGTTCTCCAGAGCATCTGGTGCTATTATTGGCTTTAAAATGAGCAGTGTCTGTAGGGCTTGGGCAGGTGCTGGTCACATACACAGTGCCTGAGCAGCTTGCTAGAGCCACCTGTGTCCTGGGTGGGGCAATCTGAGCCCCAAAATTCAGTCTTTTTAAGCTGAAAATATTTAAGTGAAGGGAAAAGAGCACGGGCATCTGCTTGCAATGTAGCATTGATGGTCCTCCCATCTTCAAGAAGACTTAACATCATGGTTAGATGTTGAAACAGGGTAGGGATAGGGCTAAAAGTCAGCCAGTCTGACAGAGGATAATCCTGAACAGTGACAATGGTGTGCTCACCTGTGAGCACCCTTCTCTGCAGCTGCTTTTTGCAGCCAAACCCAGGTGACCTCTGTACTCTGTCCTCCTGAACTTGAGGCCATCACCTGAACGTCAGCATGTGGGCTCTTGGTACATCAGGAGTGGTTACTGCACTTTGCCTCAGAGGGTGCCATGAGTATCTCCAGTACTGGGAAAGGGAAGGATGTGTTCCCTCTGAAAGGAGTTAGTTGCTGATAAGAAGGTGGACGGCTGAATGTGCAAAAAGGATGATCCAAAACAGTTGTAGGGGGAAGAAATTTTCCTTATGCCTGCTGAGGAAATCATTGTTAGAAAGGAATATCCAACTTTTTTTTCTGTGTCCGGTTCTGTGCTTCCCAGTACAAGAGAGAAATGAAACTACTGGAGGGAGTCCAGCAAAGGGCCACTGAGATGATGAAGGTACTGTAGCATATCTGGGAGAACTGGGACTGTTCTGCCTGGAGAAAAGAAGGCTCAGAGGGATCTCATCAGTGTGTATAAGTGCCTGAAGGGAGGGTGTGAAGAGAATGCACTGGTGTCCAGTGACAGGGCCAGAGGCAATGGGCACAAACTGAAACACTGGAAATTTCCTCTGAACATCAGGAAACAATTTTTACTGTGAGGGTGACTGCGCCTGGGCACAGACTGGCCAGGCAGGTAGTCTGTGTGTTCTCCGTCCTTGGAGATATTAAAAAACCAACTGGACATGACCCTGGGCAACCAGCTCTAGGTGACCCTGCCTGAGCAGGACCAGATGACCTTTGAAGGTTCTTTGCCACTGCAGCCATTCTGTGATTTAAAGTCCACTTAATGCCTGTTTCTACTCTATTGCTTAGAGAAGGAAAAATCTAAACTATTACCAAATTAGTTACTGACAAATTAGCAAATATTACCAATGTCTGTCCTTGCTGTTCCAAACAGGATTTCTGTAGCAGTGACCAAAGTTCTGTTTTGCAGCACATAGGAAGTAGGGCTACAATGTGTGGTTTTACAGGTCATGTCCTTTCCAGGAGACTACATTGAGCGCATGGGATGTTGTCAATTAGGACTTGGAAGACTTTTTTCCTCTGTGTGGCAATAGTATGCAACAGTAACAACATACTTGATCCTTTTTTCAGGATGCATTGATATGCTGAGTCCCTTCAGTGATGACCTCTTATGTAATATTGAGAAAGACGAAGATTTTTCTCTTCAGAATTGCATCTTGTGAATGTTGGCAGGAAATCTTTGCTCCTCAGAAGAAAAAACCTGGTCCCTAGTTTGCCAATAACCTGAAGTTTTGGGATTTCAGATTAACTTTGTCTAATCAAATGTGACTTTTCATTGCATTTTCCCAGTTTGGGGATTTTCCCTTGTGAGCAGTCTTTGGCCATGACTGAAATTTTGTTTGCTGCAGGACACATTGTACAGCTCAGAAGAGAAAGACTGAGTTCAATTGAAACTCCTGCCAAGTAGGGACATTGAACTCAAACCAAAATAAAAACAAGAGATCACAGTCCTGGCAAAGTCTTTGCAAAGAGGGGATACCAAGAAAAAATGTTATCACAATACAAACAAAAAATGAACAAAACAAACAAAAAAACCCAAACAACCCCCTCCCCACACATACACAAATAAAATATTCTGATGAATATTCATTTCTATATTACAGTATAGAAATGAGTATTCATCAGAACTGTATAAAGCCAAACCATCCTCCATCCCAGCACTGTAAGCCAGCCAGCAGCCATGGTCCAGATCCAGAAGCCACAAGGAACATAGAGTTGTTCCAGCCTATGAAGATCTGAATTCCATTTCTTGTTCTTTGGTTCAATTGCCAAATAATATTTATCTACCTCAAATAGTTTTTTCAGAACTGCACTAAATGCATCAGCACTTCGACATTAAGAGGATGGGGAAGAGACACATCACTACTGAGATGGTGTAGAAGAGGTATCAGGCCTTATGAAGATAGTTTTGCCTCTCTCCAGTTATTGGTTCTTTAGACATTAAATAATCTGAATTTATTAAAGGGTTTACCACGTTTATACTTACACGTTATAACAGGTCAGGGCTTCCTTCAGATGTGAAAGACCCATCGCTAACGCCCCTATTCTTCTTCCTGTCTGAAGAAAATTCTGTGGCATTGCCATGGCCAAGTAATCAAGAGATTTTCACAAATAAACAAGTACACAAACTTACTTTGTGTAAGTTTGCTACATCTTTGTCATTAGCACTAGTCTTAGCTGTGGTTTAGCTTCCCAAAGGCTAAGCATTGCTTCTGACTCTGCTTGGTAAGTTAAGTTTGTCAAACTGACCAGTAACTTGTGGGCTTTGCTGTCTTTTTGATTAGAGGAATTTTATATGGAAAAAAAATCTTACTGGCTTTTGTTCGGGTCAGTGTTTTGTAGGAATGCTGCTCAGCAATTTGGCCATCTTTTCTAACTTTCATTGTAAAACTTTCCAGTACTGTTGCATTATGTAAATAAGTGTCTCTGATGTAGCTGAATAAATTGTGGTATCTTAACCCCACTAAATTAATTTCTATCAGCTTTTGGCTATTTCTTTTCCTTCTCTGTGTGTGTAATGAGGAATTTGGTTTATTGAGTTTTAACTGGACTCATTCACTTGCCTGTTCCGTGAATTGTCATAAACTGACAACTGTTGTATGGACGCATCCTTTGCCAGGACAAATTCTTGCCCTGAGTCCCTGGCAGTGGGTGAGCAAAGGAAACGGTGTCGGGGTAGTGCAGGAATTGCACAATTTTGTGCATCACTCCAAGGCTTCCTGTGGATTGTGGATTCTGAACTGAAAAGTAAAGAGAAGATGCTCAAGATTTTTAACCATCAAAGAAAATGGCATTTCCTGGGACCTCCCTCCCTGAAGTTTGCACGAGTGCAGGTTTTGCCACTCTTCTTCTGTTTAGACAATATTTTTATCTGTGAAATGGCACTGGCACTGCTGGTACAGCAAAGGTTTGAGTTGTTTCTCCTGGCAGCAGGGTAGAAACCTGTCCTG
This sequence comes from Pachycephala philippinensis, assembly GCA_013397055.1. Lineage (NCBI taxonomy): Eukaryota > Metazoa > Chordata > Aves > Passeriformes > Pachycephala > Pachycephala philippinensis. The sequence goes on from VWZT01002095.1 coordinate 278,548, forward strand.
CTGAAGACCTTTGGCCAGGCTGACACTGTGTCTCTTTGTAAAGCTGAGCATTAGCTTTTGTTTTGAGAGAGAACAAATTTCCTTCAGAGGAATACATCATTTTTCCTTAAGTTTATCTGATGGCTCCCTCTAGAGAGAGGAACATAAATACTGACCTACTTCACAAATGGAAGTTCTTGGATTTGATCACTTTTAGTCCCAGAAGTGTTTTTGCTGCACTTGCTCCCCATCTGACTCGGTGCCTTCTTTCTCTCATTGTCTAGATCAGCACTTTTCGGGTGACTGCAGGAATACAGAGTTTTCGAGTCATCTTAGTTGCATTTCAAAATTATCTTCTATAATCAGTCGCTGGCTCTGCCTGAATGTGCCCAGAACTGTCTCTCCCAACAAAGCAAGAGATGTAAGCCTGAGACGAACAGGGAAATATTGTGAGCTGAGCTAGGGAAAATGCAAAGCTTTGTGCTGCCAGAGTGGAAACTGCCTGTTTAAAATGACAGTGGGTGGATGTTGACCAGCACTAATTTTAGATAAGTATGATCCAGTGTCATGAGATGGGGTGCTTTATTTTTGCAGGGAGGATGAGAAAGTAACATACAGAGGAACTTACAGATTACACTGCTTCATAGCTGCCCTCCTCCACTGCTCCATCAGGTTGTTCCCTGAAAGAATAACTCCATGTTCACTCTCCACTCACCAAGTTCACCACTACTTAATGAAAACTGGTACTGCTCCAAGTGCCATGGCTTTTAGAAAGGCTCTGTCATTACAAAAATACAAAATAGTGCTTGTACCGACAATTGAAATGGCTGTGACTGTCCCCCACCAAATAAATTTATTTACACTGAGGTCTGCAGGACTGACTTCAGGCTACAATGAAGGCTATAGCAGAACTCCCTTCTTTGAGCCCAGGCAGTGCATGTTCAACATCCCACCTGAGCCTTATTTAACAAGAAGGAGTGTCCCTGCTCACACCTTGTTCCCAGCGAGTGGAACACAGAAGCTGGAGTGCATGTTACTGCAAATGCCAACAGCTGGTATTTACAGTTTACTCCAAAATAGTGAGGTATATATGGGAATGCCCCCACTCAAAGGCAAACAACAAACAATTTTTTACACCTTTAATCAATAGCAGGTTGATTTAGTTTGTTGGGGTTTTTTTAAACAATGAATAAAGATGACCCAGAAATGAAACGTAAGAGGAAATGCAGTTTACAAAATTGTTTGATACTTGTTACATTGATGTCCTATAATTTTCATCCAAGATAAAAAGAAGTTGCAGTGGCCTCTGCATCACTGCAGTCAGTCCCACTGCACTGATGATAGGCTGTGCCTTTCCATTACGATGTAGAGAAATGACCGACTTCACATGAGCTTTGTGGTGCTACGTTCCTGTGCAAAATCCCTGTGAGCAAAACCTTCCCAACTAGGTGACTTCATGAAATGAAAGAAAATGTGAAGCCATCAGAATGAGGTCAGAGCCATAGAAGCCTCAAAGCTGCCACCAGAAGTGTTGGGCAGCGCATGGACACGAAAGGCTGGCAAGAGCAGCTGCTGTGTTTGTCATTCCATTTCCATGAACCAGGTGTGCTCTCCAGTTCCCAGCGTGCACTGCTTAGCAAGGACCTGTGCCACCTTCATTTTTTGGTCATCTGTGACTGGATGCTGTTTTTATTTTGCTTGTAGTTTTAAAAGTGGAAAAGGAGACCGAGGGGACATGTCATCGCAGTTACAACTTCCTTTGAGGGGAATAGGAGGGGCAGGCACTGATCTCTTCTCTGTGGTGACCAGTGACAGGAACTGAGGGAATGGCCTGAGGTTGTGTCAGGGGAGGTTTAGGTTGGTATCAGGAAAAGGTTCTTCACCCAGAGGGTGGTTCGGCACTGGAACAGGCTCCCCAGGGAAGTGGTCACAGCACCAAGCCTGGCACAGTTCAAGAATTGTTTGGACAATGCTCTCAGGCACATGGTGTGACTCTTGGGGTGTCCTGTGCAGGGCCAGGAGTTGGACTCAATGGTCCTTGTGGGTCCCTTCTGACTCAGCATAATCTGTGATTCTGTAAATGTATTCACTTACATGAAGGTACAAGTCATTCTGAACTGCATTAACACAAATCCTCTCGCTGGCTTGCAGCCACATGCCATGTCTGCTCTCGTGGAACTGGGCTGAAATAAAGCGTCAGCAGGACCATAATACCAAAGTGTGTGAGACTTTGGACTTTGTTTCTAATGGCTGTTCCTGTGGTTTAGTTCTTTTAAAATCACAAGTGCTCTTAAACCATAGCATGTTTCTCTTTGACACTGTGACCAAACTTTGATTAAAGCAGTTTTCTTAACTTTGGCTTCATTTTTAAGCTGTGATGCAAAATGAAAAATATAGGCTATTCAAATACACTAGTGCAGAATGTGGACTAAAATGTGTTAAATATATATATAGAGAGTGTGCTTTTTTACTTTTATGAACTATTTAAATACCAGTCATTAAACTTTTCTTCTGTACTGAAGAGCTAAGAAGCAAATTGACGTAAATACTAAATAATGCAAATGTTTTTATTAGCCTTGCAGCTATTGGGTTAAGAAATGTAGTTACTACTGGCTATATGGCTTCCAGCCATGCTCTTGTTTTGGGTAACTATTTAACAGTTGGAACCATAGAAAACGTTAACACCAGACTGCAGGAAATAAACCTCTGTACAAGCCTTGCTGTTGTTTTCTTTCACTGGAGATCAAGAAGGACTTAAGTTTATAAATGAGGCAATAGTTTGAATGCTGACCCAGCCTCTTCAGGAGGAGCTGTGACAGCCTGACTTGTCTCAGCACTGCTTATCATGGGAAAATTTTTCTCAGGGCCTCTCTGACAGTAAAGTCTTTATTTCCAGGGAGATTGACAATAGGCTGAAAAAAGCAGTTTTTTCTTAAACTGATACTTAATAGGAGGTCTTTGAATAATGAGGAAATACCATCAGCCAGGAGGAAACCAAATTACATAAAGCAGACATAAGGAGCTCTCCTCTGTCGATCAGCAGCCTTTAGCTCCCAGTCACTGCAGAGCTCAAGAACATCTGTGTTATATTTGTGTTTAGGTCCTTTGTCCTACCACACTGGTGTGCGCTGTGTGTGAAACAGTGCAGCAGCTTGGCTGGGTTCTGGAGGCAGTTGATTAATAAACACACTCAGTTCAGGAGAAAAGGTGTTACCTTTGTTAATAATAGTCTTGGCTTTGCAGTAAATCTGAAATAATTAAGACGAATCCCACCAGAATGTCTTAGTCTGAGCTGATTGTCTTCAGCACTATTAGAAAGATGCAGCACTGTAGGTGATGTTTCTTAAACTAGATCCAGTAAATCCCTGTGAAAAAGCCTGTTTTTTCCTCTATTGATTTACAGTGAGAAACTCAGTGAGTAATTCAAATGTCCACAGATCAGGTAAGATGAATCCTGTCCTCTGTGTCTGGAAGTAAACAAATCCAGACAAAATACAACCCTCTCAGCAGGAGGTGGATTCTCCTCTAAAACCTGTGCCCCGCCAGCATTCCCTTCTCCTCTTAATCCATATATGATTAAGCAATTCCCTTTAACCTCTCACAGAAATGGCAAGCAGGTACAGCTTAGCATGTTGTTTCTTTTCATGCCTACAGTCATGCAGCCATTTCCCCGCTGGATCCAGCCATGTCTGCATGTGTTGTGTTGAAAACTCCTACTTCATGGTATTTTGACATAAACGGGATAGTATTTAGCCCTGGCTCCATAAAGTAATGTGGAAGGCATTTGGCAGTGTTCCTAAATTCTTGCTGTTTAAACATGAGGAAGCAGATCACTTCTGCATACCAGCACTAATTTATAGAAACTGAAGGCCATGAGGAATCCTTCCCTTTAAACTAAGCAGGCTCTGCGAGAGAGTTTCTGCACTCCCAGTTACATGTGTGAGCCCAATCACCTTCATGCAGTGAAAGAAGCCACCAACCTGTCAAATACAGCAGTTAAAAGTTGTTTAAAACATTCTCACTTCTTTCCTGAAGTCCTTCACGAAGGCTACTGAAGGTACACTCCTCTGCATTTCTCTGTGCTGAGTGTTTTAAATTTTTCTAGGTAACTTTACGAAGTCTTGGGGTTTATTTTAATGCCTCTCAATTTTACTTCCAGTCCAAAGAATACAACCTTAGTGTGTCTTAGGGCAGCAGGTGCATATTCGCAATGGGAGAGACTCGGCAGCAGAAAAAAATTGACACAGGTGCCACTCTCCTGCCTCATTATGAGAACACCTGAACCCAATTCATTTTTAACAGGCCTATGGCATCCTACTTCCCCTCAACAGCAGGTTACTGTGTAATTAGAAGATTTGTGGTGACACTGTGTCAGCAGAGACACTAAGTTCCTGGAGAAACAGATTTAAACTTCTGGGAGAACTCTTCCAGCATCTGCATTAGTTTCTCTTCATCCTCTGGGGGACTGTGGGTGTATGCCAGGGGTAAGTGTGTAGGGACTGGTTGCCTGTCTGGAAGAAAAGGAAAAAAAACAACCCTTATAGGTACATTTAACTCTCTTCTAGCAGAAAGGAGATTTTTCTGATGGGCTCTGTACTGCCCAAACATACCTCATGGTCTTGAGGCCAGGAAACTTACCTTCTAGGTACCTGTAAATAATGCTAGTTAAGCGTATCTTATAAAGCAAAAATTAAACTAATTCAGTTTGCATTTTGGAACTAGAGTGATTTTTCTGTAGCACAACATGACCTGGACTGTGGAGCAAGCCCCCATTTGCAGCTAGGGACATTATAGGAAAAGGAAGGCTTCCTTGTGGGGTTATGCCTGTCACTAATGCAACACCTGCAGGCAAAAAGCAATAGCTGGAGTTTGTTGCTGCAGGCAGAGGATGTTTTGCACTTGAAACAACATTTTTCCTTGCCTCCTGGATAATGTTTCTAGTACTGTACAAATCCCCAGCTGGGACTTGGTAGTTAGGATTATTTTTAATCTTAAAATGCTTTCTTTCATCCTTAGAAACAATGGTTAAATTCTAAATGCAAAGGAACTTGGGCTTATTGCTCAATTGCTGTAAGTGACAAGTATCCAACCAAGTTTGCTCAGTTTGATGCTTTGCTTGGTTTTCCAAATCTCATGCCCATCACTCATTTGTAAATACAGCTGTTACCACCATCCACTCAAAGGGATTTTCCCCTCCAAAAACATGGTATCTAGAGCCCGGGAGCCTTATGACAATGCTGTTAGGTGTCTGTGGAACAACAGTCAGAGCACTGGTGCAGCACTGTTAAGTCTGTTTAGTGAGCCCAACTTCCACAGCAGCCAGCTGAGACAAAAAGAACAAGCTGTTGCAACCCTGGGCAGCAGATTTCCCTGAAAACCTCTCAGGCTGCCACTGGGCTTCCCAGGAGAGAGAGATATTTGCTCTCTTAAGAGCAAATGTTTAACTGACTGCACACAGCACATAACTTCTGCTCATGGAAAACTGAGGAGAGAGAAACATGCAGAGGAATGTTCCCTTCTCCATCACTGATTATGAACTGCTTCCCACCTAGCCATAGTGCTTCCAGTAGCCTGGGCTAAAGTTTGGGAACTAGGTGTGAAAGCCAAGTTCAGCATCGCAGAGAAGATGCTTCTAGTCTTTGGAAAGCAGGTCTCTGTTAAACATTTTTTATATATTTTAGCAATGCTGAGAATTCTGGTAGTACTAGTCATGTTCTCACTTCCCTTTATTTTTTTCTCGGAAAAATTAAAAAAAACCACTGGCTTTCGTTTGCTCTGAGAAGGAACAGTAAAAGAGAATGCAGAAAATGGAGGGAAACTGTGACTGATTTGGAATGGCTGCCTAGGACCAGAAGCGTGGGGTTTGTGGTAAAGTGTTCCTGCATCCCAAACCCTTTACTGAAAGGGCCTGAAGAGTGCCCATGCTAAGCTTTGTCTTCCAAAAGGCAGTAGGAACGAGAAATAACTGACTTCACCACTATTTGATAAGCACAGGACACAGACTCAAAACTTCTCCTGCAGCTTTAAGAGCAGTTATGCCAGGACCGAACCTCTCAATAGCTTTAGCTGAAAAGCCAGGGCCTGTTCCCTGTTTACCAAAGCTGGGGACAGACAAAGGCCAAAGGCAAGAGCCTGGTGGAATTACGAAAGAAACAGAAAGAACAACTGAGCAGAAGCATTAGGACCAGAAGAAGGTGATCAGAGTAAGAGAAAGGCAAAGCCTGTTTCTACAAAGAAGGCTGACCAGCTGGGATGTGGGGTTTCCACATGCACCACATGCTGACATGAAAAATGTCCATTTAAGTATCCATCAGCCAACCCTGTGTGACTGTCTGTGGAGCAGGAGGGACAAAGCCAACCCAAATGTGGCAAAGTCTGAGCTTCCTGCATTCTCCATACAGAAATTCAGTGAATCAGGACATGAGTCCCACATCCAACAGAAGTACTGAGCTTCTGTAAGCAGTTACCCTGAGCTTTCTCTTTCTGGACTGACCTGCATCACCATTGAGGCATCCCTGCTTCCAGCTGCTCCTACAAAGATGCCTGTCATTTGTCTGGGAGAAAAGAAAGGCTCTGCCCTGCTTTTCCATTCCCCAAGCTCACAGTGCCAAAAATGCCACTGTGCTCAAGTCTTTGCCCAGTGTTAGAGAAAGAGAGAATTGGCAGTTTTAGCAAGCATGGAACAGTAGGAAGAAGAACCTATCAAAGCAAAGCCAACTCCCAGTGCTCTGTGAGAAAGATGCTCATTTCCTAGCATCATAAAAGATGCTGTTTGACTGCTGTGATTCACCTTCCCTTGGCACAGTCCTACATGCAGCCATTTTCATTACAAAAATTCCCAACCCTCCCTAAAGAAATGCTTTGAAGTCTCTATCAGCTACTTTAGAGGACAAAAGCAGGAATGTAATGATTTAACACGATGCTCACTCGAACCTTTAGACTTGAAACGACTTTCAGAAATGCATTATCCTTTGGACAAGCTGTCTTGTGCAGCCTTCATCCCCTTCCAGGCCAGATGGGGATCCTAAGCTCAGGCAGGCTGGGGATCTCCAGTCTCTGCACTGTGAGACACTGCCTCCTCACCTTGGAAGAACAAGCCGCTGGGCAGCTTTGTTGCTTCAGCTGACACTGCCAGCCACAGGACGGTGTCAGCTCCCTGGGCCTCCGTGCGCAGCGAGTTCTTCATCCTCTCGTAGAAATCGGGCATGGACGACCTCACGGCTGGAAAGGAGAACAGTGGAATGGTGGCCTGCCATGCAAGGCTTTTTTGATACAAAAACAACAAAAAAAGAACAGCTTCAAATTGCCATTTTGTGTGTAGGAAGGAGAGAAGGCATCTCTGGAGCTTATGGAAGAAAATGAGTATTTCCTCCTATCTGGGAGTAGGATGGCTTGTGAGAGAATAGCACTAAGCTGCCAGATGATCCACCACTTGTTTGTTTGGGTCAAATTACAGTGACAAAACTGACGACAGGATCTGTAAGAGCTTCTCGTGCCAATTCCATTCTAAACTGTAAAGGTGACAAACACAGGGGAAACACAAATTCCAAAAACCATGTATTTAATGGGATTTTTAGCTCCTATTTTCTCACCAGTTTTAGGAAACCAGTTGCAGCACTATATTTAAAAACTGCACACTTCCTGTCTAAACTCTGGTTTCATTTAATTTTGTCCAAGAGGTGATGACTGTAGGCCCATCCACTGTAGGTGTTTATTTTGGGGGGCTGAAAAGTCTTGGAACTTTTAGGTGCGATAACTTTATGGTTCATTAGGTTTGAAATCCACAAAGAAAGTGCAAAAATAAATGTATTTTAAAAACAAATACCAGGATATTTAGTTGGAAAGGGCTATTTTTCAAGCATAAAGCAGACAGGGTAAATGCTTTCATTGTCAGAAGCAAATGCTGGAAACTGCATCCCTATAAAAGACCTAGAGATGAAACTGCTATTCTGCATCCCAAGCTCAGGCACTGGGGGCTGGTAACACTGGGGAATGCAACATGGATACTGCATGACTGATGCTGGCCCACCTGCTGAGGCACAGTCACTGAAGAACAGCTGCAGCTCAGACAAAGGGCTGAATGGCCAAACTGCTTCCCAACAGCAGTAAATGTTTACAGGAAGAGTACAGGAACAGGGCTTGCACAGAGGTGCATTCTCCTACATGCCCTCACAAATTCCCAATGTCTGCATGCTGGTACTTACAGAGGCAGAAGCTCCATCTGTGTGTTTAACAGTTCCACTACAAACGTAACTTACAGGTTACCTTAAAGAACTGTGTCTCTGCTGTGCATTTGTGCAGGGCTGGAAGCGTTCACTGCCCATTATTATTCTCTAGATATACACAGCTAGCAGACACTGTGCAGAATAGAGCCACCAAGGGGATATAAAACTACTTCAAGCAGCAGTTTGGAGAAAAGAAATTACTGCACCTGTTGGAAAAATATACTAGGAAGTTTCATTTCTCTTTGCTTTTACACTAATCCTGAAAAGAAAAAAATATTGTCAGAGTGTGAGGCAGATGTTACCTGGAGTGTCTGCCCAGCCGGGGTGCATTACGGAGAAATGGATGTTTCTGTGAGCCTTTGCCCACTGTTCTGTCAGGACAACTTGCTGTCTCTAGGATAGAGCAGTAAGAGCCACACTAGCACCGAGTTCAACAGCCTGTCCACCAAATTAGTTCCCAGGGAAATAAACTACATCAAATGTGCCGTAAATACCAGAGCATTTATGTACAGCAGAAATATACCCTTGCTCATCCTGACTGCATTTACTGGATAATTTCATCAGAGACTTCCAGAGCCATTGCCATCCATACCCTGGCCACAAGTTTACTTTTAAAGCAGCTGCAGTGCTTTTACTGACCACGTCTACTTGCTGCAGACTGTGGGCAAGAACTAAGCAGGCAGACAGGGTTCATCATCTAAAGACAGTGTTCCCCCTTGGGACTTCTCTCATATCGAATGAAAGTCTAGCCATGCTCTCCTCCATGCAAGATGTATGCACCCCTAAGGGCATGCCATCATACTCCTGAAGATTATTGCCTGTGCATCTCCATATGGGTTGGATGCAATGGGAAAGCAACAGTGAACAACAGGCTTTTTGCAAAGCAGATGGTATGAGCTGCCTAGCAAAGCAGAGCTGGGCTTTGTTTTCAATCCCATGGACTGTACCTTGTTCTGTGCATACACCATGGTTCCATCAAACGGCCCACTTCCTGACTGCAAGTCAGATATGTTTAGTTTTTGAACTAGCATGCCCCCAGAAGAGACAGTTATCTGTAATGAAATTAATGAAAAGCAAATGAATGAAAAGCAAAACCAGGAACTCCCCACAGATGCACTCATGCATGAAATGTAGTCTTCAGGCCACAGCTGAAGTCCCTATGGAGCAGGATTCCTCTGCATACTCTTTGCATTATGCTTATGCTCATGAGTGGAGCATACCTGGAGATGAGGTAGAAGATACGTAAGTTTTTTTAAGAAGTGATTTTCATTCAAAGTGATGTTGGTTCATTTCAGGAATTTTGTGCTTCTTCCTTTTGAAAAGTAATGGGGAGAAAGAAAACAGCAGAACAGCACCATTTGCAGTTTGTATGTTTACCATTTACAGAAGCTAATTAGAAGCCATACAAAACTTGGGAAATTTCATTTTTAAAAATGTACCTGCTGTCTTATTTTACACCAAGATCTGTAGTTCTTTTAAGCCTATACTCCTGTTGTAGGTATTTTGCACTCTGCTGCAGGAGCTAACTTGCCCTACGGAAACTAAGAGGGTAAGTTCCCAAATGAAGTGTTTTACTATGATTTCCAATGAAAGGTTGAGAGCAGCAGGCAGGAGCTCTGCCTTAGAGGAGGAGGTTGTTGTTAGCAAAATCCAAGAGGATTCTAGAGATCCTTACAGCATTATAAGTAATCCTGCACTGCTAACACAGTCAGAGAACTGCTGTCACAAACCAGAAGGTAAAAATAGTAAAACACCTCTTTTAAACAGCATCACAGACTCACCACTCTGGCATCAGCTGCTTTTTCCAGGAGGGGCAGCAGGGCAGTTGTCATGATGTATGTACCTAAAAGCAGACAGGCACCATCATTAACTTTTCCTTTTAAAAAAAGCTTTCTTCTCTCTCCACCCTCTGTAACAACCCAAAACCCTAAGTTTCTTTATCTCTGAAACCTCACCTGAATTTGACAATGATTTTTTGTTACTGCTTCACCTGCAATGTGCCAACTCAACTTGTAGTGGTTCACATTGCCATGTACTTAGCAAAAGGCATAGGTTATTTTACAGACTTTTATGTTTGTTGTACCTATAGAGAAAACTGCTCACTACATTCAGCCATAAATCTGAAGGCAAAATGGCTCAGGTATGGAATTCCTTGCGTGGGGGAAGGTGATGCCAGTGAAGAAATAAGGAATGCATTTCCCTCCTAGTGTGGCATATACACACAGATCTAAGCCAGGTCATGAACAAGAGAAGGAAACTGTGCTTCATACTTGCAGTTCTTAGGGCACTGCATATGCACTTAAGACTTGTCCATTTTTGCCTTCTCACTATGAAATCATTCAGAGTACACTGACATTTTTGATTTGTGTTGCACACAAAACCCACCCCTTAAATCCCCAGCATGACCATTATGGAAGATGAGGAATCCTTGAGGGAAAAAGTATTAATGTCGCCTGCCCAAGGCTGAGCTAAGATTACTTGAGGAAACTTAATTGTGTCCTTCCCTGCTTTAATCGTGTTCGTTTAGCAAGGATCTGTACACAACACACAAATATATTCCATTACAGCTGTTACCATGACCAGCAAAGTTTGTTATTCCAAACACTGTTCAACTGTCAGTGTATTTGATTCAGACACACAGACACACCTAGTGATGTTTCACCCGAGTGCAACACAGAGATTTTTTTTGTTTTATCTCTTCAGAGATTTTGTTTCTGTTTAAAATGTATTTTAAAAAAATTCTGTTTAATTCAAAATGAATCTAGCCCCATTTAGTCTAGTGTTTCTGCATCTACTTCCCTCTCATGTCTTCACAAATGGCTCCAGTTCAACAATTCTATCAGTGATAAACACATTTTTTTCCTTGAGCTACCGAGGCCATGTTTTTCTCTAGGCATGAAGACTTCAGCATGTCTATATAACCCCTCTTCCACACAGGCAATGAGATCACCCAGTTAAAATACAGCATGTTTACAAATACGGTACCACAATCAAACGTGTTACATACTTGGTGAACAAACTGTTCAGTTCCCCTGTCAGTCACAGCAGTCTGCACTTTCTCTATATAATCAGCGGTATATCCATACACACACAATATATTTAAAACCCCGGCAAATCAAACAAAGCAAATGCACAGCAGATGAGTAAATGCAGCCTGTCTCCAGCAGAAAATGTGAGCAAAGGCAGTTGCCAGTGAATAAGGCTGTGTCCCCTGGTAGTGGCGGGGAGACTGAGCGATGACATCATCGGTACAAGAACTCCCGCCGACTGTCAGGGGAGACTGCCGCGATGTGGGAAAAAAAAATCCAAAAAAAAAAAAAAATCACTTCAGTACAAGCTGAGAGCCTGGTTTACATGTTGTTTGGCTGTGGATTCTTCAAAATGCAAAGTAACATCATGTCTTGGTTAAATAAGCTGCATCTCCTAAAGGCAGAGCTGCAATGCACCAGCTCTGACGATGCTCCATTTTACTGTCCTGCAGATTAATTTACACTTTTAAGGGGCTTCATGTTGATTTGTTAATTCTAAAGAGCTGCGAAGATGAATGCACTAACGTTGCTTCATTAACAACCGAGTTTTGTTTTGTTTTCCAGCCAGATAAGAGAAATGTTCAATGCCAAAAATCCTGCTTAGAGCAACGACAGCTTGTCAGAAGTTTATGTGCTTATTTAGAACCACAAACTAAATGCAAAGCCCACATCTCCTCTCTTCCTCAAGTTTATTAAGAATTCAGTAAATCCCACAAAGCCAGAGCATTTCATCTTCTTTTTGCCCTGCAAAACCACTTGCTCATTTACTTTGAGACAGAGCACAAACAGAGCAGTTCTGATCAGAGCTTCCTATGGTAAGCAGCAGTGTCTGAAAACACACACAGACACGATGCATCAGGCAGTAAGCCTGAAGCATTTAATTCCTCCCACTGCTAAATATTTCACCAACCACTGTCCCCATTTTAAGTGTTTGAACACAAACTCCTCATTCCTTTGACAAAAATACTTGGATATTATACATTCTTATTTGCCTGGGCTGGTCTGTCAGGGAAAACAGCCTGGAAAAGAAATTTAAAACAGTAATAGTAGAACAGATATATTTGATTAACAAGGTTTATTGCTGGTTAGAATACATCATCATCAACTGAAACCTCCCCATTTTTATCAGTGCAAAAGCTGGCCCGTAGTTTGATGGTGACATTCAAACAGCTTGGGAGAATGTTCAGTGTGGTCACTGCAGGGCCTGGCACAGCCATGTACCTCACAGCAGGTACCTTGTCCAGCACAGCTGTATTGCAGCAGGCACTAGCACAGAAATTAATTTCTGAGTAAAACGGGAAGAGGGAAATAAAGGCTTTGCCACCACAGTCCTTATTAAAAAAAAAAAAAAAAAAAAAAAAAAAAAAAAAAAGAAGGAAGTCTTTCTTGTTAAAAAAAACAACTTTGCAAGGAAAACCAAGACTGATTTGGTAGGAGAAACTACATTCATCTCTGCCCTACTTAAGGAAATCGAGGCAACATCCAAATTGTATATCCTTTTGCCAATACTTGATTATTAATACTAATGTACTGGATATCAGCCTTTCCAAAACAAGCACGTGAACATTCTAACACATTTACTTCATGATAAAAACATTTTTGTCTGTTGAAGGAGAAACTTCCTCCCACAGAGCTTAGTTTAAAAAGGTAAAACATACCAAATGTGATTAATGCTTAATTATCACTGGTTAAATTGTACAGATTTTTTGAGGTTTCTTTTTTTATATAATAGCTTAACACAAAAGTACATGAAAGGCAAAGTTCAACAGTGCTGTGCATTGCATTGAAAGCAGTAAGTATTGGGTATCTGCTGGACATACAGCTGGTACTACCTTCATTTAGGAATGTGTGACAGGGGCCAGATTTGTGCATCACCATTTTCTGTCACTGGAAGGTACATTGTCCACATGGCCCAAAAGCTCTTCTCCCACTGATGTAACAGGGGAAAAAAAAAATCAGTGAAATAAATGGTATACAACATTTCCCTTTGAAGAGAAGCATTTGCTGTGATACAAAGGAGTCCAGCAAGATGAATTTGGGAATTTGCTCAGAAGCAGCAGGAATGCAGAAGAAGGTGAGTCCAGTCTATCACATCCATATAAAGGATTTCATCTTGCCCTCACTGCACTCTGCCAAGGTGAAGAGTTGACTTGCAAAACCTACTGGACAAGCTACAGCCCTGTTCTGTGTAACAAGGTTTGACACAGTACTGGCTGGCCATGTTTTCTCTAGTTAAAAAGGCTCCTGAGATAGATGTACAATTTATTTTAAAGATAAACAGTCCCTTAACATTAGCTTTCTTTGGAAAAACTTCTGCAGGCTTTATATCTTGAAGGTGATCTCACATAATACGAAATCACATATAATACAGAGTAATTAAAACTTTTATATAGAGCAACTCCACCATTACACACCATTAAAACAACTATATCATATGATAAGTACACAGGGTGGGTTGCCAATCTATGCATTAAACATGGTCATTCCAGTAAAAGTAATGAACATGGCATTTAATGAGAACACATTTTGTCCATGCACACTCCCTCCCAAGTGTGGATCACATTAATATTTAAGTTTCATGTTTACTTGATAAATATAAAAACAAAACCCACCAAAAATACTGAATCACTATGCATTCCCTTATGGCCTGTTTGGTAATTGCTCCACTTGCTCTGAGATCTCCTCAATTTAGTCGAGTAATCTGATATTCTGCTCTAACTAACAACTCCAATTTTTGACTCCATATAGTGAATTCCTCTGCCAACCTGGATAAGCATTAATTCAGTGGTTTCACAATCGGAGAGTGAAATATTAACGACATAAGTGTAGAAAATAAGGCGCCATTATGGAGATAAACATTTGATTCATACAGTAAGTTGTTTATTAAAAAAAAGCCCAAAAACCTACAAAAATCAGCCTGTCTGCATCATAAACTCCTAAATACAGTTATGCTACCTTTCCCATGACCTGATGCAGAGGCTGAGGGGACTCTATGGAAGACACTATTATTAGGTCTTGTGGAAAGGTAGCTCTGTACGTTCTTGCAACAGTTATTCCACTGTGGGTCTCACACGTGAACAAAATGAAAGCTATCCTAGTGCAAGGGACAGCAGTCTACAGTGTATTAGACACTGGTCTTTCCCACAGAACACTGCAAGTCTTTCTATACTAAAACATGAAACTAAGCAAAACACAGGATAGCCCTAACAGAAAATATAAACACACTGTGCACACAGATTTCCAAACTGCTGGTGGTGTAGATCAGTCTGCCAGAACCTGGAAGACTCCTTAGGGTTCACATATTTCAGATTGAAAATCAACAGGATATCAAATAAAATAGAAGTACACAAACACATACTCTGATTTGCTATAAGATTTAATGTGACCCTAACATCTGTACTTTATAAATCAATTTTGAAGAAAATTATGGTTTCAGCAGAAGTAACATTGTAAAGCCACTACCTGCTCACAACATCAAATTAATTGATGATACAATTACTGCGGACCCAAGTGTCTTGGTGGATTCCAGAGTGTTTTTTGCTTGATGTTCTATCTGGCAATTAGTGGCACATTGCTGGTGAGGTTTTTACCCTGCTAACATTCAGATAAGGGCAGGCAGCCAGCACCATACTCAGTGAAGTTTTTCATCTGCCTGAGCTCCGCAGTATTATTAGGAACAGTGTTACTTCAACTGTGAAAAAAGTGGGAACAAAAAAANGGAAATTGTAATTTGTTTGAAACTATGCAAGTTCCTTAAAAAAAAAAACCCAAAAAACAAAACACCACCCTTTCATTGTACAGATTTCAATGGCTCATTCATCTGGTAGAAATCAGTTAAACTGGCTTGCTTTTCTTGAGTCCAAGTAAAAACAAACCACAGAAACAAACAAACAAAACCACCCAAGAGACAAAGTTACATTCTTCCTTAGCCTGATTATCTTTTCAAGCCTAGAGTTTATGCAGTTCCCAGTGAGAGACATCCCAGTCTCTTTTCCTGAGTAAGAGATCAGGAATGAAGACTTTAGTGTGCTGTCTCTGAGGGCTTATTCCACTGCACTAGCAATAACTGAGAGTGTATGGGAAGAGTTAATGAACATGAAACACAAAACAAAGGTTTACATTTCCCTCAAACAACAAAGCTCATCTCAATAAGGGTTCCTCTGTCTCCTGGGAACTGCACTTCAGTACAGTTACTGCATGTGGAATTATATTCAACTTTATCCTTTCACATACCACCTCTCATCCATAAGTCTCAAAGCTCTTCAGAAAGAAAATTGGAACCACAGACTCCTTTTCACAGACGAGGTATTCTTGCCAAAGATCAGGCATTGAACTTACGGCAGACTGACAGCTGATATTCAAGCTGACTTCCAAGTAATTCAGAACACACCAGGCTACACTGGCTTCTGTGAAACTCCAGGTAGATACAGGTCACATGTAGGGAAGAGACCGACAAACATCCATCCAGGTTAGGCAGTTTGCCATAGATGGGCTATAGTCTTACTGTGACAGATATACATCTTATTTCCTCTGGCTCTAACCCTTCTGCACAGAGAGTGGAAGTGTATGTCTATATATTACTAAAACATGAGAGCACATTAGATTGAGGAAAAGATGCATACTGGGAGCATCACTTATTTATCTCTCAGTGTGTTTTAGCATCCCCTTGGCTGGTAAGTAGCAATAAAAAAGTAACATATATGCCATTTTTCCATGTCAACCAGGAAGATACGTTGAGTAAAGTAAAGTGAGGCAGGCGATAAAATAGACTAAAAAGCATTGTTTCAGCCAAGTGTCAGGTGCTTCAATAAGAACATGCTGCTTTTGCCTCCACTTGCTTATCGATGCTGAAGGTTTTTCCTAAAATGACTGAATACCATCACCTTTAATAGTCTTTGCTGGGAGTTATACTAAAACAAGTAAAATAAAATTAAACTTAAAAAGTTTTGACTCAGAAGTCTGCAAGTTTCATCAGAAATGATTGCTTGTTGCTGCCCAGCTCCTGGGTACAATTCTATGTACATGGTCAGCCCACAAGGAGAAATATAAGGGCAACATCACACAAACTAGAGGACAGAGAAAAAAAATCTGCCCATCAGGACTGGCAGGCTCCCAGGAAATCTGCCCACATTACCCAAAGCGAGTCACTCAATTTGGTACTGGAAGTGTGTTTCAATCAGCAAAGTGCTATTTCAGACTTGTGCCCAGCCAGTGCTCTCACAAGTGTCCCACAGCCATTCTGCTCTCTACATTCACTGAGCTCCAGCAATCAGACAACAATTCTCGAGGCTCTAGCAGGGAAAAAGGCAAGGTGTTTCATTTGACAGCAACAACAGAACCACAACAAGCCATACAGCGTTTGTGCCTCAGACTCATTTTAAGGATGCTACAGGCACCAGCACAGATGCAGCTGCCACCACCTGCTCAAAGCACTTTACAGTTTGAACTCGAATATTAAACAAACCATACAATACCATAACTATCAACCTGCATTTTACATTTTCATGAACTTCATCCACCTGCATATTCTGACAGCACCAGAGAGGACTATGCACCTCTTATTTCAATTGCTATCCTCAATTAGCCAGTCAGCTGTGTTTTACATTAAGAGAATTTTACTTTCTATTCTAACCGGTGTTATTTTTGTACATATTCATACGAGAGGACTCATGCAGTCATTTTTGTCCCATGTATGTCCAAAAAAAGATCAGGATATAAAGTATGTTTCACAAGTCAGATCATCAGTTAGAACTGAACACTGACATCCATTATGCTCGAAAATGGACTACAGATCAGTCAAGAGGAAAATATTCCTAGACTAGATTTAAAAGCTCCACAGCATTTCAGACACCTAAATGAGCAACTTTACAGCTTATATAAATGTTAATCAGATATCAGATACAGAATTCAAAAACTGTGTCGTGCATTTAGAGCATGTTATATTTCAGTCTTGCATTCTTAGATAGTTACAACCTACACATTCCTTTACTAGACCAGAGCTAAGAGCCGGGGTAGGAAAAAATAGTGAGAGAAGCACGGAAGGAACACCCTACATGTAAATATCTGCAAAAGATATTGATATTATTCTATCTTGTCAGTCAAGAGAGGGACAACTGCACATTTTCCAAACAGGGGCCTTGAGCCCATGTCACCCTTCAGGCTTTAGCATTACTGGGGCAGAGAGGGTAATTTAGTTTGTTCTTTCAGACCACATTCCAGTTTACAGCCAACCTATAGACCAGCCATATCTAATTTAACTAGGCTTTTCTCTGGGAACCTATAACCACAGGTAGTTACTAAAACAGAAATAACTTCTCCCAAGTAAAACACACCCAAAGGCACCTAGTACTTAGGGAAATAACACAGCATCTACTCTGACAGGTGTTTCTCCACACAGCTTTCTCCTACTATAACTGCAGATGTTATGATTTATTACCCTCTCCCTGACTTTGAAGAAAAAAGCCTGTGGTTTGTAGCCTTGGTCCTTCATGTGTGTCCAGCCTGCAAGCACAGAAGCTTCCTATTGCACTGCCAGCTTCTTCCAGCTCAACCAAGTCCCACTCTGTTCTAAAAGATTCAAAATTTAATCCTTATTTTTGTCTAGAGAGAAGCAGTCTAAGCAAACAACCCAGTCCTTGCCTGAACTCTGGAGAAGTCAGACAATGGAGGATGATTTACCTCCTTAAACTTCTTATACAATCATGCAGCAAGTGATGCATGAATGAATAAAGATCTGTAAGTAACATCCACAAAAGATAATACAGGCATTTTCCTAGTTTGCTACAACCATAATTCAGCATCCTCTGTGCAGTTGTAGACCTCTAGTAAGGCTGATTTACAGCTGGAAAAGCAGAATTTGCTGCTTCTACTCGTGAGATAAAATATAATTCAAGTGATGCACTAGTACAGTTCCTCAGCACTTAATATCCTCAGCGTCTAAAAACTAAACCAAAATATTCAGACTGTTGTGTTTGTTTCATTCTGCTTCTCTCTGGAAGAACTGAACCTTTGCACATTGTTGGGTTTTTGTCTCAAAGACAAAAGAGGATTAAAACTAATTTAAGGTGAATAGATTCCTCAAGGTAGAAGTTCTTGTACTTGTGCAGCCAAGAGAAATTTGATGGCAAAATAAAACTCTTTTTGAATCTTTTGACCATGAGAAACAGAAGAACATTAGCAGAAGATTAGTCTGAAGCAAATGAATCTGTGCCTTTATACTTGATTTGTCAGTTTAACTTATTCAGACTTGCAGAAAAAATGAGCTATATGCACAGCAACAGTGAAGCACAAGACATTTATACTAAAATGTTAGTTTTCAAACATAAATAGGATTTAGTAATCAACACAGGAAAAAGGCCAAGAATAATAAGCAACAATGGCTTCCAGGTTATGCTAGTCTTATAAATGTTTTATCTTTATAGACTAGGTTTTCCCCTTCCTCATTCCAGATACTGGTGAACACGAGGAAAATACAGAAACAAAGCACCAGTTCCTCCTTAATGTGTCACTTTTGAATATATTAAAGACAGTCTCTAGAGAAATCCACCTACCCTGCACGGAGGCAGAGGGGGAAGAGTGTCAGGACTGTTGGGTGGATGCAAGCACCACATGTCTCTTTGCAAGAGGTGCAGCTTCCAGCCTTACAGGTATCAGCAGTGTCAGACAGCTCTTCTCTCTGCTGGCTGGCTGCTTGCTCACATCTCTTCCACAGCTTCTGTGGGGGAACATTCCACTTTGCTCACTATTTTCTCTGCCCTTCCACATCTCCACCATCCCTCTTGACTTGCTTCCCATCATCTGTCCCTCTTACACCACTGCCCCAGTTCACACATAATGCCCCTTTCAAGTGGAGTGCCCACTACTGCTCAATCCCTTGACTAGAGATTGCATCTATTTGAGAGCACCGTACACAGCACCTCTGTCACATCAAGCAGGGCTGTGTAAGCCCCCTCAAACATTTGAATGTCTCTTAAAACATCTGAACATGCTCCAAGCTCCATCCAAACCCCAGAAACACAATTATTTCAAAGAACATCATTAGCAGCAACGCTTGGAACAAAGTTCCCTAGCAAATTTCAGAATCAACCTGCAATTGTCCACTTCTGCTATGATAAATTAAGGTGTTGCTATCAGAACAATTGAAAAAAAAAAAGGAGAAATTAAAAAACCACACTCCAAACAAGATGTAATATTTCTTCTTTTCCTTCCTAGCTCCTTCCCTGGCATAGCAATGCTATGATCCGTCTTTGAGAAGGAATAGATACCTCACTCACGAACCCAGCTATAAAAACACACTTCTGTAAGCAAAATAAGTATGTTCCAGAACTAAACCTTCAACACTCACCCAAAGTGTTTGTTGCAAAGTTTTTTTCAAGTCCATCTTCGGTTAACTCTCTGTTATTCACCATACATCCTGCATTGTTGATCTGTAAAACAACTCCTTGAAACAAAAACAATCTACACAAATATCTACAAGGAAATCCACACATATGAGCAGTCCATGTTAATGTGCTGTTTTCTGACACTGCAACACTGTAGCTTCTATTTGTTCAATAAAATATGATTGCAAGCTGTGTGCAGCTAGCATAGTCACACTGCTATGTGTCTCACACACATTTCTTTCCCAACCTTACCTCCCAGAAGGAGCTCAGGCTTTTCTTTCCCACCCCAATAAAAGATCTGCCCCTACACACCTTCCTGCATGTTCATTGCCACTCCTCAAAAGTTACTTCCCCATTTTTATCAGACATTCCTCATCTGGTAAGCACCAAAGGTGAAGACAAGAAGAAGCTCCAGGTGCCACAGCTGTAGTACAGCCCCCCGAGCAAATTTTCACTGCTAAATAAAGGGGAAACTGTGCTGAGCCCCTTGCCAACCATGACAAATCACTGTTTGCTCTCTCCCTGGCTCTGTTTTAGTCTTTGGACTTTTTGCAGAAGTTTAATCTTTTAAAAGGTCTAGCTTTAAGAGGGACAAGGTTATTAGTAATGGAAGTCAAAGAGAAAATGTACGGTGTCTCCAAAGATACAGCTATAAAACTACTGCTTTTCTCTTTTTTTTTGTGGCACATCTGTGTTAAGTGAGAAAGGACAAGATTAAGCAAACCATGGAGACTCCTGAGAAAAAAATAGAGAAAATTAAGGAGAGAACTGTGGGCAAAATTGTGAAATCTACATGACCCGTCAGACAAATTCATAGGCTACACACTCCCATGACAGACACACGATTAAAGTACAGATACAGAACTTACCAACACATTTAACTTATGTTCATTTTGGAATTTTTCAGCAAACTTCCATATTTCCTTGGGATTAGATATATCCACAATATGCAAGAAGATATTCTAAAGGAAAAGAAACTAAATCACAATCAACAGGGAAAGTGAAGAGAGACCCTGTTTAGGCCTGTCTAGGTGAAAAGGTATTTAAGCAGTATGAAAAAAATATTGTCTCCAGAATACAACTAATACAGGTTAACATGCACAACTGCAAAATTTAACTCTAGTCCTTAAAACATGCTTAGTCATTGCTTCAGCTGCTTCTGAGACACAGATTTTTAATGCCAAGTTATTAAGAGAGAGTCCTACTTAGATAAATATATGTGACAGACAGTCAGGCATGGCAGAGAACTAGAAAAATATTGCAAACCTTGCAAAATTTCAGTTTAAACAATTTAGCAGCTTTCTCTTTGGCTGAACTTTCCAAGGAAATGTTCAAGGTCACAGCATTAGAGAATAATCTAGGAAGAGACCTCTGGAGGCTGCTTGGCAAACATGGAGATTCACCAGCCTGTCTGAGCCCCCTGCTCTGAGCCTCCAGCGTTTCATCACCTTCATGGTGGAAACATTTTTCCTACCATCTACTCAGAATTTTGTCCCTGTTCCAATCTGTGTCAGCTGCCTCTTGTCCTCCCACTGCAGACCTTCAAGAGAAGCATGGTAGTGCCTTCCCTACACACTCCCATCATGTGGCTGTAGAATACAGCAAGACCCATCTCAGCCTTCTCTTCTTAACACTGAGCAAAACCAGCCTTCTCAGAGTCACCTCGCACATCACGTCCCATCTCCCTAGTCACCCCTCCGCTGGACTCACTCCAGGACACGGATGACTTCCTCCTCCTGGGGAGTCCAAAGCCAGGCACAGGACTCCTGCTGTGATTTCACAAAGGCTTAATAGAGAGGAAGATGCACTTCCCTCAGCCTGATGGCTAGACTCATGTTCATACAGCCCAGGGTATGGTTGACCTTCCTTGCCCCAGGGCACTGCTCACAGAGGGGCAGCCTGTCACTCCCAGGTCCCTTTCTGCAATCTGCTTTCCAGCCAGCTAGGCAAAGACTGCACTTCATTCTGTCACCTGCGCTGTTAAAAAGATGTCATCAGGTTTTGCCCCTGTATTGACTCATGGGGGATGCCACTAAAAATCATTAACAGATCAGTTTTGTACTGTTGATTGTTACTTTTTTGTGGAGCCACATGTTCCAGAGTTTTCCATCCACCTTTTCACCAGTTCAAACCACATCTCTTCAAACTGGCTACAAGGATATCATGGCAAACCATTTAAATGGCCTTGTCAAAGTTAAGGAGAGCACTGCTCCCCTCTTGTCCATAGACAGAGTCATCTCACCAAAGGGATCAGGGGGAGAATCAGAAGGGTAAAAGATGGAGAACTCATGGGTTGAGATAAAGACAGATTAATAGAGAAAGCAAAAGCCACACACAAAAGCAAAAAACCCCCAGCCTATGGCCATACCCCCCTGAGAACACCCAATCTTGTCTGATCTCAGAAACTAATCAGGGTTGGGTCTGGTTAGTACTTGGATGGGAAACTGCCTGGGAATGGCCAGGTGCTTTAGGCTTTTTACAAGGAATTAATTGACTGCTTCCCACAGACAGGCAGGTGTTCAGCCATCTCCAGGAGAGCAAGGCCCCATCACAGAAAATGGTTACTTGGGAAGCCACCACCCCAAACACCTCCCCGTTCCTTTTCCTTTCCCCCAGCTTCATATACAGAGCATGATGTCACATGGTCTGGAATATCCCTTTGGTCAGTTTGTCAACCTGTCCTGGCTGTGTTTCCTCACAACCTCCCATGCAACCCCAACTCCTTCTCCAGTGTGGCAATACAAAAAGTAGAAAAGGCCTTGGCTCTATGTAAGTCCTGTTCAGCAACTGCAAAAGCATCTCTGTATTATCAACTCTGTGTTCAGCACAAATCCAAAACACAGCCCCATACCAGACACTGTGAAGAAAATTACCCCTACTCCAGCCAAAATCAGTACAATGAGCAAGGGCATACATCCGTTCCAGCACTCTAGTCATGCCAACCATTCCTCTTTAATCCCAGTGAGACCACAGCTCTGCAGTCATGCATGGATTCCTGTGTTTCCTATGCTGTGTGTACTTAGGAGCAGGCATCTGAAATGGGCTCCCAGACGTGCTGCTTTCTCATGAAAACTGGGAGAGCTTCCTCCGTTTTGCTGTCCCCATGACACATACTCACTGTTCCCGTGACTCTACTACTCTCCCAAGTTTGGTCACTACAAACCGATGAAACCACTTTAAAGTCTCCTCACTAAGCTTAGCAAACCTGTTGGCAAAGACACTCTTGCTCAAATTTGTCATTGCTGCTCAGCTCAGCTAACAGAGAAGGTCCAAGAGACCACAAAGGTCAAAGTGACAAAGGCCAAAGTGACACCGGCTGAATATTCAGGTGTTGACCTGCAGGGCGTATATGCTCCTACCCAAGCCCTTCCCTTCCACTGCATGGATTTAGGAGACCACTACTTGCCCTTGACTCTCTGTAAACACTCTTCATGAACTCCAGGTCATCCCTCACAATGTCATGGGTGCCCATGTGGTTGGGCAACAAGAGGTATTAGTCCAAGGTCCAGACCAGCCTCAGCAGACTCTCTGCAATACCTTACATCTGAGTCCCCAGCAAGTGACAAACCTCTCAAGTCATCAAGCCAAGACTGCAGATGGGTGCCTCCCTCCCCCACAGGAAGGAGTCTTCAGCCATCATCACCCACAGCTTCCTCCCACTGTCAACAACTGCTCAGGATCATCTGTCTCCAACACCTCCCCTGACAGAGCTTGCTCTTCCTCATCTGTTACCATGGCACTATACCTATCCTACAAATGCACATCTGCAGGCAGAGAAGGAGCTGCCTTCTGCTGCCAGCATTCATGAGCTTCCATTCCTCCTCATCTTAGGAGTCTCTATCCACCACTTATTCAAATGCAGCTTCCAGCCACCCCTCCTTCCATGCAATGTGCTCTTCTACTCTCTGTAGAGACCCTGTCAATCTCCTGTTTCTATTCCCTGTGGTTCTGCTGTTCCTTCACCTGGCAGCTCAGCACCCTGAGGAGAGCGGAACCCAGAAGAAGATGCCACCCTCATCTGCTGCCCCAGGCTCAGAGAAAAGTACCAGTCACTCCCTGCAACCCAACATCTACCCTATTATCCCTCTAGAGCTCTGTCTGGGCTAGTCTCCCGTGTGCCAGGCACAGTGCTGCAGCCAGGGTGGGAGAACATGCTTTCCAGGAGCATCACTGCACTCACTCCAGCTGTCTCAGAGTGCTGAGTGCCTTCTGCATCCCCTTCCATGCTAACCACTGCATTAACTGCTACATCCTTGTCAGTCACTCCATGTCACAACACTCTTGCAATGTTTTGCAATAGCAAATGCCAGCAATGTGGATGCAATAGAATTTAAAATAAAGAGGCTTGACATAGAGCAAAGTTATCAATTTCTAAACCACTAAAGGTAGAAATAATTCCTCCCTCCAAAACATCAAAAACCTTTTGCTGTTTGCTACAGACAATTCTTCTGCTTTTTGCAGATTTGTGGTCTACATAGTACAAGCACAGTGGCATTTATCAGCATACAAAGGCACGTCAACTCCTATTCTTCTCCTAGATAGCACTTAAGTCTCAAAGACACACCACAGATAGTCTTATGACGTATGCCAGGAAAAGGCAGTTTTAAAATAATTATGCAGAGGATGTGTTCTCTTTCAAAACAACAAATAATCATTAAAGGGCCTCCTCTCTTTCCAAGTTGTTTCTTTAAATACTCATTATACAAGCAAATGAGATAAGTGAAGAAGCTGAAGAAATTATATGGCATTACTCCCTGCCTGTAATTCTGCTTCCCTGAAGATAAAAGCCCCATGACTTTCTAGCCATTTGATTTCAGCTCCTTAGTTGAGTTTGGCTCAGAATTTTCTCATTGTAATAACGGGCTCTAGGATGACCCTGCTTGATGACGGATATTGGAACAGATGACCCACTGTGGTCCCTTCCAACCATACCCACGCTGTGAACCATTTCTGACCAGAAACTTAACACTGCTCTACTGGTTCAAGCTGGATACCTCTTTAAAAGTTTTCTACTTTTAAACCTAATACCATTATCTACTGGTACAGAAGAGGTAAAGTTTTTGGGGCAGATGTTCAATATTACAAGGGATTTCAGAGATTGAAAAAGATCTAAATCAACACTTATCTGCTGAAGACTGTCACACTGACTCAGGAAAAGGATACTCAGGCCTGTTCCCTGTAAAAGTCCTCGATGGTAGCAAAGCCATTTTCAAAGTGAAACCTAATCTCCGTGACTGGATGTATTTTAACAGATTAGGAGAACTTTCCATTTCTCAGATCTAAGGGCAGGTGACTGCCAAATAACTCAATTTCAGCACTGCACTCCAGCATGTACTGTGGAAGATGGAAGAAATCTTTGGTGTATACTATAACAGGATCTCCATCCAAATTACCAGGAAGAGCAAGTTCAGTCTGGATACAGCTTGTCAAGCTGCAGATAAAGCATTTTATTATCTCTCTGGATTGCTTCTGAATGAGCACTTATAAAGAAGGATGTTCTTGTGGACTCCTTATTAAAATGCTCTTCCCAGTGCAGTCACGTGTCCCACAGGGCCTCTTGTACAGCTCATCTAACACTTCACTGAGAGCTGCTCTCTGCACAAGTGCCCTGTCCCCAGGGTCACAAGTAAGTTATGCAGGGCCCTGGCACTCTCTCACAACTACAGAAACCACGGGTTCACAGCCTACCAAAGAGTGGGAATACAGAAATTATGCTGCCTTTAGAGGAAGAATATTTTTTGCCTCAATTTTTTTTCACCAGGTGACAGAAAACAGAACATGAAGGAACCTTCAGAGGTCAAACTCACCTCTCTTCCCAGGCTGTTTGATTGCAGTTAGGGAACAAGGTAACACAGACAATCACCAGTCTTGCTATAGCCATGGGATTACACAGCTATAGACTGCTGGAAAGTATTTATTTCTACATAAGGACTGATCTAATTCACCTCCATTAAAGAACTGAAGAGTAATGCTGGTTGTGTCACACTAGGGAGCTGAAATCAAAGAGCAGAAATTTAGTCAATACGACATCTCTAACCATAAAAAAAGTCTTCAGAGTTTTTGATCCACATTAAAAACTATTACTGGAATCAAAATACTATGTACAAGAGCCAAGTCATTATTTAAAATGAAGATAAGTCTGCATTCAAGTGCTGTGGGTTAACCCCGGTACGTAGTTCAGCCCCATACAACCCTACTTATTCACTCTCTCCACTCACAGTGGGAATAGGGAGACAATCACAAGGACAAAACCAGTGAAACTTGTGGGCTAAGATAAAGACATTAATAAGTGAAGCAGAACTGGGTGTGCAAACAAAGTAAAACAAGGAATTAATTCACTACTTCCCATTGGCAGGCAGGCATGTAGCAATCCCCAGGAAAGGAGGACTTCATCCCATGCAGCAGTGATTTGGAAAGCGAAACTCCGTAACTCTGAATGTCCCGCTTTACTCCGTCTTCCTCCCAGCTTTACTGCTGACCTCAATGTCACATGGTCTGGGGCGTCCCTTTGGTCAGCCGTCCTAGTGTGATCCCTCTCACCTTCCTGGGCATCCCAGCCTGCTCACTGGCGGGGTGGTGTGAGAATGAGAAAAGGCTTTGATGCTGTGTGAGCACTGTTCAGCAATAACTAAAACATGGGTTGTCAACACTGGTTTGGTCACAAAGCCAACGCATAGCACCAGTGGAATTGCTATAAAGAAAATTAACTCTATGCCAGCCAAAACCAGGGTACCAAGACAGAAAGATAACAACTAGTGAATTTCTTCATAAGCGCACCCTCCTGAATAATTAGCAAAAGCAACAGTGACAGACAGGGGTGTACTGTGGAGTGATGTACACAGAAACAAAAAGAATGTGTAACAGAGGGAAGGAGGGAAGGAAGAGATACTGTAAGAAAAGGAGATGAAAAGCATGTAGAGCACAGAATTAGGACCACACACAGGACTTCACAGAGCAGCCAACCTTAGCAAATCAAGAACATGTTATTCAGACACATAAAACCTTCAGCTCTAATGCTGTAGACTCATAAATGTTGTTGCAAGTGTTGCAATGCGTTAACTTTTAAAAGCCTCAGCCATGTAGTTAGGAATAGTAAGTAGGACATCAGAAAGCAAATCAACAACAAACATTAAATAAAACAGCATGCTGCTGATGATGTTACTAATCACAGAATACATCACCTAATGAAGTTAAATCACTTCAAACCATTTGAATTATAAACTACTACATGTTTCCATGTCTGTATGAAAATATTATTAAAAACACAACAGCAAGATGTTGGAAGAGTATCTCAAGGCCTCTGGGGCATTTAATATTAACAACCTTTCTAAGAGTAAACAAAAGACTGAAAAACAACTCACCTGATTGCCCGTTTCTGTCACTATTTCCTCTTTGGCAACTTCAGCCCGTTCCTTATTTCGGCAAACCAGATGAACCGTGCCACCTGGTGGATTGCAACAGGAAAAGCATTTGATAATTAATTACTAACCCCATTTGGGGGAGACATCAGCATTTTAATTAGGTGAGATACCAGATATAAGAAAAAATCTGGAATATTTCTGCTTGGCTCTGGTTCCTGTGAAGGCAGGCAGGGTCATCATGCAAGGCTACACGTATGGGAAAGGCCACTGCACTCTAAGTACTGTGCTCAAACCATTTCTGTCCAGTCTGTACATCATGTTTAGTGGGTGACATACCAGAGCTACCCTGGAAATTGAAGCTAAGGCTTCTGTATCATAGATGGTTTTTTGATAAATGCCTTAGGAAGTTCAGTAAAGGGCTTGAACAACACAAGTGACTAGAATCGCTCTGTGAAAAGGAAATAAAAGCGCCATATATCAGAATTCTCAGCAGTAGAGATATGGCAAGGACTATGGCCTCAAATTGCAGCTTGGGAGGCTCAGGTCATCTATTAAGAAAAATAATTTTCAGTAATTTTCTTCTAAATAGACCAGGGGGTCCCAAGAGGATGTATAATTTGCATCCTTGTGGGTATCAAGCAGCGAGACACAGCAATGACTGGTTTGATCTACTGCTGCAACAGTCCTGCTTCAAGTGAGATGCTGGACGAGGTGACCTCTAGAGGTCTCTTCCAACCAAGTTTTCCATGGAAGGAATACACAAGGCAAGGCTCTCCTCAGAGACCTGGATACTTAACATAAGCTCATCACTTAGCCATACTAAAGAAAGCCTTCCAAAACAAGACTGAAGTACAGCTAGGCAAACTTTTCTTTTTTTTCTTGCTTCATATTCTTTGTTACAAGCCATGTGTTAATTTTTTTTTTTTTGGCTTCATATTCTTTGATTGTTACAAGCCATGTGTTAATTTCAGTCATAGGAATACCTACACTCTTTACTTTTGCCTGTTTTTAAAGGTTTTTTAAAGGGATTGCTAGCAGTTCACCACTAGCAAGCTCAAGGAATTAATCCCTAATAGAAACGTAATTAATCCACAATAGAATAAACAGTTGTGTCGGGTCACGCTTCTGCTGCCCAGAACCCAAATGCAAAACACCAAGTCTACCTTGGGATGATACAGTCCCACACTGCACATCCCAGTCTGGGGTCTGCTAATGAAATCTTCTGTCTACAAGAGAGGTTTTTCCACTGAGCACCGGGACAGGGGGGAAGTTTTGGTGTGATCGACACACTAGGAAAGGAATTTAAATGTATTTTCCACGGTAAAGATTGAAACTATTTAAACTTAACACATGGCAATACTCAGAGTAGTTGGGAGAAGAGTGTATCAAGCTGGAAGTGAAGGTCACAAGACATAGAGGAAATCTCAAATCTGCAAACCCATAAGACACCAATTCAGAGAAAAGCTGAACTCAAGACTACAGAAATTGCCAGAAAGATCATCATTAGTTAAAAATCTCCAAGTGCTTGAAGGTAAAGCCAACATAGCTTGATTATTCTTCTGCTGAGTCTGAATTCCTTATTTTCTTACTGTGGTGTACTTGAAGAGATTCAACTAGAAGCCTGAGCCCCAACAGCTGACACTGAGTTTCAAAGTGAGATGTTCGAGGATGGGACCAGGAAGTCATTTCAACTTCATATGAACAGCAATGCCCATACAATATATCAGACATGCAGTCTGAGCCCAAGGTTGCTCTGCTAAACATGGTGACCAAATCCCATACAGATCCAGCCAGCTTTCCACTTTGTAAAACATGGTAGCAAAACAGTCACCTGACAAAGCACTACTTATATAAAGTGATTATGTACAGTAGCAGTAGTGGGAACCTGAAATCAGTCATGTGCTGGCACTGATGTAGATCTTTAACCCAAAGACTCTTTGATGCTAACAGGTTTGAATAAGTTTAATTTAACTGAGTCGCCACATTCCTTCATAAGATAGTTATGAAACCTAAGCACACAAAGAGAGCAAAGAGCCACAAGCTCCTCCCTTTCTCTATGTGCCAAAACTCCTGTCACTCTTGCACAACAGGAATTATTTTGTCAACTCTGTAAGGGATTAGGTTTATCCTTCAGCAGCAGTTAGCTCCAGTTCATACCATGTCCTTGCGTACAGAGAAGAACATAAAAAAATAATTACATGTAATCAGTCAAAGGGCACAAACTCCAGGGTATTATCATTAAGATCAAGAACAGCTACATAGCTTTTTTAATGCTCTCCCATCTCATTTTTGCAAAGACAATTGTTTTCTTTCATCATATGATACATTTGCAAATTCCTCAGTTCAAATTCAGCCCGGCTGCTACTTGTACCGAATTAGCCTTAAACAGACACTGACCTGTCACCAACATTCTTTGATGCCACTATAACACAGGTAGTTTTGGTAAACATGCACTTGAGAAACAATTTGCAGAACCCCTCTGCTAATTTGGTTTCCTCATTCCAGTTTTCACTGCAACGATTGTGCTTAAACCTCTAACCCACACTAAGAGCCTTGTAAAATGACCCCACAACCCAGAGATGTGTGAGTGTGTGCTGGAAGGCCAAACCCGCTTCCCTCCATCTTCTCTGTAAGCCTCCTGGGAGCTCCATGGCAGCCCGGCTCACCTCTCCTCGCTATCTCCTTGGCTGTGGCCTTGCCAATGCCGCTGTTGGCACCGGTGACCAGGAAGGATCTTCCAGCCACATCCACCTCCACATCAGCTGGGTTGAAGTGCCTGGAAGCAGACTCGTAGCCACCTCTGAACAAATCAAGAGACACCTGTGAGAAACTAGAAGAGAGCCCTTCCAAAATAAACACGTGTGGGTTGAAAAGCACTTTCCTCTCACAGCTCAGCATATGGTAATTGTCCTGTTTACTCTCTGTACCCATGGGACAGGCCATGAACACCAGTGACACTGCAATCAGCGATATATCATAAAATCATTAAGAGTGGAAAAAGGCCTTTAAGATCATCAAGTCCAGCCATCAACCCAGCACCACCACCACCACCACCACCACATTCACCCATGTCCTCAAGTGTCGTATCCAGATGTTTTTTTGAACACTTCCAGGAGTGGTGTCCGCATCACTTCCCCGTGCAGGCTGTTCCAGTGTTTTGCAGTGGAAGCCACAACTCGCGGTGGCGTTTGCCTGCCCCAAGCCACCCAGCCCTGACCTCGACCCTCGGGAGGCTGCCCGGCCGGGGCCGCCCTCACCGAGGGGGGGGGCATCTGCCCGCCCTTGCNNNATCTGCCCGCCTTGGCGGGGGGGGGCAGCCGTCCATAAAAACACCAAATAAACACGGCCTCGCCGCGGGTGAGCGCCCGCGGACAGCCAGGAACGCCCGAGCTCGGGCGCTGCGCCCGCCCCACGCCACCTCCCGGGCCCCGGGCGGCCGCCGCCCGTACCTCGTGTACTCCCGCAGCCCCTTCACGAACCACACGGTGTTGCGGTACCAGGACATGGCGCTGCCGCTGCTGCCACCCCCGCAGCGGTGCCGGCCCCGCCCCTGCCCTTACATAAGGCGCCCGGCCAGCCGTGCTGCGTTAGGTAAGGGCTGAGGGGCGGCCCCGCTCGGCCCGGCCCGGCGGCCGCCACCATGGGACACCGGCCGCGCTGAAGGGAGGGTGCGAGGCAGCGCAGCGAGTGTGACAGAGGGGGGCACTGGTGCCAACTTCCTCCTTGGCAGCACTTCGTGGGCTGCTTCTTCTTAATCCCTTCTGTTTTCTCCCCTCCTTCACCAGCCGTGAAGGACAGCTGCAGCCAGCCCCCACCTCGCTGCAGGCGAGTGGGCCTGGCAAAGGTGGTGGGAGAGGAAGGATGGAGAATTTCCCAGGGCACCAGCTCGGGACGGATGCTGTTGCCGGCTAAGCCGGGACTGCAAACGGAGTGTTGTGTTTTGGGAACGGGGAGCAGTGCTACAGCACCTGGGCTTGCATCCTCGGCCCTGGAAAGCTGGCAAAGGGATGCTCCCAGAGAAACATAAAAAATGGAGTTGTTCCGCATGAAGTAGCATTTTACCTAATAAGTCTGTTAAATACCCAGCTCCTACTGATGGAGTGAAGTATTCCAGTAAGGAAAGGGTACACGAGTGGCTGTTGCACTAAGGGGAGTGAAATTCAAAATGTTTTCAGTTCATCTGGTATGTTCTTTGCACCTATGAAGCCCAAGAGAAGCACTTGGAGTTGCACATCTGGACAGCCCATGTTAGCCATAAGGAAGTTGTCATTATAGGTATAATTATACTTTTAAGTATACAAAAGGACTATGCACTTAGACAGTTCAGTGTGCAAGTTGGATAAATTAATGTATATTATAGGGTATGGAGGGCCACATGCAGAGAATCTCCTTTGCAAACCCTATGTAAGTTTTCAAGAGCTTAAGTTACCTGATTTCAATAGCACAGATAGGGGAGAAATGGGAATATTCTCTCTTTTTTGATCCTGTATTATAGCCTGATACTTCATTTTCTAAATCTCTTTGCTATGGCAAAGGCCTTGTACTAAAGTCTTCCACTTTCTCAGCATGATGTGTGAGTATTAGGCTTATACAAAAGGCACTTCCTACCATGAAGTTACAACTTTTGAATTTGGCCCTGTCCGCTTGTACTGTATATTATGTGTGAAGTAAGAGTATTCAGAGGGCAAAGAGGCACATTGTCACAGTGATACTTTCTTCCATGCAGAAGCCATCCAGCTACATGTTGTACCTTTGCATGAAATCTAAAAATGCTTGTTCTTAAAATAATTTAAAGACTCTATTAAAAAAATGTAAATGCAATAAGCCAGATTGTGCTTTATTCCCTTGTCGTTTCTGAGTTTACCCTATTTATTTCTTAGGAACTGAGATTATGGCTTAATACAAGCAAAATGGGATGATGGGTCTGATGTGTTTTGTTTGTAGTTTCAGCCTGTGTTCTCATAAATTGGGAAGTTCGTCCCTGCAGTCTGCCAGCCTCTGAAAGTAAATGGGGTACATGCAGATACACAGAATTCCTCACAGGCTAAACCATTTGGACTGTGATCAGCATGATGCTGGATGGTGCAGCCCTGAGGTGCTAACCAATGTGAGTATGCCTGGCAGAAGCTGTCCGTGAGTCAAACACAAAAATAGCTTTTGGCAGGCAGAGGATGGGACCAGCTCATAATATTTTGGGGGTTGAGCAGTAATGGGCAATTACAGCATATTACTCATATTGAGATTACAGAAGATGTTTGAATGTAGTGTTGGCTACCAGTATCATCCTGGTACATACACAATTTTCTCAGAGAATATTATATAAATACTGCAACACCCCTACTGTGATGTTAGCTGTACCCTTCTAACAAATGGCATTTTAAGGTGATTTTGTAAATGCCCAGAAATTATGCCCTTGTCAGAGTGCACCAATCCCTGTGCACATTCAGTTGAGAGATTTCTGCTTAGAAACACTTGCTTTTTCTGTACTGAGCGGCTAAGCTTGCACTCAGAAAGGAGCTGTCACAGCACTCTGTCTGAGCAGCTTCATAGAATCGATCATTGAGGTTGGGAAAGACCTCCAAGATCATCAAGCCCAACCTTCAAAGCAAAAGCAAGCTGTTGCACACTGTCCTAACACCACCTAGATGTTTGTGTTGCTTCGTTTCATCCCCTGTGGTGTTTTGCTTTTGTACTGTTGTTCCAGAGGCAGGAGGCTGTAGAGATTGTGTAAGTGCTCTCTGCTAACCCAGCTGTCACGGTGATGAAGGGCTGTGTGCAGGAGAAAGGCACAACGTACTTTTGCCAAGAGCTGGGTGGTGCTAATGAAGGGCCTGCATCTCAGTATTCTCACAGGCAAAATTTCTGCCCACTTCAAAAGTTCTGACTGCATATCTTGCCTTTCGTACTGAATTCTAGGTTGATACATCTTGACGGCTGAATTAGAACCTGTTCTGGAGCTTTGGAAATTCAGAAAGTTAAAGCTTCTGGTTTCTTTCTTGACTGCTAGTGTCTTAGCAATTAACTCCAACAGGACACTGCTCTGGACATGAGAGACAGAGAATTCTTCTCATGGATTGGCATCCTACATCTCAGACCCCTATCACAGCCAGCAACTGGTATATTTGTGTCATATACTGCTGAAAGTGGGAGAGCCAGAGTCTCTTGAGCTCCTAATGTTTCCCTCATTTGAGCACAGAACAAAATGGCTTCACCCAGGCTAATAAACACAACTCAGTGTTTATCCCTGATAAAGCATACCCAAGTTAATTCTTACCCTGTATCTATGCTATCAAATATTCCATTGCATATTCCCAGGCCCTGATCCTCTTAATGTCCATACTAGGCAAATGATTGTTGATGCCCAGACTCCCAGTAGGTATTAAGCAGATACTTCTGTCCAAAACAAGCTCAAACATCATTAGGGGAATAGTTTGCTCAAAGGGTAATTTATTCCCAAACACTACAGATGAGGCTGCACCAGGGTTAACTCTTCACAGCTTGGCTTGGCACTGGTGGTCCTGCTTTCTGGTGCATGCATTTACCAGTGTACAAATAGCCCCAAAGCCTGTTACGCAGGCCCTCCATGACTGCAGGTAATTCTCCAAGCATATAGCAATTCTAGAGTGTTGTGGATATGAGCCTCCAGACATCAGGATTTTTCATGAAGGAATGAGTTGAGAATCTCAATTTGCTTTAAACACAAGAGCTGGTGAAAAATACCTCTCTGGCACTCAGCTGGACTAACATGAAAAACACACCTTAGACTTGATCCGTCTTTGTACCTGTCAAATAACAAGGAGTTTTAAGCAAAATTTTAATTACTTCCAGCACAAAGAAAAGTTGAAAATGCTGATTGCTGTTAAGAGCTGTGCGTTTCAGCATGTTTCATAGTTTCTTCCCAGGGGACGGATCTAAAAGTAGAGTACTCAAGAGCTGAAAAGCAGTTATATATTATACAAGATGTTTAAAACAGCTTCAAGGCCATTTTGCCAATCTCTTTTATTACCCTTTTTTTTTTTTTGGTGAGAGGCTAAAATCTCAGTCTTAAGGACAACTGGCTCCTTTGCGTGCTTCCTTCCAGAGATCTGGCAGGCTGTTGTGCATTCTCTCCCTTCCTTGCAGTTACTAATTTTCTAATTAAGTCTCCGTGCCTGCCCCCATTAAATCAATCAGAACTGATTCAGTCGCCACTGATTGCAGTGGGAACAGGCACAGGCTTTAGGGGCCAGGTTTGCAGGAAAGCTCAGCATCTATAATTGGGGCTGGGTTTCCAAAGGAAGTGGCAACTGTGTGCAAGCCACTGCTGTGGGAGCTGCTCCTAACCCTGTTTTTACCATGCTGGCCTCAGCTCTGGATGCAGAACACTTGAAAACTCTGCTTTAGAAACTCGCACTGCCCCAGTCAGTGTAATAGCAATCAAGAGCTGTCAGCAGCCTGGGGAGAGGCAGTGGATACTTGTGTTGTCTGGATGAAGCTGAGGGTTTGGTGAGTGGTTGAAGAGGGACATCAAGTCCCTGAGGTCTCAGGGACATGTCCGAAGTGCTTGTGGTAGTAGCAGGGTGAGAGAAGCAAAAGCTGCTCATCCTGAATGCAGGGAGGGGTTGAAGTTCTGGCCTGTGTTGTGTTTTGGTGAACAGCAGGGTGTTTTCTTTGCTGTGTACCCAAGTCATCACCAAGTTTGCCAGCTGCTGTCATCAGCAGTGTTGTTTCCAGTGAAGAGTCAGGCTTTCCCCAGACCAAATAGCCTTTTATTATTGAGAAACAAGTGTGGCAGTCTGTCATCAGCTCTATCACTCATGGCTCAGGGGCCAGTAAAAGGAATCTCATGCTGTGCCTTATCAGAAGTATAGGTTTGCTTTATCAACAGCTCTGGGGGCCTGCAGGGCTTCCCAGGGTTAGGCATGTCCTGGCAAGGAGAGGGGCTGCTGAGTGTCCTCCCAAAGTGAAAAGAATTGACTGGGAGCAGCAGTCTAACCTGCTGCTAACCTAGTTAATCTCAATTTATGCAAGCTTAAGTGTATATAATTGTTTTAAAAATAATAGGATGGCTTAGGATATTTTAAAAATAATAAAACCAAAACATTATAGTTGGTATGCATCCTAGAGAATAAATTTTTTAGTCAGTAAAAGATAATTTTGTGATTCCCATGACTGAAAAACTCTTCATGTCTTTATGATGCCTAAAGACATACTTGAATGCATACATGTTTGTTGCTAGGCTGTGGCAGTAATGCGGTTATCTATACTAACATTTTCTCCAGCTACCTGTTTTTCTTCTTGCTGCTCTTCTACTGGATCTTTCTGTTCTTACTTCCAGCTGTTGGGCAGGAATGCTCACAGGCTTATTGACTCAGGTGGATCCTGCTGCACTCCATTCTTTTGTCTGACTTTTTGTATTCTTCTGCGAATCTTACTGCTTATTAGCATTTTATTCCAGCCCAGTTGTGACCAAATCGCAGATGTTATCTAGTAGAATGTATCCTCCAAGAGGTATCTACAAGCAGAGAAACAAACACACCTGCTTACGTTGTTGCTGTCTGTTTTGTTCAAATGCCAAAGGAATAGTCTGAAGTTTTGTGTCTTCAAGCAGTCCCTGTGCTGTTGCAACAGAACCTACAGAGATACGTGAAACTTATCCATGCAAAGCTGTGGAGCCAAACCTTCCCATGCAAATAAGAACCAGACCTGTTTACTTAAAGTCTTATTTCACCTGTTGGCTAATGCAAAGCTGCATTAGCAATACAAAGAGCAAAAGTAAACAGTGATAATAAAACGATGTTGTCTACAGCAGCTTGTAAATAAGAGTGCATAGGGGATTTTTTCCTCTACTGTTTGCGTCCTGTGTACTCATTTCATATCGGCACTGAAAGGCTAAATTTTTTTCCAACGGGCTGAGAATCAAATCCATAAGATATCCTCGAAAGGGACCTTAAAGATCCTATAGTTCAAGCCCCCCGGAGTGTGGGCAGGGACACATTTCACTAGACCA
Source organism: Pachycephala philippinensis (assembly GCA_013397055.1). NCBI lineage: Eukaryota > Metazoa > Chordata > Aves > Passeriformes > Pachycephala > Pachycephala philippinensis. Next base: position 314,512 of record VWZT01002095.1, read on the forward strand.
GGTTGTTCAGTATTCTTTGCAACTTGTCCTTAAACACTTCCAGGGATGGGGCACCCACAACTTCTCTGGGCAACCTGTTCCAGTGCTTCACTACTCTTACAGTAAGGAATTTTTTTCCAATATCTAACCTAAACCTACTCTCTTTCAGTTTGAAGCCATTCCTTGTTGTCCTGTCACTACCTGTTCTTGCAAATAGTCCCTCTCCATCTTTTCTGTAGGCTTCCTTCCACATGCAGGTACCTAACTCACCTGGGCATCAAGAGGACCTTGTAAAAAGAAAGCTTTCTTGTGTGTTGATTTACAGGCCTACAGTTTGCATCTCTCACATTTGAGCTGCTGTACTGCAGCATGGGGAAGGGAATCATGGATTCTTCCTTTGCTTGAGTTTTACTAATCATACAGAAGAGTCAGTATGGCTGAGATTCAAATCTGTGGGCGAAATCAGTCTCTGATGTAACCATTCATCTCAGTGAAATTGCAGCAGAGTTGATTATAATTAGCATGACTGGTAAATGTAAAGTACCTTAATTTTTAGACTGCAGTCACATAGGCTTGTGCACTTACACTCTTTTTTATTCAAATGAGACATTTGGTAGAAATTCAGTGTTACAAACATATATATGATTTCTCAGAATTTCATACGATTTGTTCGGAAATCTTGCAATATGACATTGTTCTTTTCAGCAGTTTCCTTGTACTATGCAAGATCAGATGGCACTTGCCAGCCTTTTTTATTTTCCCTCAATACTATACTTTCTAAAAACGTTTCCTGTTTCCTCCTATGGCTAATACCAGTGGGACTTTCATCTATCCAGTAGTGAACAGGAACCTGAAGAAACCTATGCCAAGAAGCAACAGTTTCAAATTGCAATCCTGATGTAACAATCCTTTCTGTATTATACGTAGAACATACAAGGGTCCTCATTGTGATGGAAAGTCCTATCAACTAGAATTTGGAGAAGATTAATTATCTGCGATAAGATTCAAGACAACTTACAGAAACTGGTCTAGTTTAGAATGTTGTACAATATATATGAGTTATCACCAGTTTAATCTTTGTAGCCCTTTGCCTGTAAAGTCAAAGCATTTAGGATCTTTTACACCAACTGTTCCTATTTCAGGATCTGGGACATTTGAAACAGCTCTTGGCATAAAGAAGCAGAAGCTATTCTAGGTTATATTTTTTCTGCACGGTTACCTTGTAGTTTTAAAGTCTGATGTCTTGGGACCTCATAAAGCTCAGAGCAAGTGCTCTGTGAGAGAGATCATCTTCCCTGACAGCACAGCGTTCTGGTTTCCACTCCTGAGAAGATGAGGTCTCTGATATGTCTGATGCTCTTCTTTTTCTCTTCTTTGGGCCAGCAGGTAGGAGCTGTCTGTGTTCAACATTTGGAGTGAAGGAACAAAACATTGCTTGTCTGTCTGCTGCTTCTAAAATAGCTGTGGAAAGCTACTCTCTAGAGCTTTGGAATCTTACGCCCATTGCTAAAGAAGTTGGAGTAGTGGGAGGACAAATACACTGTGGGCAATAAGCTGTAATAAGTGTAACTTATTTCATGGCTGCTGTCAGTGCACTTAAATGTATGTGTATGGAGTCAGTATGTGCATACAGAATTGTCTTTGGGTCTTCGTATTGTTAGATTTCTGTAGTACTCACAACTAGCAATGAGCAGGCTGTCTAATCCATTGAAATAAGGTGTATTTTTTCCTTTCAACACTGGGAATAGACCTTTCTGTCTCAAGAAGGGGAGATTTAACTGAAACAGAGCTGGTTTCCTGCATGTAGTCAACATTCTGTGTTCCTAATTATTAGCTCAAGGGTGTATTTTGTTCAATTTTTCAGAAGACATTTATATTACTGTGGGGAAAAAATGAACATTTTCAATTTGTAATTTTAGTCTGGTGGCAAAATTCAAATTAAACATTTTAAGGTGTAGACTGTATTTTCAGCTACTTGACCTTTGGGCTTGTAATGACTTAATTCCCCCACAGCTGTTCACTGAGGAGCCATGCCTACTTCTGCAGGGACTGAGCATATGTTAGGGACACCATCAGTTTGTGGCAGTTCAAAAAGTTGCTGTTTGCAAGTTAAGGGGCTGTGGCCCATGCACATGTTCCTTCCTAGTTTACCCCTAAGTGAAATAAAGTGCCTTCAATTAAACTGCTTCCATTTAGGTTGAGTGCTTCATTTAGCCACTGGGGCAACTTGAGAGGAGCTATGCAGCTGCTGGTGGGTCAGAAGAGTCCCTGTGACTTAGGTGTATCTAATCACATGCCCCAAACCAGGTGTCCCTGCTCCACCCCTGCAAGATTCCTGTCTGCTGAAGGGGGCATTAGCAGTGAAAGGTCAGAAGGCATGCTTAGATCCCTCTGGGCACAGAATTGATGGCTCTAACAGTTTTGGAGGTGTTGATATTCTCACTTGTATGTGCCGTAGCGTATCGATGTACACAAGGTAAAGGTAAATACTATCAATGCAGAATTTTTCTCTCTTGGTCATAGAAAAGTATTTTGTTTACTTTGTATAACTTCAAAATATTTCACGAATGTCTTTTGCCTCCTTAATACCTCCTCTATAATTTTGTGTTTCTATCAACCAGCTACTGAACACTAGCACAGTGACTTGGCAGCGCTTTCCCAAGATGTCAATGAATGCACTGGAATCTCATATCTAAAGAATTAATCCTCCATGTCAGACTTTAGAGAATCAGTCAGTCTTAGCCTCTCATGAATGAGGCATAGGCCTCAGGTTTACTGTTGTGTGGCTGAAGTTTGGCAAATCATTGCACATCTGCTGAGCTGCTGTAACCATGCTCATAAAAGCACACAGCAAACACAAGGCAATGTCACTTACCTTATGTCCCTTCTCCTCTGGGATGAACTAAAATCACCTCCTATTTGCTCCGATAGGAGCACATCATCACTTGCTGTGAGGTCACTGGAATCAATTCAGACTTAAATCAGGAGTATTAATCCTTAATTACTGGTGATTAAGAATGATTCTAGCAGCAGTTTGCAAGATCAGCTAAGTTTGTACTGGAGTCCGGTGGGTGAAGCTACTTTCTTGTTAAATTTCTTTTGCATTAACAACTGAGTATAATTTTCTGGTTTTATGCCTGTTCCAAGCTTCTGGGTAAAGTTCCTGTGTAATGATAAACAGCTGCTTTGTTGTATTTGAGTGATGGATGGAGTTATGCCTTCTGAAAGGCAATTTCTTCAACACTTTGGGTTCCTAACAAATGAAAGATGCTCTCCACTGAAGGTAAAATCCCATAGGTCAGTTCAGAACTGAACCCTGAAATCCAGGAGCCCGAGTGCTGAGCCATTGAAGTGTTTGGGGTGGGAAAGAGGAATTCTAGCATTTCACCATTGGCAGCAGTTATGTGTCAGAAAAGTGAGGTACCATTAGAGGGGCAGTGGAGAGCACGTGGTGGAGCAGCTCTTTGGGAAACAGAGCCAGTGATTTCTCCCAGATCCAATCTGAGGCCCACAAATAAAAGGAAAGACTTCCATTGGTCATAGCTCCCTACATACAACTGTGCATGGCCTAAGTCAGCCAGCAGTGTTAATAATACCTGTTCCATGGATTTCTGAACAGGAGCAGCCTGGCTATGACCTCTCCTGAGCAGATGCTGCAGAGCAGGGGAATACTACACTGATGATGCCCTCATGTTGGATTATTTCACCTTTATCCTACCTTCTTTCTAAGATTAGTTTTCTGGAAATAAACAATTCTTAAATCTGGGGCCTGAATTAAAGTCCTTGTGCACCAAATGCAGGCTTAGTTATCTATACAATACCCGGTGAGATAAATGTTCATGTTTGAAGACAGGTGGTTCCCACAGATGTTGCACTGCTTTCAGCCTCAGTTCCAGGAAGGATGTTGAGCAGACCCTGTTCAGCTGTGGCATATTGTTGAGCTCTTTTACATATCTCACCCTTTCACAGGCATTGTATAACCCTTTTGGGTTTCTCTGAAACACAGATTTCAGCTGCGTGGGTTTCAGCAGACAAAACACGCATCTTTTTCCTGTGCCTTGGGCTACCCTTATGCTCATCTAGAGGGGAGTCTCTCCATTTTGACCACATTAACAAAAATGCATAAGAGCAAAAGCAGAAGGAGCACTTTTACACTGCATTCACCAACACATGAAAAAGCAATCTACCAGGACCACTTCTGAGCTTGTTCCATGACATGTCACAAAAAAATTGTCTCTGTGCATGCTGGTGCTTTTAAAGCTGCTGCAGCTGACTGAAAAGCTGTTTGCATGACATCTGTCCATTAAGTACAGATTTCCATATGTACAGCACCAAGGTGAACAAACCAAATGTACACTCACACCATAACCAGAGAACTGCTGTAGTGAACACATTCACCTGAAATCCTCACATCCCTGCCCATGTCATATTGTTGTGTTTTATATTCAAAATACCAAGGTCACGTCATCAGTTTTTCTATGAACTTGATCACAATGGTTTGACAGTCATCTTTGTGTTAGTGTGGTACTGACAAGTTACTGCTATAGAAAAAGTGTATCCCCTGACTGGGGAATGCTGAGCCCTGGTCAAAGCACCGATCTGACACTCAGTAGCTCAGTTCCTTGTTCTGCCAAAGACTTGCAAAGCAGCCTTGGCTCTGTTTCGATGTATTGGATATATATGGATGTATTCATACTGTCTGGTTTAGCCACAAAGTTAGATATAGATGCTTCCTAGTCCAAGTTCAGAAGAGACCTGAGGGCCATATTCAGGCTGCCTTTTATACATACTCATATTTCTATCGTAGCTACTTACTGGCCAGTCTGACAGTGGCCTGAATAGCTCTCTAGTGAGCATCTCAGTTACTGTCCAGAGTCCATGCACTATGCAAAGTGGCCTGAATACAACCCTTTGTCTCAGCTCCCTCATCTATAATGCAGGGACAATAACAAACCTCAGCAAGACTATGGGGAGATGTTCAGATCCCAGTGAAGACGACAACATGGCTACTTTTATAGGCAAAGATGTACTGTGCTATATACAACATAAGGGGGACCTGGTTTTATAGGAGTTTGCCATCTGCAAGAGCTCGCTCCTGATAAAACATCCAGAGTTAAAAAAAGGATGTAAAAGTTAGCAGGAGTACACCATGGCACCTGCAGCAGCATTTTTACGTAGACTATGCTGTATTCCAGCATAGCCATTTCCAGATGGCACTGTATTTTATAATTTCATCTTGAAGTTGACTGCTATCACACATATATATCATACAACAAAGATGCACACAAGGGTGAATTATTGCCTGTTCTTTGTTGTACACGCTTTCCCAAACATCTGGGGATTTATTTATGTAGCATTTAGTCTTCCTCAGAAGAGAATCTTTGCCTGGAAAAACAGTATATGCAGCAGCTACAAAAGATAAGGAGAAACAGAACAGTATGGCTAATAATGAGAACACCAACAGCAAAAATGTACAGGGTTTTGTCACAGTAATCCTGAGGCTGATGAAAAGGCGGGATGAAATTTGGCAGATACACAGAAAAAACCCAGTAGTTCCCAAGAATGAACCAGAGAAAGAGGAAAAGGCTGAGGGTTAGATGGATGTAGTACTTGTGAGCATTCTGCCTCCAGGGATACTCGTCATCATCATCATCATCAATCACAACAGACTTGGAGAGCAGCTGCCTCATCCTGGTTGAGTCGTACAGCAGGAGAGTCACCTGGAGGCATTGGGGGAGAAAAGGGAATAAGTAAAGCGTCTGCAGAGAGTCAGGACACCTTCTGGCCACGGCCAGTCTTCGGGCCAAATAAAATTGGGTGTGGGAAAATCCTGTAAGAGAAAGCTAAGGAGCCACAAATCAGGCAGGTACTGCTGGACAATGATGCATTTTTTCCTTATAGTTTATTCACCAGTGGGGCCATACATTGGAAAAAATTTGCTGATGGAAAGGCATAAGAACAGATTGTGTAGGGAGATGGCAGCAGCTCCCACGCTGGAGACTTTTAAGAACAGATTAGAGTAACTGCTAAATGACTTAAGTAGTGTAGTTCCTGCCTTGTAGTGGGTAGATTTGTCTCTTCTAACTCTATTTTTCCATGGTTATAAAGTTGAATCAGCTTATATCAAATTATGGAGCACATAGACTATGACTTACACCTCAAAGATATTGCTTTAGATGCTTGCAGTGTACTGTTGTCAAATTTTGTTCAATTAAGTGTCATTTTCTCAGATAGCTCCATTCCTGCCTTCAGTCAAAACTAGCAGAGAAATAGGTGGAATACTATGATGCCAGGTGGTTAGGAAGGTCTGGTATACAAGGAAATGCAGTAAGAATCATCCGTGATGCTTGGATTTCTCATTTAGTCTTGGCAATACAAAGAACACAGGTAGATTGACTGGGCTTCTCAGTCATGTTCTCTTTCACAGAGTTATATTCTGGGCTCATTTGTCTGCTTGAAATGAAAGAGGAGAGCACCTCTCATTTTACACTCTTCTTTCTCCAGAACACTGGCCAAGGAAAACCTGTCTGGGTATATGTTTTGCCTGGTTCGGATTTTAGTCCATGTGCACCATTTTCAGTAGGAAAAGCTCAGCAAGAGAACCCAGAGTTCTCTCTTACTCTTCCCTGTAAAACTGATTATATATAAATGATTAAATATTTATTCACAAAACCAACTGGTTTTCTAGCCCAGATGTTGGTACCAGTTTTTGAGAAACACAGTTTAAAGTCCCAGCACCAACATAGGCCAAAAAAAGGTGTTTCCACTGATGTCTCACATCTAGCTGAGCACTCAAACTGACAGGCTTGCTCAAACCATCTTCTTCTCAAATGAACATTTATTTTACACAGACTCATGGGACACAAGAGGGGTAAACCTACCTGGCCAGTGGGTCTGAGGTTTCTGCATGGGGGTACCTGTGGCTGGACCTGAAGCCTGCTGCAGCCCATTTAGCTTTCAGCTCAGCACACAGGCAGCTGCCTGTACTCACTCACATTCCATCAAGCTCAGCAGTGGGAATGGGGTTAAATGGCAGATGAGTATTGGGTTTGAGGCAGTCAGAGAAACCTCCCAGGTAGATTTATGAATCTCAACTGCATCTAAGTAGTTCACGGAAAGTGCATTTAATTCTTATGGATATTGCCTTGCCAAGCTGTGATTGAAGAAATTGCTGGCAGTCGCTCACATTGTTACGAGCTGCTGAATATACATTTATGGAGCAGCATGGCATGAATTCAACAGGCCTTTCTGGGTGCTCTAGAATGGTTCAGTTGCCTCAGTGAACAGTTACCATTGCTTTTTAAAAGACTGGAGGCGGTAAAGAAATAGATGAGGAGCCTTCAGACTGCGCAGATCTGGGCTAGAATGATTTGCCATTAGATGATGTCCATCACAGGACAGCATCCATTCAGACTTCATTCTGCACCCATTCTCTGACCTTTTAACTTTCAGAGCTTGAGTGCACTGCTTGATGAAGTCAATGCAGTCCAGTGAACATAACAGAGGGCAGAGTTCAGAGGGGCGAGAGACTTGGATATGGCTCCAGACCAAGCGCTGAGATGACACGTGAGAGAAGCTAATCAAGTTCTGACCAAATGCATTGCCAAACTGCAAAATAAGCAGTCCTGCTGTCAACTGAAGTAAAATTCAAACCATTATTTGATGTCAGCATAAATATTAACTGATCCATTTGCCACCTTATTTATAGTGAGAAAAACTGACTTTAAATCAGAAATAGCTGAGAACCAGTCAGCATTTTTTATGAAAGCTTCAATCCACTATCCTCAAAATTTCCTTTCAGTTCTGTTCTAATCTTTTCTAAACTATTATTAAACGAACCTTTGATTACACAGATAAGTCCACTGGTGTGATCGAATGACTAAGCACTTGCCAGTAGAACTCACAACATAGCAAATTCTTTGTAACAAGATTAAGCACTTTCTTTTTTTTCCATTTTCTTATTTACTGACCAAAGGTCCTCAGAGGACATGATTCATATGCCAGTGATGTCCTGTGGTTTGCTTGGGTTACCACTGTGAAAGACTGCAGTGGATGCAGAGACCTGCAGAGGAGTATTCTTTCCCCTTTATTTCAGTCCTGGCAAAGAAAAGAGGCTGGAAATGTTGTGGCAAGGCTCTTCATGCTCCCTAGCAGCCAGTTAACACCATCTGCAGAGGGACTGTCGGAACAGGGTGACCCTTTAGAGTCAATGTAGAGTTATAGCTTTATAGTGACCAGGGTTTATCACAGGTATGAGGGTGTGTCTGCTGGTCAAGCTGCCAGACTCTGCCTCAGCAAAGATATAAGTGAGTACAGTCCACTAGAAGACAGGTTGTTGTGGTTAGAAAATGCTGCATCTAGATTAATAAGCCCTGCTGTGTTGCAGGGATATATTTACTCTGGAAGGAAGTGATTTTGCTGCAGTCATTTACTTCTGGCCAGGTCAGAGTGGGAGTAAATTGAACTTGTGAAGGACACAAGTAGTTTTGTAGTATTCCCAAAGCAAGGAGAATAACTTAACTTTTTGTCCTGTCTATATGAAAATAATGGAGAAAGATTTGACATGCTTGGAGGATTGCTTGTGGAAAAACGATCCCATTTACCACAGGCATCCATGTTAAGGAGTCATTTCCCTCAGTAGGGATGGTAGCACAGATGCTGTGATGCAGGAGAAAGTCACACCACAATGTGTGGGACAATGCTGAGCTCATTAGCATCTCACTTGACTGATGGGTGCTTTTGGTGCTGGAACAAGCACAGTCCAACCCCGCCAGCTCTCCAGTACTGGGTGCATGTGGCTGTCTGGAGCTATCATTATGTCTTAGCTAGCAAGTCAAAGTCGAGTCACACAAAATATTTTTCACACACAGAAGGCACATTACCTTTAAGCTGCCAATCACGCCACCCACCAACAGATATAAGGGAATCAGTGGCTGAACTGGGCAATCTTCCAAAAACTTCATTCCTGAACAGCAAAGATGAATGTTTGTTATCTCAAGTGATCAGATATTGCAACGAGCTGTACAGTGAAAACTATAGATGCTGTAAGTGAAGCATAGTGCTTTCACCCAAGACTTGTATCCAGTGTCTGTTGAAATGGGGGCTGAATTAAAAGGGGTTTGCCCCTCCCACTACAGGAGTGAGGGCCATGAACAAGCAAAAGGCAGGAGAAGGAAGAGAGAGAGCAAAGGCAAAAACAACATCACTATTTTCTGGCATTACTGAGCCACGTATAGAGGTCATTAACTTCAGCCACAGCTCTTTGTTAAATGAACCATTGACTGAGCTGGACAGGAAATTTTCATCAGCGGTAGAAAATTCACTGAAAATCAAAACTATGAAAAGAAGGAATTCTGATAAGCTTCCCCCAGGATTTTCCTGCTCATTAGTTCCTATGAGTGTGGCATGTTCCTGAGTCAGATGCCTGGAAGCTTGGGCGCCACTAGCCATGGGAGCACCTGGAACCATTTTAGCTTTTCAGGCAGCTGATAGGGAACTGTAGAAACTCAAGTTTCCAAGCTGTTTGGGTTGCTGGAGGATAAAAGCATTGGTTGTTATGGAGCTGAGGATCCTGGCAACCCTCAAATCTACTGCAAGAAAGGGAAAGCTGGGTAAGTTTTAGGGAAGAGAGTGTATGGCTGTGTGAGGATGTTGCTGGCAGTAGAGACTGAAGCTTGTGATACAGGTCCGTGGCAGTGAAACTCATCTGTCCAAATATAGATGTCTGCAATGCAGGCATCCATATGTGAACTAGTTTTCTAGGCTCTGTAGTCAATAGGGAGAAATAGGCACTTGTAAAATTAAATTAATTTATCCTAAGATAGGCGTTTGAAATGGGTGGAGTGAGTTGGTCCCTGAAAGTGCTTCTGTCTCTCCATGGCCACACAAGGAATCTAGACAGCCAGCTGTAGATACCTATAAGTTAGCTGGGATGAATCCCCCACCCAAGGCTCTTACCCAATGGCATCTTCAGAAATTTTAAACAGCTCATTACACTGTAATTTTATTGGTATTGATCCCATACTTCAGAGCTTTGACTGATCAGTTGCAGAGGGTAGAAAGGATTTTCTGTTTTCTTCTTGCTGTATAAATAGTTTTCAAGGAGATATTCTGACTTTTCTCTCAATAATTGGAGTTACCTAGTTGCAGGATACTGAAAGGAATGTGCTGGTCTTAGTGCTAAACATCTCTCAGGTGGAACATCTTGCCTCCATTTTCAGAACTACACTGAATAGGAAGAACTAGGAAAGAAGAACCAGTGGGTTTTGGTTTGGTGTTTTTTTGTTGTTTTGGGGGTTTTGGGTGTTGTTTTGTTTTTCCTTTTCTACAGCTGTAATTCTCTTCAGCTCATCAATTTGCCTACCGAATCCACTTCTGTTGCTGGTCCAGAACATTGCTGATGTCCTGAACCTCTCCTGCACTCTTTGCATAGTATAATACAGGTGTTCTGGATTGTGGTTGCTTGCTACAGGTCTGACTTTAGTCGTAGGACACAGGGCAGGGTTTTGTGATCCACAGTTTTGTGATCCCCTGTGTGTAATATCTGTGGAGTCCAGTGCACTCTTCTATACTGAGTATTTACTACCAACCTCTACAGAAATGAAAAAGGCTGCACTTAAATGGATTTGGACTCTCTCCCCTTTTGTTCCTATTACAAAGCTGTAAGTTTCTGTCCATTTTGCCACTATGTAATGCTGAGACCTGCTCAGACTCCCAGCTTTACAGGGGTGGGCAGCAGGGAAATTGTCACAAATTACATCACGTTCATCAGAAAGCTGCTGCCAGGGTTTCCAGGGTCCTTGGCCATCTAATAGCCTGCCACAAAAGCAGCTGGCCAGGGATCACTGGGAATATATTTTAGTTTAGGAACCTAGGCAATTTCTATTTCCAGTGTGTTAACTGAGGTTTCAATTTGAGGGGGAAAAAAAATCAAGAAAAAATGCCTTTCTTTTTTTTTTGCTCATGGAGCTACGATTCTCTTTCCCAGACAAATCTATTATGGAGTCCTTTCGTATATAACATGACATCAGTCAGTCTTGGGAAGGGTTTGAATGACAGACAGTGGCACTCTGTAGGTTTTGGGAGAATACTGCAGACAGATATGACAGCAAAAGAGTAGGTCAAAGCGGGTGATACAGTAGTAACTTTAAAAATACACCCCAAGGTGTGAATAGGAAATATGGACCCACAGTTGACAGATGGGCACTGGTATTTGTTACAGTGAAATCAGTGAATGTGCCAATCAGTTCTCACACAGCGTGTGTTTGATTTATCTGGGAACACCAAAACTAGTAGGAAAGCATCAGTGCTAGCTCTTCTTTCCCATAAGCAACAGATATGTTCTCCTTTGACTGCTAGAGATGGGATATATGGACCATGAGAGATCAAAGCTCTGCTTCTACTGCAGTGCTCCCTGCAAGCCAGAGCCATCTGTGGTTCAGAGTGAAAAGCAATTGAACCTGAGCACAACACAGACCAGCACAGGAGTCCAAATGAATGCACCAAAGATCTTTGCAAGATCAGACACAGCCTGCACAGTGTCCAAAGGCAAAAAAGGAGATGGGAGGCTTGGGAAAGCAGAGGTACTTGCACATTTTGCCTCTTGGCTACCACAGAACAACACTGCAGTGTGATCTAGGACACAGAGTCCAGCAAGTGGAAAGAGCACTTGTGAGCAAACAGGACATGAGCTTCTCTACGGGCACCATTTGGGGCAGTGCTCTGGCATGGCCCACAATGGATTGCTACCAACCACGTGTCCTTGTGACTCATGATTCTCTGTGAGATGAGGGGCCAGGACGAAAGAAAATCAGTACAGCATTGGCCTCTTTTTAGCTGCTTTACTCAGCTGAAAAGGGCTGAAGTGCACCCCATAGGAAAGGAGGGCTGCTGTATAACAAGGCTGATGCGGTGTTTGGTGCCCGCTCCACGACTTTTTTCTAATGGGAGGTAGAGGATACAACATGACAGGCCATTTTCAGGTGTTCCTTGTGGATGGCTGCAGCTGTCATCACTTAGCACAGACCTCAGTCAAGCCCTGACTGTGGGCCTTACACTTGGATCTAGGCGCTGCAGAGAATTTATCTCAAAGTAATTGCTTTTGGGCACCATTTTATCAGAAGGCTTATCAGCAAATCAGAGGACTGGCTGAAGGACTGAAATGCAAGGAAAGATTGTGTTAAACAACAAATGCTAAAGCACAAGACTGGTTCCTATGTAAAGGCACGGAGTATGAGAATAGGCTTCAGACAACTCTTGGGAGCATTTGAGATTTGAGGAATTATTTGGTGCAGTTATGAGTGTGAGGGTTAAATTTGAACAGGGGGCAATTTAGACTGCTTATTGAGAAAACCATGTCATCAACTTTCAAATGTGATTTAGCTACCCTTGGGGAATTCTGTATATAAAGGTACTCTGGACAACATACAAGAATGTGTTATTGAGAGTAATCCTTCACTGTCCCGGAAACTAAAAAAAATCAAAATAAATCTCTATATCTTTGGAGTGTTTAGTGAAAAAAGGGATCATCTCTGTCAGTAAAAGTGAAAAAGCTGCTAAACAATCTATGGCTTAAATGATGTCACAAGTCTGCAGCTTGGAAAATATGCTGAGTCTCTTTCATGTATCTTGAATTATACTGTGATTTACAGCATTATCGAATTTTCAGAGTGTATAATGTTAGCGTGTAATTATTACCAGGGCTGCCTGTTACTCATCTCTGAGTTTTAACAAATATTGTATCTCACAGTTCTCCTCTGCAGGAAGCAAGAGCCAAGATGACTGGAGGCACATCAGCAAGCTTTTTTCTGAGATCATGGTTACAGAATATTATCAGAAAATCATAGGGTTTTGCTTGGATAATAAATGTCTGCATTTTCCTTGACATTTCATTTTCCTAAAAATGCCTTTGCTGATATGGAGCTGCAGGAAACCAATATCCTCTGACAACACTATATTACAGTGACATTATCTCTTAATTTCAGTAAGTTGTGGGGAAAAAAAAGGGCTCTGTATCTGATGGAGGAGATATCCAGAGCTCCAGGCTAATATCTTACCCTATACTTTCCACTTTTCACTGATCTTAAAGGTATTATGAAATATTCCTGGGAAATGATATTTATAAGTGGTCAGATTCCAGCCCTGGATTCATTTCCAGGAGGCAGGATGTCAATATGCATGGAAGCCATGCCACATTTTGAACTATACCTTCCCATCCCTATTTCACAGTTCAGGCATATTCAGCCTGGGGAAAAGCTAAAGCTAGAATCTTCTTAAGGGATAAATAGCAATCTTAAGTCATGGATAAGTATAAGAGCTGAAGTGTTGAGATGTAACAGTTCAGACCATTTCCCTACTTCCTAACTGCTCCTTAATTCCTTGTTAGAACCCCCTAATTCCTGATTTGGACATCCTAATTGGAATCCCACCGTAGTCATCAGTGGTGCTTTGAAGGCCCCAGATAAAGGGAATAGCACCAACCTTTAGCTGAACACTTGTTATGTGGGTTTGGATAGCTATCCATACCAATGGGCCAGGTGTCCCAGCTGCCTTAAAAGCCACCTCATCTCAGGGCAGACACCTAACAGAGGGTGTGGGACTTTCACTGTCAGGAATGTCCATTTCCCTGAACAGCCTGCAAGGACAACACACGGTGCTCAGCCTGGCTGCGGATGCACATAGTCCAGGTCTAGGTGGGATGCATCTTGCCCACAGCATCTGCATGTGGAGTTCATTTGGACCATCCTTCATGAATAACGAGGCACAAGATGAACAGCTTCTCAAAGACAAGGGCTCTTGAGGACTCTGAATTCAAAGTGATCTGGATACACTGGAAAAAGGCATTCAAAGCCTACGAGATGAAAACTGATAGAGCTGAGCGCTGCATGTAGGGGAGGAAACGTCAATGTAAAAAAAAATGAGATATGTCTGATAGAGAACAGCACTGCCAAAAACCATCTGAGCTTACAATGCACCATAAACTAAATTGGAGGAAATGGGTCGGTGCAGAGAGACCATATTTCATTTTGAGGTGTGTTTACAGAAATCCTGCATGTTAAACAGAGGAGCTAATTATTCTGCACTGCTCATTCCTCAGGTCTCAGCTGGAGGCCTGTGTTACATCTTTCTTTTTTTTATAAGGAAAAATACTTATATTGGCCAGAGGCCAAAGGAGGGAGGCAAAAATGAAAAAAAAAAAAAAAAGCTACAGAAACAGTGACCTGTGAGGTCAGGATGAAAGAATTAGGTTTTTAAGACCTCTGGGGGCAAAAAAAAAGAGAAGATGGAGCATAATGGGTTATGATAGCAGCCTTCAAACAGTTCAAAGGATCTCTTGAGTAGGACAGTGACCAATCTGTTTTGTGACCACAGTGGGCAGGACAGGCTGTAATCTGTTTAATTTGCCACAGGGAAGATGGATATGGGGATATGGGGAAAAATATTTTGTCTTTGAGAGCAATAAAATGTTGAAATAGCCTCCTTGGGAAGCCATGGAATTTCCTTGAGCAAGGGCAAGTCAGACATCTGTCAGGGAAGCCGTGAGCATGCAAGCCTGTCTGAAAGCAGAGGTGGACTGGTGTCTCTACTGATGTTTCTCAAGTGGGGTTCACAACCCATATGGAGGATTTGAAAGGCCCAAAGGGAGCAATGAAGTGTTAAAGAAAAAAATAAAAATCTATGTTAATGGAAAGGGAAAGGTGATGCTTAAGAAAAGAGGGGTCTTATGCAGTTTAAAAATGTATAAAATTCTGCAGCTCAAAGGATTTTCCTTTCTTAAATGTTTGATCTTGAAATGCTACTCACAAATCCAGCCTTCGAGGGGTTATACAGAGACAGATCAGCCAAAAACCAGGTCTGACTTTCAAAAAGGTGGAAAAATAGCAGCCTACAGCATCTTTTTCCCTTCCAGCACTATGCTTCTAAAATTTTTTGCAGTGTAGTTAATACAGAGGGATCCTGATTAATGAAATCTTCTCATGTGTCAGATTCTGAGCTTCCTCCCACAGACAAAGCTGAGTTTTGAGGTAAAACACACTGGAGGGGCTTTTAAGATAAACAGGGTCAGAATTCAAGTACTCCCTCCTCCCTGATATGGAGTGTGGGCCGGGATTCTGTCTGAAGCTAAAGTACCAAGACAGAGGTTTAACAATTGGAAGCTCTGAATTTTACAGCTTCTTTCTTCCACCAGATGCATTAGCCTGCCACACAGTGCCAGGAAGTTTCTGTTTGCAAATTGCTTTAGTAGCCAACTTACCTATAAAAGTCATGGACAGTGGTAAGGCAAGGAAAGCGAGGAGCCCAAATATAAAGCACGCTGTGAAGGAGAAAAGAAAGACAGTGTTATTTGGGGTAGTGTAAGTTTAGAGACCAGAACTTCCATCCAGTTCTTTACAGATGCTCTGTATCCAAACTATTGTGTAGGAAGAAATGCAGTGCACTTGATGGGGTGGGAATATCACCTCTGTGGTGCAGCTTTTGTGGTGATGGGACCAACACGTGTTTTATCACTTCCAGGGTGCGGTGAGAGACACAAACTGCTTTTGTAGCTACTACTTGCAGCTTGTCTTATTGCAAGGGCAAGGAGTCAGTGACTGCTGCCTTATCCTGCATCCTCTTCAGAGGCACTGCCAGGCGACTGTGCAGTAACAAGTAATTTTGCATCAGCTAATCCATGGCAACTGATGAGCCATATCTGTTTGCTAAGCAAATAGCAGCTTTAATGCCATTCCACTTAGTTTTCACTGATAGCTAAATAAACTGTCTTTATTACAGACGTGAATTGTTCCTGGCTGGTCTAACTCCCTGACCCAGCTTAGCTCATGAGCGCAAAGGTGGCAGCCCTGCAGTAAGGAATGGGATTTGTCTTTGGGATAGATCAGCTTAAGCTGCATGGAAGGATGCTCTTAGGGATGCACATAGACTGTCCCTGCAGGTGAGTGGACCTGAGGTGCTTGCTTACTCCCTAGAGAGCTGCTGGTGTATCTGAGCCTTGATACTTTCCCAGAACAGCCTGGCGCTGCAGAGGATGAATGCTTACGTTCACAGAAGGTGAGGGACACTAGCGTCAAGAACAGTGTGAGCAGCCTGTCTTACAAGAGCTGTCACCTCTGTGCCTGATCATGAACACTTGGCAACAACAAAGTGAAACGCTGCCTTGCCAAATGAAAGTAAAATATAATGAGGACATTCTGTGGCAAGTGTCCCTGCAGAGCCCTTCCAGAAATGGCTCAGGCTGCAAGTGGGTGCCTAAGGATGACAAAAGGCAGGTGGGCATAGATTGCAGAGGGGCTGAGAAGAGCATGGATAAGAAAATGAGTAGGACGTCTCCTTGGAGGCTTGTGAAAAACATCTTGGAGCAAGTATTTGGAGTTGGTTTGGGACCAGCCCTTTCCCCGGGCAAACTGTGTCACACAGTTCCCCATGCCAGAGAACTGCAACCTCTGCAAGGCACATGGTGTCCTCCAGGCCATGCAGGAGCAGGGACACTGCCAGCACCCTGCGGACAGTACCACTCTGGGAAATTCTGCAGCACTGCCAAAATATCACCCTCGGGCTGCCTTAGAGGAAAAGGGCAGCATCATTACCTCCACTTTACAGAAAGAGAAACAGAGAGAGGACATAGGAGCAGCATCAAAATTCAGAGCAGATCCACCAGGCTTTCTGACTCGCAGACACTTTTTATGGGAACACACCATCCCCCACATACTGCTCGTGTTTTCTCTGCAGAGAACCAGGATCTTACACTTCAGCGCTTGAGGGACATCTTTCTCAGAAGCAGCATGTTTGTTATCTCTATGAATTGGGAGAAACTGAGGGTACTTTGAGCTGAAGAAAGCACTTCTGTTCCTTTGTGTAGCCCCCTCCTCCTTTCCCTGTCGGCTGCTCTCTCTCTCTCCCCCTCTCATTTGTGCTCAGACTCCTATCTCTTGAATGCTGCACAGTACAGAAATTCTTCCTCTGCTTGAATAGTGTCCTACACTTGACTAAGCTCTTTCAACCACTGACAGCCTCTCATTAGAACAACTCAGCCTAGAGCCTCCCTTTTCACCACGTCACACTTTGTGCTAGCTCCTCTTGCTGTTATGTTATCTAGACTATTCTTTCGTATAAAGAAGCGAAGGTATTGTAGCCGAGTTGGGCTTCCAACATCATTTGTGGGCAAACGGTGCCCACAGACTGGGCAACTCACTCATCTGGTGCCCAGAGGGGTGCAGTTCAGGTCTGCAGGCATTGCACCGACTGCCTGGTGTTGCCACAAGTCCTGTCATTGCAGCGCAGCCCTCGGAGCCACGGAGCCACGTCACCACTCTGCCTGTGGTTTCTGCCTCCTGTCCCTGCCCTTGCTGCACGGGAAGAGCTTAGGGAGGAGGAGGAGGAGGCATCATGTCATTTGTTACTTGTGCAGCGCCTGTTCTGCCTGACCCCGGGGAGAGACGCTGCAGTAGGATCTGGAAAAGGCTCAGGGGGCTCATGTACATGTGAGGCTGCGCATCTGGCGCACAGGTGTCCGTGTTTGCTCGTGTCTGACATCTACCCAGTAGCCCGGTTTTGGAGGGGAGAAATGGGAGGTAGAGAGCACTCAGAGCTCAAGAGAAAAAGATAATGGTTCATTAATTCCGCTCCCAAAGCAGTCGCTGGGAATGTATTTACTCATTATCTCCCCATTCAGCTACAGCCTCTCAGGTCTCGAATTGGAGGGGCAGATGCATAGTCTGGGAAGGCTTCCAGATCCATGTTTAACGAAGTGAGGCTCTTCAACAATTGCCTACACAACTGGCAGGGCTCTGCAGCCACTCTCAGTGTCGCTAGCAGCACTAAACGCTGACTTTCCCTAAATGTGTGGGGGTTTCACAGAAATACTGCTCAGCTGGGATGCACGCATTCTCTGCCTGGGTTTGTCTGGGCTGTGCTGCCCCGTTCTGGTCCGAAGACAAATTGCTTCAGAAAATGGTATTTGCCGCAGGGTAGCACAGCTCGGCAGAGAGGACGCTGCTGTGCAGGCAGGTCCATGCGTGGGGCTTGTGGTATTTATATGTCGGCGATATCGCCTCACAGGCTGGTCAGAGAAGCCCCTGGCTCCATTCCTGGAACAAGTAGCAAAAAAGCGCTGGTAGTCTCTAAAAACACAACACTGGAAGTGTTCCCAGACATGGCTCGAAAGGATATCTGCTCCGTCATGCTGGTGCCAGGGCATCGGGCAGGAGAACTCAGTGCTCTGTACCAGCAGGGCAGCACCCTGGTGCAGTCCTGCTGTGGGAATCCTAACGTGCTGGGAAATGGATGAAGGGAAGAGCTCGTCTCTGGGATCACAACAGAGGAAGAAGAGAACAAGTGGCTGAATATCTTGCCCATTCCTTGCAATCTGTGGTCACAAAAATCAGTTCAGTGGATGCAGGTTTTGTGCCTCCTGCCCAGCAGTACAGTCAGCTAATATAAATCGGCTGTTTGGCTGAGTTCCTCTTGCCGGGGTCTCCCCACAGAAGTAAACGCACTTGAGATCGCTGTTGACATCGTGGCTGTATGTCATGGTCTCTCTTCTGTCTGGTGCCTGAGCCTTTGCATCTCCCACAGCCATGCCCCGGCATTGCAGCTCTTTTCCCAGTCCTCCGCCGCTCCCTTGCTGCCCGTCCCGCTAACGTGCCTGGCCTCAGGGCACACAGCCTGATGTCCTCTGGCATTTGCTTGGGATCTGGAGGCAGTATTGGAGGTGACACCAATTCACCTGTGGGCTCCTCAGACTTTATTTTGCTGCCACGAGTTTTCCAAGCACTTAGAAGTTTCAGATCAGCTCAGGCTGTCCCTGTTTACTTTGAAGAGAGAGAAAAGTTTCTTTCTTTTCAGGTAAGAGTCTTCACAGGATCTTCAGAACTGATTTATGAATATAAATCTCAACCTACCTACTCGTCTTAGTAGTATGCTAATACAGATATAGTGCAAGCTGCTCAGTAGAGCAACAAGCTCTCTGATAATAAATACAGTAATAAATGAAGTGTTGGTTACATTACCACCACTCCCAAGTGCTATTTGTTCTGTAGCCTGTCAGGTTCTGGATAAAAAAGGAATTTTTTTTTTTTTTTTAAATGAGATGCTACCAGCTTCCAAACAAATTCTGCAATTACCCCAGGATTTATCGGCATGAACAAGCTGAGGAGCAAAACTCTGTGTGTAAACTCACAGTATGCCCTTTGGACACCTTGTGGGAATGCTGCTCTGCAGGGGCTGATTCCCAGCAGTCTGGGTGTTAGGAAATTTGGGTCAAATTCAGTTGGCAGGGCCCCTGGCCTGCTGATGCCCTGAGGCAGATGCAGATGGCAGTGCAGTAGCTGAGCAAGCAGTGTCACAGTGTGCTGCATTGCAGCACGGGTAGGGTAACAGGCTGGAGTGCAGATGGGGAGCAGGTATTTTCATCCATGTTTTATTCCTTCATGGTATCGGCAGGCATCCCCTGTGGTACTAACAGGCACTCGGAGAAAAGAAAGAATGCAGCCTGTGAGGGCGTCGTGGTGGCAAAGAAAGACTCGATGGATCTTTCTGAGCAACCAGCCCCAGTAAGGTCATGTGTTTTACAGACCAGGGATGAGTCTGCCCATGGTTTTGGTGGCTGTGGACACTGGCTGTCCTTCTGTGCTCTCAAGTCACAGGAAATGTCGCTGTCCCAGATGGGATATGCAGGAAAGACTTGAGCTAAGTAACATGAAGGAAAGGAATTAAATCCGTTCAGCTTGGCCAGCCATCATCAAATGAGAGAAAATAACAGCAAGGTTTGAGCACTCAAAACCAGACCTGTGAGTGATCCAAAGAGTAGAGACATGAGATGAACTTGAGCAAAACCAAAGACTGGTCTGTTCATGAGGCTACATGCCATAGCAAAGAAATATATTGATGGAGTAGTCTCTGGGGACAAATGGCAGCAATCCCATCCGTGGGGTGATTTAATCCCTCGGCCAAGCTGGATACTCAGAAGGTGGAGGATTCAGGGTAAGGAACTGCCATTCCTATGGAGGTCTCTAGTTCCAGTGCAAAGCCACCATATGAGGCAGGGGAGGTGTGAGAAAACTGACCAAATCCAAGCTCAGGGCCACCAGCTGTTTGCTGTGTTCCATCACTCTTTGCCTAGGCAAGGCTGAATTACTGTGAAATAGAACTTTGGTACCCAGATGTCAGCATCACATCACCTAAAATTTAAGTCCTAGGTGTAGGTGCTTTGGGGGTTGAGCAATATTGCAGAGGGTCTTGTCTGAATTTTATATTATGCCTCTGGATACTAAACTACAGTTATGCCATGGTCTAGATTCTGGATTTGGCCCCTTGTGAATAATTTCCAGAAGTTCTTAAAAAACAATATTTAGGTATTACATTAGAGCCATTCAGTTTGCTTTGCAGTAGACCCGGGGTAGTGGATTAGCTTTTTTTATTTTGGTCAGTTAATTGAAGACTGAATTTAAATTGCTACACCAAGAATGAAAAGATGCTCCACGGGTGGGTTGGCTCTTGGGAGTTATTTAAACACCAGGAGACCATAGGTACAAATGTGGGTTTGTGCTGAAAAGCTCTTTGAAAAATATATACAGGATGATAAGAAAAAGTGAAATTAAACATCACTGCACTTCATGAGGGCTTGCATTTTAATGAACAGAAAATTAATTTTCGATGCAGTAGCTGATCCATAGCTAAAGCTGAGCTGATTTTGAACTTGAGCATGATGAAAACCCTAAGATACTTTTCTGGAATGGTATTTCTGAGTTGCCTTACTCATGGGTAACTTTCAGGTACCCAAGAGGGTGCTTCTGGTGTAGAAGAGCATAGATGAGATCAGAACTAATCCCAATCTTTCAAAAAAAATTCAGAAGGATTAATTTTTTTCTCTGTCATCACTGAAGTTCCAGTGGTAATTTAATACCAGGGAACGGTGACATTCTGCTTGTAACCACTAGGAACAAAACTCAGAGAAAATACCACTTTTTAAATTGTGATATTCACCAATGGGTCTAGATCCCTCCTGCATGTCCTTTCTGTGGGATGTGAGGGATCCCACAGGGACCACCTGGATCCCAATTCCACTCCCAGGCACTTGTCAGGGTGTAATGAGGGTGCCACATGCTCTGCACTCTTTGTTTTCCATCACTCCCCAGCCCTTCTTTCCCCTGGGGCAATGATGAGCATGAAAAAGTGGGCCAGAAAATGTCCTCTCCTTCCCTACCTGTGCCAGGTTTCTGCAGGGAGGCCTGGACTGAGCTTCCTGTCCCTTTGGCCTGATTTTCTCTGCCAGGTTGTAAGGAAGCAAGGAGTTGAGGGGTTTAATCATTAATAAAAGCTCATTCTGAACTTTGAGAGCCTTTCAAGCAAAGCAAAGATCAGGAATACAGAAGACCCCAAGGTAACACCCTAGACTGGCAAATGCAGCAATTAATGTGGGTAAAGTATCAATTATGATGAATGGTCAAGGGGTTTGCTGCTTCTTGTAATTGAGTGGAATTAGAAATTGCTACTGCCTAGAAGTGAAAGCAAAAGGCACTTGCAACTCAGAGTGAAAAGGAGATGCAGTCAGCGGGAGTAAGCTGCTTTAAAACCCATGGATTTCAACCTCCTGCCGAGGACACTGCTTCCCTGATCTTACAAAACCCCACCTCTGAAGTGTATTTCTCCTCTGTGGAGCTTGCACAGCCTCAGCCCAGGTCAGCCTTCTGCTGCGTTGCTCCTCGGAGAGCAAGAACCAGCCTGTTCAACCAGCTGTCAGCTCATTGCAGCCCTCTGTGTCCTCCCCCCTGGGTGGGAAGAACCAGTTGCTGTAAAACTTGAGCGAGCCCAGGCTGTCATGCAAAAGAACCTCTGTACAGAGAACTGGTGCTTCCAACCCACAGCAAGGGGCTTTTAATGGGGGATACCTGTGCCTGCAGTGGCCCTTGTGCCAGGCAGCAGGCAAGCAGAGGGAAGAATACCCTGTCCCAAATCTCACTGGGTGAAAGGGAGGATATTCCTGACCATATTCCATCCCCAGACTTGTGTCCCTGTGCCACCACACAGGCTGGCAGCAGTTTTGCTTGGCAGGAATTGCTCCTAGGAGTGTTTGTTCCCAGGCTGGCTGTGCTGTTCTTTCGCAGGTTATTTTCCCCGTGGATGCTTCTGCTGCACAATGTGTAAGGCAACACTTCAAAGAGGAGGCAAACACATTATTTTGCTTAGGCTGTGTGTTGCAGCCCATATTTAGGTACATGGTGGTGTTTATATTTGTTTGAAATTTTGTGCGGGTTGCTCTGCTTCAGATACTGCAGCAGGCAGCTGATGTTTGGGTAGAGTTACTATTGCACACTCCATCAGCACCCTAAATTGTCTAGGAAAGGAAACTTCAGTGGAAGATACAGGTGGGACTTGGCACCATCGTGATTCCTTTATATACCTGGCTTAGCAACAGGGCTGCTTAAATACATGAGGTGATTTTTACCAGAACTGCCTTACCATTGCTGGCAATTTTAGATATGCACCGGTGGCAGGCTTTCTCCAGGCCGGCAGCCATTGTGATGAGCCTTTTTGGGGTGTCTGTGGAGAGAGAGAAATTCATATGGCTATGAGAAGTGTCTTTACCTTTCTAAGTATCTTGACTCAGAGTACTCAAACATGCTGGCAGGCTTTCGCTACCCTCAAAAACTCCAAGCATGCACAAACCCAGCCAGCAGCTAGCAGCGTGGCATACCCAGAGGCAGGAATGCCTTCCAGCAGCTCCAGGCTTGCCTGCTGGTGATGATGCTCGAGCTCTGGAGTCACAGGGAGGCTGGGGGAGAAGTATTAATGCCATCTTCCTGAAAAAAACTATGAAAGGTTCCATCTTGACTTTGATTGGGGTTGGGGCAGAACAAAGTGTATTTAATTGTTACGAGAAAACCCAGTGAAACAGGTGGGGTTCGCTACACAAACCTCAGCAAGAATTAACTGGTGGGCAAAAATGAATTAAATAAGAAAAGGAGGAGAGAGGATGAAAATAGTTTTAAGATCGAGGAGCATTCTGAAGAAGAATACAGAATAAAAACTGCAAACCCCAGGGAGCCCAGAACAACATGCCTTTGACAGAAAAGTAGCTGGATTAGAAAGTAGCTCCTTGCAAAGAAGAATTTTTTCAAGGTGGGGTGAGGGATGAGCAAGCAGCCAGGCATCCAAGGTCAGGCCTCAGACAGCACCAGACAGTTCAGTAGCATCCAGCATCAATGGGAATGTGGAAAGCTTACTCACACGCACACACACACACACACGCACACACACACACACACGCTCCAAACCTCAGCTTCTGGCCTGGGTCACCACAAGTCTGCCACCACCAGCAGCTGTGTGACAGAAGAAGGTGTGTGTGCAGGAGGCCAGGATAAGGGAAGCTGCATTCTTGCACATACCTCAAAACAGCCTCTAGATTTCCTAATGGTTAAAGAGCAGTATTTTAAGCTTAGCCTCATCGTGTTCTAAGTTGATGTGAAATCCACCTTAGGGCTTTCTTGTGCAATGCTGTGTCCAGCTTGGCCCAGGGCCTGCTAGGGACTACAGGGTCCCAGGCACGTGTTGAAGATAAAGACAGACTTGTTCAACCAGCTGGTACATGGCCATACCTCCCTCCAAAGTCTGTCCAACCCCTACTAGTCATGGCTGAGCAGAGGCAGCTGTCTCCAAGCCCAGACAGGATCCTCTGCTGCCGTGGGGAAGGGGATGGGGCTTGCTCCTTGCACAGTGGCATTGCAGATTCTATTTCCTGGCAGTAAGAGAGGCAGGTGGGGTTTTACCTGTGGGTGAGTGACCAAGCAAGAGTCAGGGACTGAGGCATTCACAGACATCCCACCCGGTCAGTAACCCTTGCAGGTAGCAGCCAGCCACCAATGTATACATCCAGGTTTCTAGTGTGCCTCACTCATCAGACAGCTCATGAAATTAACTCTCCTTTTCCAGCCCTCATCTTCATATCCCAGAGGACATCTCCCTCAGTACTGAACGATGGACTGGAATGGAAATTACATATAAGTGTCTGACCTCTAGTGAGTGCATGTGTCTCATACCAGCCACCAAACCTTCTTCAGCAGAGCAAATATTGTGCCTTTGGGCTACAACTATTGATGAGCATTTTAACGAAAAAAATAAGCACTGTTGCATGCTCAGGGAAAACAGAAAGGAGGAAAGGAAACGGGTAGTTTTCACAACCAAATGACACATTAAAACTTTCAGTGCCAGTTTATTCCTAGAAAGTGCACAAACGGGCATTCATTTTGAATATGGCAATGGCTGCTGACAAAGGTGTTCTAAATTATGCAGAGATCAGGAATATTAGGTTTTATGTAAATGTTTATGACTAAAATTACTTTCATAGCAGTAGTTCTTACAGAAACAACATTAATCAATCCAATGCCATATTAAAAATCCGTTGAATATCAAATTATCTTAAGCAGAATTTATTGTGGCTGGGAATGCTGTATTTCTATAAGCAGAGGGTAAAACAGACGTTTTCTCTTTTTTTATTGCTCTTTTACACTAAAATAAAAAAGACAACCTGAAGGAGGACTTGGTATCTGGAAGCGTGTCACCACCTAGTGACGGAGCCCAGAAGTGACCGTGAATCAGAGCTCTGTGTGTGCCGTTCTAACAAGTGAGATAAAGAGAACAATTTCATGATGGCTGCGCACAAAGTGTGTTCACGCAAGAACAAAACACTCATAACTACCAGGTAAGGGTTTCAGTCCTTCCTCAGACATTGGCTTGGACTTCTCCAGGACTGACAAATCCCTCAGAGAAGTCATTATATTTGCCATATATAATAGATAAAGCGGTGTTGCCCCTTTCCCCCAGACCTTTGGTGATTCTGCAGAAGCCGCTGTGGGTATTAAGGATGAATTATTTTCTTTTGTGCCAATGCATGAGGGTGCTAAAGTGCAATTCAGCAGCCAGGCAGCTGCAGAGCAGTTTTCTTTCCTAGCTGAAACAGGGAAATTGTCACCGAAACTCCCAGGAAACTGAAATTGGTGCAGCATGAAGACTGGTGGCATACAAGGGCAGGAAGGTGTCCTGCCCCACTGTGCCTGCTCCCAGTTTGATAGTGAGTTGGGAAAGTCATATGCAAAACATAAAACTCAGCCACAGCTAGGAGAAAAGTTAAAGACCAAAGCCAACTTCTGGACCTCCTCCCCTCAGTCCTTCCCTGAGTTTGTTTCCCCAGTGTAAAGGGACCTGCCCTTGGGTTAGAGGGGCCATCAAGCAGTGGGGACAAGTCTCTGAGCCCCTTGCAGGAGGCTGGAGCTTCTCCATACAGCTGCTTTTCAGGGTGGCAGGTTGCATCTGAGCCACAGCAGTCACAGCACCCCTGTGCCTCTTCCAGGCTGTCCAATACTCCTCACTGAGTGCCCTCACTGCTGGTGGTTGTGCCAGGTTTGCCCACCCAGAACACGGCTGTGTCCCACATTGCTGCCTCCTGTTGTAACTCAGTTCCTTGTCCCTTACAAGCAGCAGTGATAAGTCTCTGTCGCACAGACCCTCCATCCTGTTTCCTTTGTTATTTCAGCTAGTTTTAGCTTTAAACTGTTTTTCTCGTCATTATTCTCATCCTAAATGTTTAGGTAATAGGAGTCAAAAGACGGTGAGCACTGACTGACTGGTGCATGCCTGACCTGCAGCAAAGCCAAAAGACAGCTTCAGGCTGGCCCCACCATGTGTCAGTCCAAACAAGAGCCATGTCCACACTTGTGCTGTGGTGTTCAGACTTTTCAAACTGAGCCCTTCTCTCTCCCAGCTGCAGATGCCCCCTCTGCGCTGGTGGACACAGCAGGCAGAATTGCTGGGGCTTCCTAAGATCCCAGTTCCCACTTGATGGCTTCTGCCTGCCAGGAGGTCCCTGCTGGGACACAGGAAGTGTACATGGGCCAGCAAACCCCTCTGGAGCAAGGGCTCGTCTCTAAGGACTGCTAGAGGGAATGATTTCTTTTTATTTTTCTGAAATATTCAGAGCAAAGTCCTCTTCCAAACCCGTTTTCCTAACAAACCACAAAGCCCCACACTGGCTTTTATGCCAGCACATTGTCCACTTCCCAGCAAACCCCTCTTACCTGAGAGTGCTGTGGGTGCCAAATCCGTTCACCTGCACGTGTGGGAGATGGGGCAGAGGAACGGCAAAATCCAGCCTTCAGTGGAAGCCAGCTGGGAGAGCCCTCTCCGGTGGGACCCCAGAGCTCTGCTCGGCTCCCTGGGACTCTGCCCGTGGGTGGTGAGGCGCGGAGGGGGGCTTGGTGGCTTTTATTCCTCCTGGCCTCCCGCTCTCACAGCTCTCGACGGCAGCACCGTGGGAGCTGTGGGATGCGGGAGCGCTTGCCGGCGGAGCCCATCCTCATTAGTTTCCCCACTCCCACGGCTGGCTGGAGCCACAGCCCACCCTGTGCCGTTTCAGGGTGACAGCAGGGGGAAGCAAAGGACCCCACACAACTGTGACTGTACCGGAGGGAAAAAAAAAAAAGAAACCAACAAATTTTTTTTTGCTAACTCTTTTATTTTAGAGAGAAAAGAATTATTTATTCAGAAACCTCTAGAGAGTGGTAAGTATTTGGTTCATTCTTCATGAAATTCCCCCCCTCCCCATCAATGCAGCTGATAGAGCTCTTTGCAAACTGCCACATAATATGACCTTAGCTGTTGGCTCTCTTATATCTCTTGTGCCACCCTGGCAGAGGTCTGTTTGTTAGGGGGTTACTTGCTAGGTCGCCTTCCCATCAGCAGGTGACCATCTGGCATCTCAGATATAATTACAGGTATGGGTAATCTGCTGGAAAGCCCTTGTTTCTGTACAAGAAAAAGTGGGTTTGAGGGAGAACACCTCTGTGGGAGGAGTGACAGCATTAATAAAGATTGATGTGTACTTTGAGTCCCTTCAGAAAGACCCTGCAAGAAAGAAAAGGTTACCTGCTGCATTAGTCATCGGCAGGGAGCTGCCAAAGTGCCTGCTACGGCTCAGAAGGAACAATTCTGCCTCCAGCTGCCAGGTTTGCACAGTTCATCACCAATATAACTCCCACTGCTACACGTTTTGCATTAAGAAAATGGGTCCACACTGGGTCAGCCAAGGTAAGGAAAATGATGGTGTTTGATGGGTAACTTTGCATGCTGCTGGGTCAGCACATGCACAAACACAGCCACGGGCTGGTTCTTACACTCTCCGTGCTTTTCCCTGCAGCAAGGTCCAATATGCTGGAAAAAGCCCTGACCTCATGGTGGTGTGACTGCCTGATTGCCATAGCCTTGCAGAGTGAAAATTTTGGTGGAGGAAGTTCGGCAGTGAAGCAGGAGGTGAGACTGTGGCCTTTATCCATAGCACTGAGCAGGGGTTTATTTGAGCACTCAGGCAAGGAAGCCATGCACTCTGCACAGGCAGTGAAGGGAGCAGGGAGACACTTCTGGAACACTCTGGTGCTCTCCACTGGTGCTGGAAGAGGCACAGCAGGAAGAGACTGAGACACACAATCCAAGTGGCCAAACTGGACAGCTTGGCTTTCTGTGCTCCTCGTTCTTCTTTCCTTCAGTGTAACAACGCTTCTTATTCCAGCAGAGAAAGCTGCTCTTCCAGAGGTTATTCCTAGGCCAGCACCTGGCATGAGATACCAGCAAGGATTTCAGTCATGTCCAGTAGGGACAAACCCACTTCTGGGGTGCTTTTTCTCACCCTTCACGAAGTTCTGAGGCAAGTGTGGGTTGCCTGTGCCTGCTGAGGTGATGCCACAGGGTCACGCATCCTAACCCAGGGCTTTCCAGATTGTGTGCTGTTCTCCTGGTGACTGCTGAGACTCCTTGGGGCTGAGCTGAGCAAAGAGACTCTGTAATGCTGCCACTGAAGGCACAAGCCAGAGCATGCTCTCCTCAAACACAGCGCCCTCTCAGACCAGGAGGGACTTCTACATCCCCACATAATACACATTGGGGTTTTTTCACCAAATGCCTTTTTGGAAGCGGCCGCAGCTGACCATGAATTTTGCTGGGTACTTAATGGTTGGCATGGAGAGGGAAAGGGCCATATAGAGGTGCTCTCTCCTTCCCAGCTTGTATTCATGTTCAGTTTATTATCACCCTACATATAGGGTGGGCACTTTTGCCACAGGCCCTTCTCCTAACTTGATGACTCAGAAGTCAAAATCAACACACAAATAGTCCTCCATCTCCTACATAATTTTTTCTTTTCAAATTGGAAGAGTCTGACTGTTTTTGTAAATGCTGGATGCAATCACGAATGTTATATTTTCTTGTATAAATTATCCTTGTGTATTGAAATAGAAACAGCCAGTTTATATTTCAGTGTACATTTCTTTCACTGTTCAAGGCAAAAAATATGTACTTATCTGCTGAGAAATACTCTGCTTGTGCAGTGGAAACCAATCATCAATACCAACTTGCCAGCATTTTAGTGATTGCCTGTGGGAATCCTGGAAATTATAACATTCAATCATCACAAGAAGATCATAGAAAAAAATAACAGGCACCAAGAGTTCCTGTGGCAAGCGCAGCCAGTGTTGACAGTGACACTTAGTAGTACCATTAAACTGCTTGATTCTGGTGTTCTTGAAGGAAAATAAGGCAGTGTTAGGCAGATACTGGGACTAGAAGTGCTATCGATGCAGTGAGTCACTGTGTGCTCAGCCCAAAGTCCTCTGGGCTCTGAGTGCCAGGGGGTGACCATCTCCATCCCCTGGGATGGTCTGGAAGCTGCAGAGCTCGGTGCAGAGCAGAAGCTGTGAAATGCTTCAGCCTGCTGACACACACAAGATCAGACCAGGCACTTTCCTCTCACGTGCATCACTGAGAAAATGTTTTGCGTGGCTGTCACTATAAATTACAGCGCCAGGCGAAGCCTGCTGCTGTGGATGTTTCAGTTCCTTGGCTTCTTCCCACAAGACTGTCTTGGGGAAGGGATGTTTATGTGCTCGTCTCCATTGCAGTTTACTTGGCAATGCCCAGGAGGTAAGGCAGAAAATGAGAAAATATCAGACTGTCTGCTTCACGCTTGCCCTTACTCAGGATAATTTATCACAATGTAATTGAGGCCTAAGGAACAGAGAGACAAAAGACAAAGCGTGCTGGATAACCTCCAGGGAGAGTAACTTTATTAAAGTCTGGTAAGGGATAACTGCTCGTGTTGCAGCTTTCACTCAGTCAGGTTATTCAGAGGGTCTCTTTTTCTACTTTAAATATGCATCACACAAGCAGAATAGAATGAGACTTCCCTTGTTTTTGTAGGAAAGATTATAAGACACAAAGGTAGCACCTGTGGCTTGGGATACCTGCAAACCTCCAGCACCAGATGCCAGGGGATAATCCTTGGAAAGTAACAAGAGATGTTCCCTGGGTCCATAGCCACTGTCCATCCAAGGCAGGGTAATGGGCCAGATGTCTTTACCTCATTTGCTTGTATCACTGAGTCTTCAATTACTCTAGCAAATTCGTTGAAAATTGGCAAATAGATTTGCAACTTTATAGAGG
Organism: Pachycephala philippinensis; assembly: GCA_013397055.1. Taxonomy (NCBI): domain Eukaryota; kingdom Metazoa; phylum Chordata; class Aves; order Passeriformes; genus Pachycephala; species Pachycephala philippinensis. The sequence goes on from VWZT01002095.1 coordinate 343,969, forward strand.
GAACAACCAGACAGCAGAACCCAGGGCAAAAAAAGCACATGGTGTGTCTCCATAGAAAGCCAGGCTAAACCAAAGCTCCAGTCCTTGAAAAGTTACTAATGGAATTACTTCCTTAGGAATGTTTGCTGGTTTCTATTGGAAAAAATTTCATTTTTATTGAATGGCATCCATCAGAGATTGTCTCCCACTGGTAGTTCAGAAGATGAACCTATGTGTTGTTCTGTGTAAAGAAAATTTTCCTTTCAATAATAAATACATTTCTTTAAAAATTCCAGTCCTCTGTTCCCCCGCTTGCCCACCAAAGTAACAAATTGCCCAAATTAATGTGAGCAAAATTTGCCCACAAGCCCAGAATATTAACTGGGAAATTCCAGTACTCTTGCAACTTGCAATAAGAGAAAGTGGAATTACTAAAAATATAAAAGCCAAAGCCCCTATTGAGGTCCATGTATTCTTTGTTTATGCCACTACAGAGTGTGCTAGACAAATGTGTAGAGTTTGCAAAACCCTTTGAGAATCCCTAAAAAATGAAGTGGGGGAAAAAAAGATTAGCTCCTCACACAAGGGCATAATAAAGCTACTGAACATTTCTGTCTTAATTGTGCTTCGTGCTAGAGTATAAGGGAAAGTTACCACAGCTGAATAAAATGCTGAACTCTCCTAGCAGCAAAATGCCTTCTTTAATATAACAGCAGGAATATAAACCTCTCACTTATAAGATATAGTTGACAAAAAAGGCTTATGGAAAAAAAAAAAAAAGCCTGTAATGTACTATTCCCGAAATATGATAATCTAAATCAGCAGTTTAATTTGCACTTCTGCATATCAGAGTTAATATTCCCCTTGCATACAGACATAATAAAAAGTGCTGTTCCATTGACAACAGAAGATAACATTGTACGTTTTAATTTTTTTAATTTCATTTTCTCACTCGTGAAATATGCCTTTTGCCACCTTTTGGTGCATTTGTCCTCCTCAGCTGGAGGACAGCGAACCATATTTAACACAGTATCTGTTCCACAGAACTGAAAATTCTAGCCCTCCAAAAGGGAGGAGCACGACCCCTACTTGTAGCCTTAACTCATGGGAAACAGAACTGTGTGTTTGCTGTAGAGTGATTATGGTGAATGATAACGAGAAAAAACAGGAATGCCACAGAACAGCCGAGTGACCACGAACGAGCTGGGATGGAGTTCAGTGCAGTAAGGACATGTGTGGAGAGAGGACTCTTCATTGCAGTTATCTGAATATCTGATTTCTGGGAAAAAAAACAAAAAAAGTTTGCTGTGCAGCTGAACTGAGAAACAGGATTTTGTTCACTCTCACTAATGGATCAGCTGAGAGTCAAATAGAGGTGTCTACCCAGGAACTCCCATTAGGGTCTGCAGAGAGGGATGGTCTGATCTAGTTCCCTAAGGACATCCCACCTGGCCTACACAGAAGGATGTAGGTCTTGTCTCATATCTGCTAGCCCTTGATAGGTGGGTAATTGAGGGCACCTCAAACAGTTCCAGAAGTCTGTATTTATCTGTTCCTGCACTGGTTCCTGCACTGTGACATGGGGCTGGAGACCTGCAGTGTGTGTAAGTGCCCATCTTGCTGACAGCCTCATTTAGTTATCTGCAGTGTGGATCCTAAAGTCATCCCTGTGATCTGTGCAGGCAGGAATGACAGGAGTTGGTTAAGTTTGTGTTTCTTCTGTAGGGCTGTGATGGGGGTGGGAGGTGCGTGTGCTGTCCCTAACACAAGGGAGAAACAACCCTCCCCTCTATACATGTGTATATTTAGGTAACACATTAAAATCTCTACTTTGAAAGATAAAACCTTGCTTCATGCAGCCCCTCCAAGTCCCATAAACTAGAAATTACCCTACTGATTCCTGATCATCATTGCCTGCCCACAAGGCCTGGTCTCAGGCTGCAGCTGAGAGGTCCAAGGTGGGAGTTTGTGCTCATGGGATGCTTGTGAGAAGGATCTTTTGGTGGCAGCCAAGTCCATGACTTCTCACAGCCATGTGTTGCCATGCACAGAACATCTCATGGCTGGACAAGAAGGCATCTGGAGCAGGTCCTAAGCACTTCGTGAAGAAGTCACCTTATTCAACAGCGACATTTCCCTCCAGGCCAGTTTCTATTTGAGCTAGAGCCAAAAGGGATTCCCTGGGAACCCCAAGACCTTCCTCTGCAAAGGAGAGCTTTGTGGGAGCAGTTCTCCAGGCAGCTGATAAAATGTAACAAATCCAATGGCATATCAAATCTAATGTTTTGGGGTCCCTTTGGGTCTGTTCAAGGACTCTTCATATCCTGGGCTTCAAGTCCCAAAGGATTCAATTTTAGACCTAGTTGCAGTGGATGAAGGCTGGGAGCCAGCTCAGCCTGGGGCTATAGTAAATCCAGCCTCTGGCTGGTACCTGAGCAAGCAGACTCGTGCAAATCAGCCATTTTTGTTGAAATTCAGGCATATCGTTGCTTCTCCTGATGAAATTATGTCTCAGAGGTGTGCTGGCATTTAGGCTCAGGTTTAGGTTTCCCCATCCAAAGGGGTTTGTGAGAGGCGAGGCTATTTGGGCTGCAGACATGTCTCACCAGATGGCACTGTGCTCACAGGCTCAGGACAGAACCGGGGAGGACAAGTGTCCAAGCAGGAGGTGTGGAGATGTTCATGTTGGTGTGTAGATACACAAGCAAGGTCCCAGACCTGGCTGGGGGGCTGCAGCTCCCAGTCCACAACCTAGCATTCCCCAACTCCACTTAAAAATGGGGACAATGTTGAAACTAAGTCATGTTCCCTTGCACGTTGGGTGGGCTCTGAGTGCCTCCAGCACAGCCCCTGGGGAAGCAGGGAAGCAACGTGTCCCGTGCACTGAGCACACCAGACGGCAACACCATTCACAAGGTGTCTTTTGGTTTCATACCATCTCCTTGGGGCAGCACTTCTCTAAGTCCTCTTCGACTGAAATGAGCTGTAAGACTCACAGAGGCAGCATGAGGAGCAGTGGATTAGTGCTGCCAGAGCAGAGCCTGCCACAGAGCTCTCCTCACAGCTGTGTCCCATGGGGCTGCTCTGTGTCCTCTTCAGAGTCTGCTTGGCTCAAATCCTGCCTCTGTGTAACAGGTACCTGTATGACCTCACAGAAAAAAAAATACCATTAGTTTTTTGGTGTTTTATTTTCTTAATCCTACCATTCTGTATGTTCCCCTTTGAGGGGTTAAGAGCCAAACCACTGCTTTGGAAGACTTCCATAAAGACAGTCCCTTCTGGTGAGGTAATTTTAGTGATCTCTTCCCTCACTTCACGGATTACTTCAGGTTACTTACAGCCTAAGACTTAATATTTAATTTCCAAGAAAGCTTGCCCATGCTTTACCTGACCTGGCAAATCTACTATTCAAGAACATCAGATCCACACGAATTATAATATATATTGAGCTTTTCCTTAATGTGCCTACGGCTTTGCTGCTCAGTCTTGCATGAGCACATATTGGTCATTTGGTAGCCGTGAAGGCACTTTTTATCTGATTTTTTAAAAATCTGATTTTATCTGTTTTGAGCTGTGAAATAGAGGTGATGATGCACTTTTCTCTCTCTATTGAATTTCTGTTTTGGCTAAATTCTCCAGCATGAGCACAGTCCTGTTTGGTACAAGCAGCATGAAGCCTGAGTGCCAAGGCTGGTGGGACACCCATGAATTTCATGAATAATAATAATAAAAACATATGGTGAGTCATTTTAATTGACACAGATGACTTCAACGTAATTAGCATTAGGAAAATGCCAATATTTATATTTGCTAAAAATGTTAGCATATTTTGCTAAAAATTATAGCAACAGTAGAGAAGAAAGAAAGAAAGAAAGAGAAAGAAAGAAAGAGAAAGAAAGAGAGAAAGAGAGAAAGAGAGAAAGAGAAAGAGAGAAAGAGAGAAAGAGAAAGAAAGAAAGAAAGAAAGAAAGAAAGAAAGAAAGAAAGAAAGAAAGAAAGAAAGAAAAGAAAAGTTATTTAAAAAAAAGAGGTATGGTGAATCTGTTTTTTCAGCTCAATCTACAATATTCAGATAGCTTAGGCTACTAAAACAAAGGGTAAGGGCACAGACTTAATCTATGTAAATATACCAAGGATAAAGAATTGTTTACGCAAAATAATAATTTAAAAATTTAGATCAAGTGAGTATAAATTGGCCATTAAATAGAATCTGATTTCTAAACCATCAGAGCAGCAAGGGTAGGAAACAGCTTCTCATTAGCTATAGAAAATGTCTTTTACCAGGCTGAGAGGGCTACCAGATGCACATGCTCTTTATTTGATCTGAAACAAAGTAGTCTGAAACTTCAGATCATCTACAGTTGCCCTAAGTTTAAATTCATTAAATTAACCAACTGATAGTCTTACTTTGGGGCTTGTTTTTTTGGTTTGTTTTTGCTGTTTGGTTGTTGGGGGGTTTTTTTCTGGCATTGATGTGTTTGGGGTAGGTTTGTTGAGACGATTTCTCATTATTTCTGGAGCTGTGAGGCCATACAGTGTGCAGAGGGTTGTGTGCAGGGTCAGAAGGCTGCCATGGAAAGACCTCTCTGCATCATATTACTGCTTTTGTAAGGTGATCATGTGGTGGAGCAACTGTGAAAGAAGGACCCTGAACCTGAGAACTCAAGAGGTCTTTTTTTGCTAAAGCTGAGTCTTAAAAAATGGAGTTGTACCCAAAACTTGGCTTGATTCACCACTGGAAGGTGCCCAAAGTTCCTTCAACAAAACATATGGCATATATGGCATATACAGAGCTTTGCCTAAAGTCAATGAAGATATTTTGGGATTCTGTAACTCCTGCCATCTCATTTTCTCTCTAAAAATACCTACTTCCCAAATCTAAAGATACCTGAGCACTTGCAGCAACAACAGATGGTCTCTCCTGTGCACAGTAACTTTTCCAGGAACACAGATGCTCCCTTGAACGATTTACCTCCACGTGGGCAGAAATCAAAGCCTTTGGACAGGTGAGGAAATCTTTCCAGACAGCTCCATACATTGGTCAGAAAGCGATTGCTGCTATTTTAGTGACGGATGAAGGACCACTGAGGCAGAGCAGTCACCCACCCACTTTGAGGTCCCTGCCCGCTGGTACATATTGGAAGTGGCAGTGTCACCAAAGAGCTCCTCCCTGCACAGAGCCCTCTCTGGGACAGCAGCAGATGAAGACAAATTTAACTGTTGCCATCTAATGGGTGGCATCTAATGATCTCAGTATGACATGCACTCCTGTCCACTGTTACTGGGCTCCTGCCTGGGAATCAGATCCAAATTTCAGATGCTGAAATGTTACTGTTGGGATGTCCCAGCTGACATTAAGGACAGTGGAGCGCTGCTCTGTACACAGCTAGTGGCGCCTGTTGTGGGATTCAAGAGGTGAAAAGGGTCCTAGAAATGCTCCATACATAGAATCCATCCAAATATCCAAGTTCCAGTTATGCTTTCCTCACAAGAAAAGGCGTTGAGAGCTTCCCACTCCTCAATCCTTGAAAGGAAAAGCATAGGAGTTTTTTACTGATATGCGAGAGAACTAAGTTTTATCCATCTAGTCCTTCCCAGGAAGGATGTTACTGGTAACAGTGATGTTGAAAGCACTTTGGAGTGAAATTCATCTCCATATATTCCCAGGAAATTTGTGTTGAAATGGCAAAGGATGAGGAGTTGAAAGCTGAAACACCCTCTTTGTCCTCTTGGGTAACAGAATTTACTTTGTGAGGAGGAAAAAAGAAAACCAGAAGTGAAAGAAGTAATATATCCTGCTGCTGCAACTTCACAAATTCATGGCAGGTGCTCAAATGTCAGAAATTTATACCCAAAGGTTTCATTCACCATGTCACTGCTGCACACAGTGTTTAGTGTGTTGTTTGCTGCACTTGCGTCACCAAACCCTCTTGTCTAGAAAAACAATGTTTTCCTAAAAATTCAGGAAGTATTTGACTAAACAATATTCTTTCCATCATCAGTCTTTCCCAGCTATAGCATCAAGCAGGGAGCTGTAGCAGGAACGTGAAAACGTTCTGGAAAGAAGAAACAGCTCCTGGAGGAAGGGATGAAGCAAACTGAGAGAACGAAAAACCTTTCCACTACCATTTACAAAGAAGAAAATATCTCACCTGGGAAGACGACTGAGAGGCTGTCCCAGAGAGCAGGACTTCTTAATGAACAGAATCGTGTCTATTTGAACTATTCCCATGTAACAAAAGTGTTTTCTGAAGTTCACACAAGGAACTATTTTAGTAGAAGCTGCTTCTCACTGAAGTACTGGGACATTTGAAAAAGTCTTGAAACAGAAAAAGCTGGAACAGATTTCCAAGGGGTATCTCCTAGCAATCATGATGGTTTTTAATGTTGGTTTCTCCTACAGTCCTCTTGAAACATCTTGTTCTTCCTGCGTGTCCTCAGTTGCTGGCTGGATGGTTGATTTTATCATCAAAGAATCTGGCTTACTGAAGTGAATTTGGCTCCAGGTCTCACAAAGAGGTCACTGTGACTCAGTGGAACATTCTACAGCCAGACAGACACGAACACTCCTGTCTAAATTTCAAGACAATTTCAATAGAAAAATAGAGACAACTTCTGTCACTAAAGTTCTTCTTTCACATCCTGCAGGATCAGGGGCTGAATTGCAGTAAATGTATTTAAAATGTACATAATTAAAATATGGCACACTTTCACAGAGAAGGTGTTGAAATGACCAAAATTTCAAAAACTAGAAACATAAACCCAGGTTAAAATACCTACTGTAAAGACAGATCTGATTTTCTAATCCACTCATCCACCACTTCTTCCCAATGACTTTAGTGGAACCAACCCATTTAAAAGTCAGGCTATTCTCCTAAAGCAAGATTCCAGGTAGATTTAGGATCACAGGTTTTCTCTTGAAAACCATCTGGTCTTGGCTGTATCCATGCTCAGCTTTAGCTCCATCACTTGTTTTACTTCAAATAACACAAGATACAGTAGCACTTCCCTTGGCTGCCAGATTTAGTCATACAGCCATAACAACACAATCTGAGAATGTGTCTAACATTTAGTGTATGCACTGTTTGTGTCTTCCAGACAGTTTTCCCAAGTAGGGGAGCTAGTGAGGGTAATAAAACCGTGTGATGGGTTTTATTATGCTTCAGAAGCAACCAGCAGGAATATGGAGCAAAGTACTCATTTTGGCTCATAGCCTGCCAGGAGCCCAGTGACTCCTTCCAGCTCCACCCAGCATCACTGGACTTTAAACCAATGGTTCCAAACTTTGTGAAATTTGGTCACTGTAGGTGAATCTGTAGGTGAATGGATCCCAGTCACCAGTGGGTATCAAAGACGCAGCTCACATTAGGACTGCACTTCTCTAAGTGTTGTGTGTCTCTGTTCTAGAGTTTTCAAAATGCTGCATTTTCCAGCAGCATGACACAATTCTCTGGGGCTTTATTTCTTTTGATGGTAAGAGATGGTAGCAGAGAACAGTCTTAAAAAGTAAAGACATAATTTTTTTCAAATTCATTTTACATCTGTTCACATAAGGCCTCTCTCTAGTCAGAGAACAGATCTAAACTAGCATCAGACTTGTTAGCCATTAGTTCTGCACTCTTAGATTTGTCTGCAGAAAATTATTATGATAGCAACCAAAAGAGTGTTTGCAGACTTGTGGAACAAAATTATAGAATTTAGTCATTTTCTGTGAGATAATAATGATGTTTTAATTGAAAAATGTACTCTGATATAATTACCCTACATCTTTATAAGCCTGCCTCAGGAGCACAGTAAAAGAACAAATGGCAATATTTTTACTGCACCATGTGAGAAAAAGCTCTCAAGGTCTTATTTGTATAATTTCATGCATGTTTGGGAGATGGAAGCCTCATAAAAGCAAAATGATTTCCTGATTTTCTCTGATCCAAAGGAAACTTTAGCCACATGAATTAGAGGCAGACTCTGAGGTGGGACTCACTCATACACCTGGGTGCCCCGTGCCCAGTATGTGTTGGGATATCTCCCTCAGCTCCCACCTGCAGCTCCCAAAGGACATATGTCTCCTATGTGTTATCTTTTAACAGACCACCTGCAGAGGGGCTCAATGTTAAAAATGGCACTGGATGCTCTGTTTAGGCACCTGGGTCACTTCCTCCATGTCAAAGTCAAATTTGTTTTCCTAAGAAATTTTCCAGCTGAACCCTGAAAGGGCAGGAGGGAAGAAGAAATTACTCTCCCTGCCTTGGGTTGATGCTCCTCTACCATGTTTTCATGAGCAAGTTTATTTTTTTTTTGCAAAGAAACCAGGCTGAAATTGCTGCCAAGGGCAGTTTTTTATTTATAACAACGTACTCCCTCTGTGGAGCCGGAGGCACTGTGCAAAAAGTCATAATAAATCTAATGAAACAGGATAAGTAAGTAAGCCCCTTGAATCCTGGCTGTAGAATTATGAGGTAGAGCAGTGAACGGAAAATTAGATTTTTATTTTCTCTTCATTGTTCAAGTTTCATGTGATTTTGGAAGCTGTAAATATTTTGGGGGAGTCTGTGAAGGGGCAGGAGACTGCCAAGGGTCACAGAGACGAGAGTACCTGGAGCACCAGGGGGAAAAGGGCAGAGGTGTCTGTCCCTCAGATGGGAACCTACTGATCTGGGATGTGGGGAGCAGTGCAGTGCAAAAGGCTGGTCCTGGCACAGCTCCTCACCCCTCTCCAGACCAGCAGCACCTGGAATCACGGTGCGAAATGACTTAGAGAAATCCCGGGATAAGGATTTCTGGAAAGAAGATCAGCTCCTCTGGGAGAAAGACAGGGCCCTTCTGGAGGAGGACAGCATTCTATGGGAAGAAAAAGAAGCTCTGTGGACAGAAAAAACAGCTCTCCTGGAGAGGATAAGGCAGGCCTCCAGGGATATGAAATAGCCTTAAGGATTATTAAATATCGATCTGGGTGGAGGCCTTTGGTCCTGAGAGAGGATATCTCCACAGGAAAAACCATGAATTTTTCTGCTAGGCTCAGAAATACATGGAAAGCCATGCATACTGAAGTGGATACTTTATTTAAGTAGTGCTGAATTTCAACCAGTTCTCTAAAATAACATCTGTCATCCTTGGTGTAAATCAGAGGAGGGGTTTTAGTGTGATTTTCTTTAAAGCCATTGCACTCATGTTTTCAGGACATTATTCATTCTTTTGAGGTTCTGAAGCCTAAGGAATGGGGTACACCTCTGGTTTCCCGGCCTGTCAACAGGATATGTGTGGGTGGGTAAAGCCACAAGGTGAGAACCTCACAGCTGAGATCATCTTCTGGAGCTCAGAACAGCTCACCTAACTCAGTGCAGTATATATCAACTAAATAAGACACTGATAAATGGTAGCAGTCAGACCTGCAATATTTAAGGGTCAGAGTTAACACACTGAGTCTTAATGAGACAACTTGTGCTGTTCCACCAGGTTTGGTGGAACATTTAATTTCCTACTGCTCTTGGGAGCGTGATGGAAACATTTACCCTCTTGAGTGAGCCTCCCTCATTCGGTGTCTGTCTGAGAGAAGTTTTGGCATCAGCCTTGCTGACACGGACAGAGGGCAGGGAAGAAGTGGGAAGGATGACAGAAATCAGCAGTACGTGGGAAAAGATGCAAGCTGAAGGGGAAGTTGGCAGCAAGTCCCTCAGCAAGAGAGAAATAAATTTACCAGTTTGTGTATATTTGTGTGTGTATTCGTTTGGCACGGCCTCGTTTTTGGTATTGGGGGGGGGGCCACAGAGGTGGCTCCTGTGAGAACCTCCTGGAAGTTTCCACCATGTCCGGCAGAGCCAATGGCTCATGGCTCTGAAGATGGACATGCTGCTGGCCAAAACTGGGCCAGTGAGAGAGGTTGGTAATGCCTCTGTGATGACATATTTAAGAAGAAAATCAAAACAAAGTCGTAAGATTTTGGGTTCTAGTCACAGAAGAGGAGGAGGTGAGAACATGTGAGGGAGAACAACATGGAGACACCAAGGTCAGTGGAGAAGGAGAGGGAGGAGGTGCTCCAGGCGCCGGAGCTGAGATTCCCCTGCAGGCCGTGGTGCAGCCCATGGTGGAGCAGCTGTGCCCCTGCAGCCCATGGGGATCCATGGGGAACGCAGAGATCCACCCGCAGCCCGTGGGG
>VWZT01002095.1:354503-408816 GCA_013397055.1 Pachycephala philippinensis
TCCTCTGATTCAGTTAGCAATAAATTCACTTTGTAACTTTAAGTTCAGCCTTTTTCGCCCTTGAAGTGTTTCTCCCAGTCCTTATCTCAACTAATGAAGCATTCATTAATTTTTTTTCCCTCTCTCCTCTGCCCAGCTGTGGCAGGGAACGGTGAACAAGCGACTCTCGTGGGTGTCGGGCGTCATGCCAGTGTCAAACCACGACAGTGCGTGTGTAAGAACAGGAGAGGGTGCACACAGGGACTGGGATTATTATTCATCTGCTGAGCTCGTATTGCCAGATACAGGAGATATTGCAGATACAGGAGCCTCTGACGGAAAATCCTCAACAACTGTAAAGCAACACGTGGTCAATATTTAGCAATATTTCATAGAATCATAGAATAGTTTGGGCTGGAAGGAAGCTTTCTTGGTCAGAGCCCTGCCCAGCCTGACCTTGAATATTTCCGGAGTTGGGGCAGCTACCACCCCTCTGGGCAGCCTGTTCCACTGGCCCACCACCGTGATTTTATGTGATGTGAGTACAGAGCCTTCTGCCAATCTTCGGCACAGCAACTGCAGCTCTTACTTCCTCTTGAGAAACCAAACTCAGAAGTTTTATGTTTTCAGAGGTTGAGCTGTAAAGGCTGTTCTAGAGACAAAATCTCCATTTGACTATCTGTACATCCAAGAAGAACATGGGGGACGCAACAGTGAAAAGTAACCGGTGTTGAATTTTTCTCTGGAATGGTAGCATTAGTAGCTCATTCTCCTTCTATACAGGATTTTAGCACTGAATAGACTCAAGGACACAATGTAAGAAGCCTTTACAATTGCTGTTAAAGAATCTGATACTTCTGCGACTGTCAGGCATTCTTAGACTGTCAGTCAAGGCTGTCACTCAAGTTCAGTCCTTTGCGATCTACTGAAGGATAAGGCTGCCTGTCCTGTTTAATTTTGCTCCAGTTAATTTATGCACTATGTCTTTCCTGTCAAATCCATGAATATTTATTGTTCATTGAATAACTAGTCCATAAAAAAAAGCCAGCTGATTCAGCTAGGGTAGGAACGTTTTGCAGCCTTGGTTATTATTATTCTATTATTGCCATGTAAGGCAGAGAGGAAAATGACCTATTAGACCATTCAGTGCAACTTCCTACAAATTCAGGACTCTTACGTGTTAGAGCTTTATTATTAGGTGCTATAGAGAAAAAGAACCTTTCAGAAAATAACAGTATTCAAAAAGCACTTGTCACTTAATAAATTTTAATGTCAAAAAGCCAAGAATTTATCTCAGTTATTCAAATCCACATGTCAAATTAACATCCATTTAAACTAAAATTAGATATGCTCTCTCTGCAAAGAGCTTGAAGCACATGAAATGCTCTTAGGAGAGCTGCTAGTCACTGCTGTCACGGCAGAGCAGAGCAGAGCAGAGCGGTGTTTCTCCGGTGCTGTCGGTGATAGCAGAACTGGTGTGAAGTTTAAGGCATTGCACAGTGCAGCACAGAGGAGCCAGAAGTTCAGCCAGAGAAAAGCACATACCCATATGGGTTTAGACTGCTGGTAGCTCCCCCAAAAACATTCCACCCACCTGGTAGCTTCAGAGTGGCCTTTGCTTGGGTGGCATTGCTGGAGAGAGACCACATGCCAAAGGCTTTCCAGGGCTGGATATTTGAAGTGGGAAGTTACAGGGCACCTGCTCTGTGTCCAGCAGCTCTGGGCTGGGGATGAATTTCAGTCATGAAGGAGATCTCTCCTAACTCCCTGGAGTGGTACAGTAATGAGAGGAACAAATAAAATAACTCCCATATAAAAAAAAGAAAAAAGCACAGTTACATTTATCACCTCTGCAACATGCACAGGGAGGCTGTCGAGATGTGACATTCAGAGTGAAAAAATACACCTCTCTTGGAAGAGCAAGTCTGCTGATCTGGCACAGGTTGGCTGGAGGGACCAGAAAAGAATTGTACATGTCTGAAGAACTGAAGATGATTGAAGGAAGAACTCACCCAGAGTGGAAGGATCTAAAGAAGCTGCCACCTGTGCCTCCAAAGCAGCTGTACCTGTAGTGCTCTAGTGCTCTGTGTAAACTTTCTAAGCTGTTTTTCTTATTTAATTCCCAGCACTGGTGTTGCACAACCATCACTTTACCTCTTGGATTTTATTTACATTAATGTAATGTCATTTTTTCTTTCAATGTTTCTGCTCAAACAATTCACAGCAGGATATTTTCTGCTCCAGGCCATGACAAAAGTGGAAATTATGGACTGCAGCTTTGTTCCTCTAAAACCACAGAACATCCCAAAGCCCAAAGTGTCTTACAGAAGGATGACAACTGCCACACGAAGCAATAAAGAGATTGAGTCAGTAGTGACAAATCAGCTTAAATATTTGAATGAGAGAAAGAAATAGCTCCTGAGATCACCTGCACAATTTTGAAATGCAGCAGTGTCATCAGAAAGCATTCCTGACGCAGCTGTGGAGCTAACTCGTGGGAGAGACAGAACATGCAAAATGGCAAAAAGTCATTTAAGTCAACTGACACGTCTAGATGTGTCACAAACCGGAATGGTAAGAGTGACAGAAGAAAATTAAATTTATTCAGTATATGTATGTGTATATTTAGCTGTAATTATCGACTCTGTATGTCAGCCATTGCATAGGAGGAATGTAAAAAACCTGTAAGGCAGTCCTGTGCATCATGGGAAATTGGAGGTATGGAGACCATCCAGCCACAAATTCTGCTGCTGTTCTTCCAGTAAATCTGACTGAATTGTTGAAAAGTCAGTGCAGAGAGTTTCCACGGAAATTAAAGGAAAAGATAGAATACTGTGACTGAAAACAGCAGATGGGAAAAAATAACCACACATCCATCCTTCAGAAATTAACATCTAATGTGGGTTAAAGAAGAGAAGAACCATGAAGAAACTGTATTTTTAAAACAATTCTATATGCTGCAAATTTCTTTATTTCTCCCTTTCCTCTCTCTGTTTCTTCCCTCTTCTCTATTTTTTAAAATATTTTGTTTATTGATTGAACTAAGAGCATGATCTGCAGAGAGAGAGGGAGTTCCAGATGACGTCTGGGGATTTTTGGGAAGGTTTTTGTCCCAATCCAGTGATTCACTCAGTCTGTGTAATCCTTCAGAGGATCCAAAATCCCATATAAATCCATTAAATGTTCCAAAGTCCCATATAAATCCATATGCACAATTAAAACTGGGATTCTGCTATTGCTGGTTCACAGGGGGGTATGAGAAGCAAACAAGGGGAACACTCAGAGGAAGTGGTGAATTTGGGCACAAGCATACCTCCCCTTCATGATGTGGGCTTTTGTCAAAATAAAAGACAATACAGATTTGCACCCAGGATCTTCAAAAACCACCGTGGCAGCCCTGGAGTTGTAAAGATAAGCACAGGTTGTACCTTGGTTCTTCAGGTTTGCAATACATGACACAGAACCACCAAGCAAGCAACCAGCTTCCCTGGGGTGCAAATTGTCCTCTTATTTGTGATTGTTGGGTGTGCACTCCTCTGTGCGTGTGTGTACACAGACACAGACCAAGAGAGAAAAAGTGCCCAGGAACCAGTCTGTGTGTGCAGTGCAGGCAAAACACTCACCTCCCTGCACTGCCCCTGCTATTAGAAGTGTTGTGTTAATGACTAAGGGCAGGAGCTGTGCAGCTACAGATTTACCAAATCTCAGCTTTAAGGCTGTGGAAACGGGTAACCTCAGCATGGGTCTGTGACAACAAACCTTCCTTGCCATCACCACCTTCATCAGCATCCTGTGCCTCACCAGATTTCTCAAGAACATGTGAAAAAATTAGTTAAGAATGGTATTTTTTTGGTGCGAATGGCAACACGACTGTTCACCCTCCACATTTTTAAAGTGAGTTACAGCATCATGGTTTTGTTATCCCGCAGCACAGCTCCCCGAGTGTTCTGGCGTGGGAGCTTTTCAAGAAGAATTACTGTTATTATTCCTCATCTTCATGTGTATGTTACCTTTCCAGAGCTCTGCTAAGCTAGCCTGAGAACACCTAAATGGAAATTGGCTTGAAAAGCTGTTATTTGGCTGCTCTACCTGACAGTAAATTTTCAGTTCATGTATGGATTTTCTTTCCTGTTCCTCAAGATTTGTGGCTTGACTGTTGTATTTCAGGAGGGAAGAAAAAAGTGTGAACCAAGGTAAAGTCTCTCAGGGAGCACAGCGAGCACCTCTTTTGTGAGCATGCTCTCTCTCTGCTGACTTAAAACCGAAAAAACCAACTCTCCCTGCATACCCCTTTGCAATTTCAAGCTGCAGCCCAAACACACCAAATCCACTGAAGAAAAATCTACACATCCCTCAGTTGCTTCATACCTGTCATATATGCACCAAATGTGTGTCTGAACCTCTGAACCTACATAACCTACACTGACCTTACATTGTACCAAGATACACTGTATTTTCTTCTCTGTGGCACTCAGATTTGCATCTATGCAATTAACAGCGATGTTTAATTTAAAAAGCCAGCCAAGCAGCAGTCTGATGGAAAGTCTTTAGTACTGTGAAATCAAGAGATGAAGAAATTATCTGTGACCTGAGCTTTTGCACTGCTCACTCAGGAGCAGCACTTCCCTGAGAGCAGATGCAACCGAGGGCTGATAGAGGTGGAACTGATTAAGAGGGCAGATATCACTTGAAGCACCCACCCTTTCCAAGGATGGGGAGAGGAAATTTATGTTAACTGATCTTCCTTCTAATGAAGGCATAAACAACAGAGCCTGCAAGGGTCCCCCCACAGGGAACCATCAACCCTGCTCCAGCCTGCTGGAAGGCAGCAGCAGCAGTGCAGCAGGGTGCTTTCCACTTACATGGTACTTATGTGGTACACTTACGTAGAATCACAGGTTGGAAGAGACCTCTAAGATCACTGAGTCCAACCATTAACCTAAAACTGCCATTTTCACCACTAACCCCCATCCCCAGACATTGTATTCTGGTTTGGCACATGGTATTTTCCATTCCGAGGTCTCACAGAGCGCCACACATTGGTGCACGTACCCCGCTGTTCTCCCGAGAGCTGTGCACAGGAGGCTGTTGCCATTTTAAGGAACAGAACACAAAGAGGGGCTGAGAGGTTAAAGCTGAAAAATGATTTTGTGGCAGATCTCCACTCCATCCATGGCACCAGCCTGCCAACAGCACTTAGAATACTCAGAGACAGTTGCTTTCAAGAAGTGTGGTGACAACTGGTCATCCTAATCCACACCACTGTCTCTTATGGCTCCTAGCATACATTTCTCTGTGACAGATTAAAATGTGATGCTTTTTACTTTTGACCCACTCTCTTGCAGATATTTATCAATTGTGAGCCTACATTAAATCACAGGTGAGTGTGTTCCATCTCCTTAGTCTCGTGTTTTGACAATTAGTTATGGTATATCCTTATTTTCCATTTAAATAGGCCACTTACTACCACTGATTCAAAATATAGTCTTTTCACAAGACTGAATCAGTTTTTCAACACCTGAAGTTTTCTTTTGCCAGTCCAAGGGTGACAGGTGACTCCAGGATTCTCCAGAATCATGGTCCATGGCTTTCCTGGGGAGTCCTCTGGAGAGCCCTGCTTTCCAGAACATGGCTTTCTTGATCCTGAGTGAGTAAAGACACTTATCTTCTGCAGCCCCAGCTGTGGAGAAGACCATGGAGTTCATGTAAATCCTTGGCTGGGGGTATTCGGGGCTGGCAAGGAGCAGATTGTGGCACTCTGTCTCAGGTCCCCACACCTAACTGGCCCTACAGAGCATGCAAGGAATTTACTATCCTCCTTCTGGGTTGTCCTCCATGTGATCTTAATTGTCATTTCAAGATCTCAGCCCTTGCATCCTGTGCTGGAGCAGCCCAGCCCTGCTCAGCCCCAAGCCTTCCTCCTCCACTCATGATTTCCTGGTTCATGGCAGCCTACCCAGAGGCAAGCAGCAGATTATGGTATAACCTGCAGCTAGACAGTTTGAGGCATAGATAAAATATGCCAAAATAAAGCAGGCAGAGGGGCTGGCTGGAAAGAGAGGACACGACCCGGAAAACCCAAGTGGGTGGCAGCTGTGGGCAGCACAACCCTCCTCATGATGTGCCAGTTTCCCACTGAACAGCAAATAATGGTGACAAATACAGGTACAGTTTCATTGCTAAAATGATTTGTATTTTGGGTAGAGATGCTGGACTCCTCAGTTTAATGCTGGCATGTGAAATTATCAGTTTGCAGCCTCAAGCACAGAGACAATAACTGCTGCTGCACACATTGTCAGTGCTGTGTATTTTTAGACTCTTGTAGGCGTTTGTAGTCGTTTCGAAGTGCCTTGATGATTTTTTCACATGTTTTTCCAGCAGGAATGAAGATGGTTTCCTGAGCTAGCTGGATATAATGACCAGTGTGAAAAAAAAAAAGGCCAAGTGACTCTGCTTTTATTTCAGGTCCAGAGCCATTCTGAGGCTGCACAGACATTCCTTTTTGCTTTCCATGTTAAAGACTTTGTGACTGCAGCCAGAAATATATTTCATTACTCTGCCCATTTTACCATGCTCCCAAGCAGGGACATGCTGCTCAGGGGCTGCAGGATGATTTCACTCACAGGTGCTTAGGATAGGGCTGGTTTTCTCCCTTGGGCTCCCTTAAGACAATGACAACTGCACCCAGTTGCCTTAATTTCATTATAAAAGAAAACCTCTGAATATTAGATTTTAGTGGGTTCACAGTTCCTATGAGATCAGTGCTGAGTTGTTGGAGAAATAATGTCATTTTTCCACAAGAATCTGGAAGGGCTAAGCTGAGCCCTGAAGGTAGCTGGGGCCAAGGAGCCACAGGAGAGTTGGAGGCCATCACTTGGCTCCCTTGAAACTCACCCATTGCAAGGATGCAAAGTGGGGCCAGGAGGGTGGGGGAGAGCCCCAGCCAGGGCTAAGGGGGAGTCAAGGGTGGGCAGAGCAGGAGTGGTCAATCCAACCAGACAGGGAACAGAAAATGTGGGACAGGTCCTGTACAGCTCAGCCTGAAAAAGAAGTGAGCAGAGACACAAATGAAAAAGGTCTGTAGAGTCCTGAGGGGTGCAGATGAAGCTACCAGTCTCCTCTACTACAAAATTCAGGAGGCATCAAAAGAAGCTAGCTGCATTTTCATGAATAGTATTCCCTGTTTTAGGTGGCCAGCATTCCCTAATTTCCAGAAATTTAGTTTTAAATGCTTGTCCTTTCCAAGTCTTCAGAGGTTTGGAGAATGTGGCCCTAAACAGAATGTACCAGAGGCAACCTTAATTCCCCTTTAACCAAGGTCTTCTGCAGGGTTTTGTGTTGAGTGCCAGTCAGCCAGCCATTTCCAAGGGACTAGAAGTATTTTAGTATCTGCAAATCCATCAAAGAGGTCCTGCATGGTCTTTAGGTCACTGTTCTGTGAAAATCCTCCCATGCAAAAGGATGATTTCTGCAAGGGACACCAACACCACAACCAGCTCCAAGGCATGTCCACAAAAAGAAAAGCCAGTGCAAAGCAGGTAAAGAAGGGAGCATCCATGCAGCCTCACGTGCCTGTTGTGCACTGCCATGTCCCTGCTCCAAAAGGCTCCTTCTGACCTTTCCACACCACTCCCAGGGCTGGCACGAAGCATGGCTGCACAAGGACAGTGACACATGAAATACAAGAAACTCTTGGCAGCAGCCTGTTGGTGGCTGCCTCAGGGCCTTCCTGGGCAGCCTGGGTATGCAGCAGTCCCAGTTTCTCACTGCTACACTGCTGGACAAGTTTTTATTAGAGTCTTGTAGGAGCTAAGGGTTTATTACTGCCTCAGCAAAAGCATTCCCACTCTCGGCAATACCAAACCAAATTTATGGCTTCATATGGAAGAAACAGACACTGACACCAGTAAATTCTCATTGTTTAGTTTATTATATGTTCTAAACAACCTACTTGGTGCCAGTATTTCTTGTGTTAGATGCCTCAGTAATTCTGTCCTCCTCATTTATCAATTAATGTTTATAATGAAAATGTACCCAGCCAGTTTAACTCACTGAGCAACTCTGCTGTGGTTGTCATCATGGCCCCTAAATGTCCAGCACTGCAACTGCAATCAGTGGTAGAGATCATCCATGGTATGGCTGTCCTCTCATTCCCCAGAAACAGCCAGAAGAAAACAGCAGTGCGAGACAAAATCACTTTCTTGTTGCTTTTAAACATCAGCCACGGCCCACAAGGAGCTGGAGAAAAGGATGTCTCTTATTAAGCTGTAATCAGCATTGTCTTTTCTTTTTTTTAACCAAGTTTGACAAAATATCTGGAGAATCACAGCTAAGCTCCGGGATCACCAAGCTTTCAGGAAGCAGTGTCTCTGCTGGAAGAGAGTCCTCTGAGTGTGCTGGAAAGACCTGAGACCACCAAGTCTGTATCACTGAGCTGACTCTGCAAAGGGTTAACCTGGGCGATAGGGCAGAGTGCACCCACAGCAAGTTTACTGACAACAAACAGGCAGAGGTGGCTGATATTGATGCCTTAGATTTTAACTTTTATAATTTTCAAATTCTGTATTCCTAGTGTGTAACTCTGAAANCATCATTAGCTGAAGTTTAATTGGTGAAATTATGTTGATATGCAAATGGACCAAACCTATAAAAGTATGAAGAACTTGTGACTTGTTGTCCATCTTGGGTGTAGCCTTTGGCCTGCCCAGGATGTACCTCTGAAGGCCTTTCTAACAAATATCCACCTTTATTCCCTTACTCCTGTCTAGTCTCTGCTTCTAGGTTGGCCTCTTTAGGCATCAATATGCCAGAGGGCTGTGCTGCCATCCAGAGAGACCACAACAGGCTGGGGAAATGGGCTGGAAGGTACACCATGAAGTTCAACAAGAAGTGCAAAGTCCTGCACTTGGTGAAGAACAACCTGAGGCACCAGTCCGTGCTGAGGACTATCCATCTGGGAAACAGCTTGGCAGAAAAGCACCTGGGGATCCTGGTGGACAGCAAGTTGATCATAAGCCAACAATGTGCACTTAGGGCAAGGAAAGTGAATGTTATCCTGGGCTGCATTAGGATGGGTGTTGCCAACAGATTGAAGGAGGTGATCCTTCCTATCTGCTCAGCTCTGGTGAGGCCACTCCTGGAGTGCTGGATCCAGTCCTGGACTCCCCAGTACAAGAGAGACTCCGACAAAGGGCCATGAAGATGATGAAGGTAATGGTGCATCTCTCCTGTGAGGAAATGCTCAGAGAGCTGTGACTGTTCAGAAGAAGAGAAGGCTCAGAGGGATCTCATCAATGTGTATAAATGCCTGAAGGGAAGGTGCAAAGAGGACACAGCCAGGCTCTTTCCATTGGTGACCAGTGTGAGGAGCAGAGGCCATGGGCACAAACTGAAACAGGAATTTCCCCCTGAACATCAGGAAACTGCCACTGTGGGCGTCACCAAGCACTGACATAGGTTGCCAGTTTTCAAAAGTTGTCTGGAAATGGTCCTGGGCAATTGGGTCTCGGTGGCCCTGCTTGAGCACGGCAGGTTGGCCCAGACGACATCTGGAGGTCCCTCTCAACCTCAGCCATTCTGTGACTCTGAACCTAATTGCTCCCACCCCTGTGCGCTCTTAGCACATTGCTCTTTCACATTAAAACTTCCTTAACAATGAAGTGACATGGAGAAGAGGGGACCTCTTTCCAATCCTCAGCTTCTGGAGGCAGGGAGAAGCAGCACATTCCCGTACGGTGACAGGAAATATGTATTCCCAACAGCCATGCGATCCTTGGTACAGGAGCAGTGATGGTGGGAACAGCATATCTGACGTGGGCAGAAAGACAGGATGTCCACATGGGCTTCTGTGGCTGAAATGCATTCCCAAGCTTTCTGATGCCCTGGGAAATTCTGATTCCTGGCTCTTCCTGTAGTCAAACCAGTCTTTCCGAGTGGGAAAGCCATCTCCCAGCTCCGTGGTTATTGCTTCTGTGGTAAATACAGTTGGGGCTGAATAACACAAAAAAAGACAGCTTTTCTGCAATTAATTATTTTCACAAGGAACTGGGATTCAGCCAAGTGCTAATGAAGCCAGAGGGAAACAGGAGCTGGGCCATTCCTGAAGCAATGAAAAAGCTTTACCAGCAGTTTAGGAGCTGTATCATTTTCTTCACAAAACCAGATAGATACATCTTTCAGTAGCCCTTTGCAGTCACCTTTCACAGTTGAGTTTTCCATTCCTTCTGCAAGTATCACTTAAATCCTGCGCTAGCATTTTAATACTAAGATTAAAGGCTGCCATACAGTGGGAAAGTCCAAACTAGAACCTGAAAATATTAATAAAGCAAATTAAAAATGGGGTTTTTGAAAAATGTCTGAACTTGCTTAGTGTGGAAAATAGGATGGGGAGAAAGGCAAAATGGAAAGAAACACATGCAAGAAGGACTGCCTAGTAGTTTTTAAGCCCAGGTGGAAAAAGAGATGTAGGTACACAGGGGCACGCAGGGCTGTAATTGTGCTGTCATGACTGGTCACAGGATAAATAAATGAGAGGGTCTAATGGTTTTGACACTACAACCACCTGCAATAGCAGCAATAAACCAAGGCACTGAGAACTGCTTGATCACATGGAGCTACCAGGGAGTGGATAGCAGGGTGAGTGGTAGACAAGAGTCTTGGAGTCTAGTGGCTTGCTCTGTGCCCCAGCATCTGTCTGAACAACTCACCAAATCAAAGGAAAAAAAAAAAAAAAGCCATTTCTGCCTCTGGCTTTTTTGGTTCTTGTGTATTAAAAGTTCTTTTTTGCTGAAGCCAGTGCATGCATTGCAAAAACGCTGAGGCCGTTCACAGCACCGGATGTGTGTGTGTACAGCACAGTAAATTAAACAGGGAGCGTGTTGATGCTGGTGTAGGTGCTGTCATCCTCATCACACCCACTGCCATTCCTAAACATGTAATTTAATTGGCAAAGAGGTAAGCAGAAGGAGAGCACGCAGAGGAAGTGCTGTCATCAGCACAGATGGGTAAACGTGATGCACAAATACACTCACCTTGGCAGAATCCTAAACCTGCTCATTTCATGCCCCTTCAGGTCTCCTGTTACAGGGGTTTCCAACAGATTTCTTTTCTGACTTACTCATACAGGATGCAGAAAATGATGGAAGAGCCAATGAGAATGGGGAGGATGAAGAAGATGGGAAAACAATCATACATATCTGAATCAGAGACCAATAACCTGTTTGCTGGCAAGTTACGTTTTTGTTCATTTGTTATTATGAAGCTAGAAGTTGGGTTTTTTTTAAATTCAATTTTTATTTTACTGGTGGTTTTGGGGTTTTTTTACAAAAAGTCAGGCAATCAGGAGAACAAAGCAAGATGGTGATGAAGAGAGCTGAAATGCAAAACATCCTTGTTCCTTCTGGGGTCAGACACTGCTCAGGTCACTTCACCTGTGCCTTAGCTCAGCTTTGTGTAAGATGCAATCAAAGCTTTCCTCGTGGAAGTGGCTTGATGTTTTATTGCTGTAATGCAACTTTATCTCAGGGCTTACATTTAATAACTGCACAGGGAGTTATTTAACAACATTAACAACAGCAATGATGGCACTATCAAATCAGTGGTGTGCTTTTCCTTAGAATTCAACACTTTTCAAAGGAGGAAGATAGTGCAACTGCTTTGGGCTCAGCCTTGCTTCCCCCCCTCCCCCATGTCCTGCCCTCTCTGACCTTAGATCCTGGACCAAACTCTCCAAGCAAAGTTGCTTTTCTTGTTACTTTAAAGACATCTTGAGAGCAAGCTTATTTTTCTGCTCATATTTGTCCAACCTGCTCATTATTTAATCAAGAGGACCTTTTCCTACAGCTTAGTGTGTTCAGAAGGGAGAACTTCCTGCCAAATTCCAATTTTCTCTCTTGTATTTAAGCTTTTGAAGTTGTTGGTGTGACCATTAATAAGTGGTTAATGGTTTCCCTGGGGAAAGGAGTCCTGATCTGACATCTCTTTTGGTGCAGAGGTGCTGTGTGAAACCTACCTTGGATTTGCAGGTTTTGGAGTTCTCGTGCCTCCAGCTGTAGGCTGTGGTGGGTGCTGGTCAGACCTTGGCATCCCTCTGAATGACTGAGGCTTTTCACTCTCTGGGATCCTCCAGTGAAGTGCCCTGGTGGCCCAAAAATCCAGCTACCCTCTCTCTATAAAAGCAACCTTCATGTCCTAGTTTCTCTCAGCCCTGCACTTGGGTCACAACAACCCCATGTAGCACTACAGGCTGGGGGCAGAGTGGCTGGAAAGTGGCCCAGAAGAAAGGGACCTGGGGGTGCTGGTCAACAGCAGCTGAACATGAGCCAGAGTGTGCCCAGGTGGCCAACAAGGCCAATGGCATCCGGGCCTGGATCAGCAATGGTGTGGCCAGCAGGACCAGGGCAAGGATTGTGCCTCTGTACTCGGCACTGGTGAGGCCACACCTCAAATCCTGTGTCCAGTTTTGTGCCCTTCACTACAAGGAAGACATTGAGGTGCTGGAGCATGTCCAGAGAAGAGCTTACACCTCACCTTACGCACACTTTCTCAGCCCACCTGCACCACCTGTGGGTACGTGCACCAGCAGAAGCAGGTGAGTACAGGCATCTTCCACCCAAAACCACCCTTCCAGCAGCTTCTTGTGAGCTACTGGTTTAAACTTTCTCCCTCTAACATGGCCTTAGCCAGAGCAGTGTTGGCCCGGTCCCCTTCACAGCCCAAATTTGCCTCCCCCATGGACATGAAAAAAGCAGCATGCTACCCAAAAGCCTTGCCTGCCTCTTGTTCATCCCTAAGACGATGATACACTTAAAAAGCTTCATGGTCTGTAAAGAGAACGATCAGACAAAAGCTTCCGAGTGAGTTAGTTGTGGCACAAATATATTGGCAGATGTATGGGGTTTTTAAATCCTCCTGCCATAGTGAGAGGATAAAATTCCCAACACAAATGGCAACTCTGCAGCAAGATTCTGACATAATTACTGTAATTATATTGTCTCTGCACTCTCTTATAAATCACTGACAGTACATATTTAATGAGCTCTTTCCTGTTCAGCAGGTTGCTCCCAGCCGCTCAGATTTGCAACTGCAATGCAGAGGTATCTTAAAATAAAATTAACCCTTGGAAGGGAGGCCCTGTTCTGCGAGGATGCAGGCGAGTCTCTCAGAGCAGGGCCTGGCACTGCACACCATTCCCTGCACCGCTGGAACACACGGGCAGGCTTCAGAGCAAGGTGTCATTTGCCTTGGTGAGTAAAATTTTGCAAGTGCTTCCTGAGTGAGCTGGGTGTGGTGGACGTGAGCACTGTCAGAATGTAAACTGCTGGCAACCTGCTCGTGGGGTACAAGTGGCTCAGCCCTCAGTGGCTGATGTTGCAGACTCTGATGCAGTGCCCTGTAGGAAAGCCAAGGGTTGCTGTGACTTCCCCTAAGGTAAGACTCTGCTTAAAACAGGACCCCACCAAACAAGCAGCCTTGCACCCTCAGCTCCCTGGGGAGTTTAAGCTCACACCACAAGGTGCAGGTTTGTCCTGAGGATGCAGGCACCTTGCTTTGACTTCTTGCAGTGCAGCTTTTCTTCTTGAAACTCAGCTTGTCAAAGGAAAAAGACAGCAATTTCAGCAGACACATCTGTGCAGCTCAGGATTTACTTAAACATCAAATAATACCAAGTACCAATTCAGAGTTGAAGACAAACATACACTAGCCTAAAATCTATTTCTGGCTGTATAATGTTGTCAGACCAAAATTTTAGACATGAATTAAACTATCCCCTTTACATTTTTCCCCTTGCTGGTAACCAGCAGTGAATGTACTGATCTTCAGGTGCTTTGCAGATTAAGGGGTTTCTGTGGCTTGGACTGGACCTGCAGTGACATCTCGTGGTCCCCCACGAGGTGAGGTGCTGGCTGCTAAGTGGCACAGGCCCGCGACCCAAACCTCACCCAAAGCCCCCAGACCACAGCACTGCTCAGCACTGCCCAGCACAAACCTCCCTGGGGACACACCTGCCCCTGGGGTGGCTGAATGCCCCGGGGGGAAAACAACACACCTTCCCCTGCCACATGCCTTCACCTTCACCTGCAGCACCAGGGGACACTTCAGAAATCATCCTTTTAAGCATGAAAGTAAACCAATCATGAAAATCAGATCATTGCACAGAGAGCCTGTGTGTGGGCTGTACCTGCCTGCAAAGCCTTGGTGCTTTTAACTCGAGACAAGGAGAGGAGTTAATCTGTCTCCTCCTGTGCTTATGTCTGAGACTCACATGTGAGCAGGATGTTTTGCGCTTCACCACTTCTTTTGTTGAGACTCTCAAACAATTTTCCACTGAAAACCAACACGCTTGCTGTTGGCATCTTAGTAGAGGAAATTAAATCCAACATTTCAGTGTTATCTGATTTCACATCCCTGCACACCATTGTATAATTTCACCACCTACTCATTATTTTTCTTCACACACAAGTGCATTTAGAGAAAATACAATCCTTGAACAAATACTTAGTCAGAGAAAGGTTGTAATCAGCTTGGATAGAAATCAGACAGCTTATTTGCTTGAAAAAAAGAGGAAAGGAGGAGGAAATGAAATGGAATAATTTCTTTCCTGTGAACTTAGGGCACCAAAAAACTGTATGGCAAAACTATAACACAAGAAGAAAAATAGTTTAAAAACTTCCCAGGCAACAGCACTCCTGAGCTATTGCACTAAAAATAACATGAAAGTCAAAGATCTGATTCATTAGATGTCTTCTGTGTTCATTAAAAAAGAATTTAAAAGTTACAACAAAAGACTCATGATTTTTTTCCCAGAGCAAAATGACTGAATGTCCCCTGTAAATCATGAGATACATCAGCACTTACTGTCAGATAGGCAGCAACTGAGTCATGCTGGGAGAACACGCACGATGCAGACACCTAAGATCAAAACTGGGATTTGAAAAGTTGCTCCACGCTGTCTAATCCATCAAAATACCCAGCCCTAGGAAAGAGGACAAGTGTGGCACGCTGCTGAGCACCTGGGGCACTGAGGTCAGGGTGTCCACGAGTCCATCCTCTCAGGCACCTGCCTCCAGCTCTTTTACTGGAGGGGCAGCACAGGCAGCAGTCCCAGGCCAGCACCTCACTGCTGGGGGCTGCAGGCCCAGTGGAGACAAGGAAAGTTCAGAGTTAGGCTATGCAGAAATGCAAATGCTGAGCTCCACCTCATACACCCCTCCAGTGAGACAGCTCAAGTTTAACAAGAGCACATGGTCACAAGTGTCAGGCCTATCACCTTTATTTCTTTTTCTGTACTCTGTGTAACTATCCTAATTTTCTCACAGACATTTGTGCCTCGGGGATGTTGGCTGACAAGAAGTTTAACATGACCCAGCAATGTGTGCTCCCAGCTCAGGAACCTCAGTTGTATCCTGGGCTGCATCCTACGCAGTGTGGCCAGCAGGGCCAGGGAGGGGATTCTGCCCCTCTGCTCTGCTCTGTGACACCCCACCTGCAGTGCTTCATCCAGTTCTGGGGTCCCCAGCACAGGAAGGCCATAAAGCTGCTCAGAGGCCTGGAAAACCTCTCCCATGAAGAAAGGCTGAAAAGAGTTAGGACTGTTCAGTCTGGAGAAGAGAAGGCTCCAAGGAGACCTTAGAGCAGCTTCCAGTGCCTAAAGGGGGCTACGAGAGAGGTGGAGAGGGACTTTTGACAAGGGCACGTACTGATTAGACAAGGGGAAATGGCTTTAAACTGACAGAGGGTAGGTTTACATTAAATATTAGGAAGAAATTCTTTACTGTAAGGGTGGTGAGGCACTGGAACAGGTTGCCCAGAGAAGTTGTGGAAGCCCCATCCCTGGTAGTGTTCAAGACCAGGTTGGACAGAGCTCTGAGCAACCTGGTCTAGTGGAAGGTGTCCCTGCCCATGACAGGGGGGTTGAACTAGATGAATTATAAGGATTCTTTCAACCCAAACCATTCTATGATTCTATGATTTATGCAAGTTTCACAGCAGTTTAAAGTCTAAGACATTATGCAAATATAATTAGCAAACCTTAACATATTTTCCAGTTAATTTCAGTTATTAAATAAGTCAATCTTTCTTCTGGTTCTTCAGCACTTCATGAGAGCAGGATAGTGCAGTCAGTCCTCTGCTCCAATAATTTTCCAGTTCATATTACTTTCACAGAGTAAGAGAAAGCCCATCTGGGGAGGTCAGGAGCTGGTGTAGGGCAGCTGCCTGCCCCAAGGCAGGATTCACTTCTGGCTAATTCATTATCACTAAATACGTGCCTGATTGCCATGTGCATCTAAGAGCCCCCCTCTGCAAACTCTTCCAGTGCTCCACAATCTTTCCTGTTACACAGTTCCTCCCTAGTGACTAATCTTAATATTCTTTGGTTCAATAAGCCTATTATTTTCTTGTTCTAGTCACCATGAACATAAAAGACGTTGAAAAGATGAAAGGAATAAATTGTTCTCTTTGTGTCTTGAGACTTGTATTTCCTTTTGGTATTCTGCAGGCAAACCTACTCAAACTCCTTCGATCTTCTTGTATTTCTCATTCTCATATACTTATATTCTCACGTTGTCTAGATTTTTGTTAAATCTCATTGCTCTTCTCGGAAGTGTCTCTGTTTTTTCCTAACAAGCATGACTTATAAAACTAGACCTGATATTTCAGCTGATGCCTGCCCACAGCACAACAAGGTATTTTGTCATGTGGGTGATACAGTCTTTATTCCTCTCTATGTTTCTCTTCATTTTGCAGCATCACTGTGTGGTTAGAACGGGTCACAAAATGAATGCCAGACAACCAGCTGACCTTTTCCAGCTGCATTGACCTTTAATTCCTCTCTGCTCTGTTTGCAAACTTTGCTGGTTCTGTCCAATTTCCCAAGATGATTTTGAATCCTATTTCCACCCTTTAACATGCTTGCAACCTCACCTGTCTCAATATAATCCAACACTGTCTCTTCTTCCCTCCTATATATCTTGCCTGAAACAGATCACAAAGCAGTCACAAAAACTCATGCATATGTATCCTGCAACCCAACAATCTCTGTTTATGCTCTTTTTATTCTGAACCCTTCAAGAAAAAAAACCAAAGACACAGTTATTTGATTTTTTTTTTTTTTTTTAAAACAAACCCTATTTTTACTGTAAGGACTGGTAAGAAAACACAGAATAGTAAAACTTCAGACCCTTTTTCCCACAGGGACGTGCATCTATGGCATGTTTGAAAAGAGTGTGTGCTGTGAAAGCAATCTCTACCTGTATAGAGTTTTAAAACTGATTTGTAATTATATTTAACACAGTGCTGATAAAATAGGAAGACCTGTCCAATGCTTTAAGCACAATTCTTTTCCTCTCTGACTTGTTTTTCATTTTTACATTAGGAGAAGCAGGATTTGAACCTGTGTTGGAAACAGCTCTATATTTCAGTCAATGAAAAAAGAAGTAGTTATTTCCTTTTGTTTAGCACAGTATTTCCTCTTCTTTCTAAATTAGACTATAAAACTCTGCTTACATCAGAGTCCCACACCTGGACAACACAGCACTCTGGAACTGGATCCAGTGCACCAAAGATGTTGATTCCTACTGTCCTGACTTTAAAAGTGTTAAGGGGTGAATCTGACATCCACAGGGATGAAATTACTGCAAGCTTTGGTAAAGATGTTAAAGCAAAAAAAGGGTTGTCCAGCACTTTGATTTCTCACTGAAGTACAGAGGGGAACTAAAACCAATGCAAAACAAAACACAAATTTAAATTACAAATTTCCTTAGTTCAAGTCCTGTCATTTATTTGTATAATGGCAAGTAGAAGCCCACTTTAAGGCCATTTTTCCACCTTCATAATTTAAAATTTTAGCTGCATTTTAAGCAACCAGCAAGCTGGGGTTAAGTTATGCAATAAACTCACTCTGTGCAGCTATGCTGGAGTCACACCAGTGCTAGTTCTGCTCAGTCATACCAAGGTAAATACCACCTTTGCTCACACTGGCATAAATTCTTCACTCTATCAGAGGGAAAAGACAGACAACTGCCCAACTCTTAGGAGCTTCCCGGGGTCCTGCAAGGTATCTTGGATAACTGGGACCAGGAACTGTTCTGCCTTTAGGGACTTCAATAGGAATGGAAAGGTTCCTGGTGACTTAAAGGAGTTTGTCCCAAACAGAAATATCTGTAAACATAATGCTCACAGAAGATCTCTTGTGCAAGAAAAAGGGGGAAAGGGCTCATATGGAGCAAAAGAGAAAATCTAGGAGAGCAGTAGAAACGTGCATCAAAAGGATGCAATACCTCAAAGCAAGTGAAAAACTTAGAAAAAGACATTTTCAGAGAGTTATAGCAGGTGAAACAACAAAGCATTTTTGGTCCCAGGAGATGCCATGAATCCTAAATACAAAGTGTTCTCACAGTGACATGACTAGTTAGGATTCTGTGTAAAAATTCAGCTTCTGACCACAGAGTTCTTTATGCCATTGCAAATTTCATTTAGACACAAATTAATATTTGGCAGCTCTGAAAACACTTTTGCTTCACGTGGTCTTGAAGTAATAAAGTTCAAAAGAGTGAAAAGTATGAAATTTGGTTCCTAGCAAAGATCACAGAGACAGAAATTCTTTTAGACTCTGAAAATTACAATTTTACATTATTTCACTAAATGCTGTGTGCAAACAAGCCAGTTCATTATAGTGCCACAGATTATATCCATAACTAGAAATAACTGGTGACCTGAAAAAAATCCACAATCCATACAACCCAACATCGAGCTGAGTTGCAACTGTCTTATGAGCTGAAGGAATACTTCACTTACAACACTGAAGCTGTTGATTAAATAAGTCAGTCCCTCCCCTCAGTGGTGAGAAGGAACATTTCCCCCTGTGCTAAGAGTCCAGTGCTTCAAATGTACTGTTCTTCATCTGCTCCATTTATGAGCAATGACCACTTGCCCCGTTCCTCCTCAATAAAACCATTGCGTCTCGGCAGCCTGTCTGAAGCCAAGGAAGAGAGGGACACTTGGCTAGTCTGATCCCAAGGAGATGGTTTGGAAAAATCCCTCCTCCTATCGTCCATTCCAATGTGAACACTGATTTGCGAAGGAGTGAGTGGCTTCATGCGGCCTTGAGCTTGTGCTTCATAACTTTCTGTGTCTGGCTTCTTGTAACTAAGAAGAGAAAGAGGAAAGATGTTAACAAGACGTCAACGCGTAGAAGCATCTGGCACTAGAACAAATCAGAAATTTCTAATAACCTAAATGTCTTGAAAGTGTTTATATAAAAAAAGTAAATTTATAGATGAATTAACATATGCTTAAATTAAGTTTACTATCTAACAGCTCACAAACAATTAATTTAAAATGTGTGGTGTCAAGATTGTAATGGTCTCAAAAATCAGTTACAGAATAATAATTTTTATTACTACTTGAATTTTGAGCCTGCCAGTTCTCTCAAGCCAAGACAAGCACAGAAGGGTAAGGGAGGATAATGGAGAAACACAGAACACTGCTCAAGATGTCTCTGATCTGAGTTTTCAGTCATTCAAGACCACATACCATGGACTGAGCACTCTTCTGTTGCATTTAGGGACATGGTTTAGTGGTGGACTTGGTGGTGCCAGGTTAATGGTTGGACTCAATGATCTTAAAGGTCTTTTCCAACCCAGATGATTCTATGATTCCATGCACTTCAGGCACAGTGTTAATGGCTAAGAGTACTTGTCACATGGCATTAGGACATTTCAATAGTAAAAGAGAGGGACTCTCAAAGTGAAGTCCTTTAACAAAAAATACGAGTTTCCTGAATTATGAGAAGGTTCATAGAAGACAATTGCAGGTGAATGGACCCAATGACCCAAAAATCACTTTCTGATTTAATGTATACTAAGTCAAATCCCAGCAATGGCAAGTGTGCATGGTCTTCTTCACATATACGTGTACTATTGTGTTCTTTGAAGTTCTGCTCACCTGAACTGAAGCTTCAAGAAAGATTATTGTCCTAAAGAGTTACTGTAATACAGCTTCCATAAGTCTGAAGCCAAATATTTTTAGGGGGTTCTCAATATCTACCCACAATGGTGGGTGACATTCATGCAATCGGCACAAGGTCAAAAGAAACGAAGAACTAAGGAATCCCTTTATAGAAAAATCTCATCTTTTGGATAACTATACACAGAAACCTTTTAGAATGAAAATCCTGTAGTGGTAGAGTTGATTCTCCAAACAGACGTGTGTATGTATGTCATTTGTATTTTATATTGTGGCCTCATTGAGCATTTGCAGGATTAGAAACATGATGTAGTAAGAGATTTCCTACATTAGTTTATACTATACTGTACTGTACTATACTGTAACATACAGAAGACCCCAGCTACAGTAAAAATATGTGAAGGTTTGGACCAATTTCAGACACCATAAAAAGTCTTACTCTTGAAAAGTGTTTGCTTTCTATGCTGTTAAGAACAGGTCCACTGTAACTGCCAAAAAAGGACACCCAAGAAATGTAGCATTAAAATGAACAGAACTTGAAAAATCTTGTTATAGTTCAGAAATTGGTTTGCTTCCAAAAGAATAAAGAAAGATGCCTTAACTGTAGCAAGGTGTAAAAGAATAAATACACTGCTTCCCTGTTTCTCTCTGGCTAATTTAAATAGACAAAAATAAAAACCAAACAGGTACAAATATTTCTTTTAAAATCTACTGTTACATTATGGAGAATTATCTTTCAAACTAATTGTTCATTTGATATTCACAGCAAAACATCCTGATCATTACTTTACTTGGTATTGAACTAAATCTCCACCACATGGGCCCAGGTGACATCCAGTCACCCTTTCAGCTGCTAATTAAAGAATATTTCATGCTGTCTTAGTCCAGGTAAATTCATAATAGTGACACCTGTCTCTTTTGGAGCCAAGGATTAGACAGAACAACCCCAAGCTAATGGACTTTCAGGTACTTTTAGATGTAGAGACCCAAAGTAGTGTCTCAGTTGAGTCCCAGCCTCAGTACTGCCACAGTTCCCCAGCTGATAAACACAAGACAACTTGCCATTTCAGCTGCAGGGAAGACAGCAGGACAGACACAGAAGAAGCTGCCATTGCAGCTGATCCCATCCAAGGCTGAAGCACGAGGCCAACAGGCATGAACACACCTAGCAAAAAAAACATATGGATGTGAGCCAGAGCTGCTCGTCCCAGCACGGGCATTTCCATCCCTGCATATCACAGAACAACAGATCGGCAGTTCTGCAACACAGCTTGCTGAGACCTCCATAAACACAACTAAATCAATATATGTATTTACTCACTTACTGCTAAACATGTCCCTTCCATTGCAAGGGATGACCTTTGCACCAATACAGGTACAAGACTGCAGCCACACAGTAAGACTATTTGTCCCTTCCAGATACTCTGAACATATGAAACACAGCGAAGGCGACAGAAAGAAAAGGCAATAGTATGGGAAAAGGAGGGAGAAGTTACTCATAAACAAAACAAGGAATACTTAAAGTACGTTTTAAGTAGGAATTTGGAGCATGAGAAAATGTCTGACAGAGGCATAGAGAATACAAGCAGTAGGAGAGAAAATGTGTGATCCAGGGTGAATAAAAGAGGGAGCACCCAAAAGTAGGATGGTACATCTGATTAGAGCTGTGTTTGAATATACAGAAACTAATCCCCAAGTACTGTTATATGACATAAGAGCATAGTTTTAATTTCATCTACAAGTATTTATTCCTAAGAGGCAAGCAAAGAGATAAAAAAATATGGAAAAAAAAAAAAGAACTTATCTATTTTGCCCTCCTTCTACCAAGTTTTAAATAATCTAGGAACCTGTCTTTGGTTCCTCGAGCAGGGAATCAAACCTACAAGTGGCACCACAGAGATCAGCTGTGCTGCTGTCTTTGACAAGCTGAGCTCTGGCAGTCACATACCTGCTGCTATGGGTATTCCAAGCATATTATAAATTAAGGCAAGAATCAGATTTATTCGTATTCTTCGAACTGTTCTCTTTGATAAGTGGATACTGGCAACAACATCCAGCAAATCATTCTGCAAGACAGAAGAGCACTGAAAGTTTTCCACATGCCGTCTTTAGAATACTAAACCAAAAAGAAGAGTATCAGTGATAAAAGAGGACAGGTCAAAACTGTAGTACTCACTCGGATAAGAACAACATCTGCAGCTTCAATGGCAACATCAGTGCCTGTTCCAATTGCAATTCCAACATCAGCCCTGGCTAGTGCAGGGGAATCGTTGACTCCATCGCCAACCATTGCAACCTTCTTCTTTCCATTTTGGAGTTCCTGGACTTTTGCAACCTTGTGAGAAGGAAGAACCTCCGCAAAGACTTTTTTGATCCCAACCTACGTACAAAGACAGACACCCAGTTGGTGACATGCTTCATGCTGAAGGGAGAGCCCTTTGCTGTTCTAGGCAAAGGGCAAACAGGAGTATCAACCAAACTGATTATGGTGAAGGCAACACTTGCAAGCTACACAGAAGACTGAAGAGCAACGTGCCTTTGGCATAAGAACGGGGTTGATTACAGCCTGCTCCTACTGCTGAGATGCTGGCAAACCAAACTCTGCCCTTAGCATCATGCCCTGGATGGCTTCTGGAGCTCCACTGACCTAGCAACAAAGGTTCGATGGTTAAAAGAGGCAGTTTTCACCTGATCATGCTGCATGATGCCCCAATAAATGTTTCAGTAAAATCAAAGAATCCTAGAACAGATTAAGTTAGAAAAGACCTCTAAGATCATCAAATCCAGCTGTTAACTCAAGACTGGCAAGTCCACCACTAAACCATGTCCCCAAGTGCCACATTTGCATGTCTTTTAAATACCGTCAGGGGTGGTGACTCCACCACATCCCTTGGTCCTGCTGACCACACCATTGCTGATACAGGCCAGGATGCCACTGGCCTTCTCAGCCACCTGGGCACACTCTGGCTCATGTTCAGCTGCTGTGTACCAGCACCCCCTGGTCCTTTTCTGCTGAGCAGCTTTTTAGCCACTCTGCCCTCAGCCTGTAGTGCTGCAGGGCTTGTTGTGACAAAAGTGCAGGACCTGGCACTTCACCTTTTTGAACCTCACACAACTGGCCTCAGCCCATCAATCCAGCCTTTGCAGAGGGATCAGATAATGCAGATAATGCAACACAGGAACCATGCATGATCAAGCAGTTACAGCAAGGGAAACACAGAGACAACAAGTATGTACAAGTCACAGGGAGATTATAAAAATAAAGCAGATGGCTGGCTAAATGCTTCTACCTATCCACACCTCAACTAATGTGGAGTTGCTACCAATGGATCTAGTGTTGTAGTTGAAAAACAGATGAGTGTATTAAACAGTGCCAGGAGAGTGCCCTTTGTCTGGCTGCCTCACCAGGCAGAAGCAGCTTTTCACCATGTAAGACAGAAGCTCTTTTTTAACTCTTTAAAAAGTAACATTTTATAACATTTTTAGAACTGCTGTCCATTTCTTTCCATTGGAAAGTAAGTATGCTCCAAAATTCAATAAAAATGTAGGTTGACACAGACTAAGCTTGTTTAAAACATTCATCTGAGTTCCTGGAACCATAAATACAAGCTTGTTTCTGCAAGACTTTTTTCCCTTGACAAAGTTGGGTGGGAAAGCACTTTACCATAACTGAAAAAAAGGAAAAATGTGAAACCCAATAGGAGGAGGATTAAAGAATCACACAGAGAAACAAAACAGACCTCTCAGCACAGAAGAACGTGCATACCACAGTGCTGGCTGAGTCAGCTGTGTGGTGGGATACCTGAGGAAAGCAAAGTGGCACATGGTGAGATTAGAAGTAGACCAATGCAAAGGGAAAGCGGGAAATGAAGATTGAGAGGGTGGAAACACAGCAAGGTAGAGTGAGAATCTGACTTTTCATTTATAGTTTGAGATCGGGGAAAACTCATATAAACCCAACCTCCTTTAGACTGCTATGCTTAACAATAATTGGTATTGTTATGTTGCCCTTTAAGATAATGACAAATCCACACTTCCATAACTGTGACCAGGACTGGACCTTCAAGGAATTTCCCTTCCTTAGTAACCAACCAGGTCCTTTCCCTTTCAGCAATGGGAAACAGGAGGCTTCAGTTCAGCAACCAACCAACTACTGCAAGAAACTCCATTCCTTTGGAGAAGGACTGACTGCATATCTTCAGTGGAATCTTGATGCAGCCACTGGCCTCTACTATGCCATAGGACTTGACCTATTTTTCAGTACAGTTCAAGAAAAATTAGTCTTAATTTAATGTATCCAGGGAAACTGAAGTTCCTGCTTTAAATTCAGCAGGGCAAACCAGAGTTTTAGAACCTCAACACGTAGCTTTTTGGAACACAGAGAAGCAGATACCTGAGTGGCAATGGCTTTTGCAGTTTTCCTGTTGTCCCCTGTTATCAGCACCACGTCTATTCCCATGCTTTGCAGTGTGTGCACAGCAAGGGCGGCCTCCTGCTTGACAGTGTCTGCAATTGCAATCATTCCACACAACACACCTGCACAAATAAAAACATCCTCTGTCAGAGAGCTGTGGGAGGCAAAGTGGCAGCAGGAGAACAGGGCTCCCCCTCCATCACACTGTGGCACCTTGTGAAATAACACATTCTGGGCAATATTGACACTCAGGTCTGCAGCTTTCTCACTTAGGGTCTCTTTATCATTTGCCTGTTTCAGATCAAACAATGAACACCTTTGATACTGAGGGATCAGGAAGACGGGGAAAAGAGGAGAGTAGCTTTTAAACATGCCTGACTCCTATGTTTTATGGCATGGACAAATATGACAGTGGGCCACATAAAGTGTTGGTATTTGTGCCCAGGTCAGATGTTGAAGCCACTCCTCCAAGAGGAAGCATATAGAGTCTGGTTTTATGTCCCCTAGTCTTTTTGGATCCCTACTAGAATTAATTACTTTAATTGAGAAGTCTTGCATCTGCCTTCCAATACACTGACTCAAAGGTGCATCCACACTTCCTTCACAATCAAATGCCTTTCAAAATTGCTCTCTAAGAGCACCAAGAATGTTTGTTCAGTATATGAATCATAGGTCTCATTTCAAGACCACAGGTTCACTGGCAATCTATCACCATTGCAATAATTTCTCATATCAAGGTATTGTCTGGGATCTCCTTCTGCATAGCACAGAACAGAACCCCACTGGCAAAACTCATTTAGTCTAATCTATTATCCTTGACTGATCTAATGAATCACCATGTTTATTCATTACATGTTCCAAAACCAGTGATGTGATAGGTTGGTCCATGATCCTTAACTGATGTAAATTAAGGATTGAACATGGCACTGTATTGGCACTGCTTTTTGAACAATGATTCTAGACAACAGGGGGTTCAGAAATTAATTCTTAAATTAAAAATCATGCAACAAAATCTTATAAACACTGTGCTGTGTCACAAACTTCTTTTAAGAACACCTTGATACTTCACAATTCAAAAGCAGTTCTGCACTAAAAGATCAGTAGTTCCTCGACACTAAGCCAGTGATCAACTGCTCCAGATTGTTTTCATCCATTCCATGGTAGGATTTACTCATATTTATTAAGACACTCTAAGGAAGAGCAGTTACCATCTATAGCCACTAGTATGGCAGTCTGTCCCTTCATTTCATGGTTTGTCATTGCATCATTTACATCATTTGTAACATTCAAGCCATTGCGTCGCATCCACTCGCGATTTCCAATCAACACCGAGTGTGTCTGAGAAGCTGATGGACCTTTGTGCACAGACAAAAAGAAAAACGAGCATCTCAAAAGCAGTGTACACAAGCAGAGATGTTTGAGGAAGACAAGTTAGGCGTAGGCACTGCCTGAAGACAGCCTTATAAAACTTTTCTCTTTCAAGACTCAGTCTTTGCCTGTTTACACACAGAACTGCGTCATGGACTTAATGGAAGTACTTGCCTGTGTTTGCCTTTGCCAGTTGGCATTGTTTCCCTGAATAAGTGCAGTATGCACATTTAGTAAATGCCACCCTACTTTGTTCTCACAACTAATGACTTTCAAATATAAAGGCTATTTCTGACAAGAAAAAAAGTACTGTTGTTCTAACAAACAGTGCCCCTCATTATGAATTCAATCCAACTTCACAAGAACTGTATGAGCAGGTGAGAAAATACTACATCAACACCATTCACAAATGGCAGTTCTGATGACTGAAGTTCTTATTCCATTTAATTCTTCTAATAGCTTTCTCAAAAAGGTCAAGAGCAGCACAGCCTTCTGAAGAGAACTGATGAGCTTCTTAAGGAAGGCTTTAAATACCTTTTCTTTCACTCCTACACTACAAAATAGCAAAGTGGCTTCCAGAGAGTCTGAAACAAACCCAGATGTATTGGCCTAATCAAAAATATCAGGCACTGAAACTCGGTTTTCAGATACAGCACACTTCGTTTTGCATCTGCTGAATAGGTCTGGGTTTTGGTTCTTTTTAATTAAGTGCCTTGAGAGGTATATGAACAGGAAACAAAAGGTCCAAGTTAATATGGAACTAAAGGGTAGGATATAAAAAGTTGCAGTAAGATAATATATGTTAAAGGTAACTGCTCTAAATGGGAAGATAATGCTAAATGGCAAACTCTGCTATCTGCTGGACCATTCTTCTGTCCAAAAGGAATATTGCTGGGTATGCCTTATTGTCTATGTATTGTATGGAATTTTCAAGTACCCGTCACTGTACCTAATTCACATTTAAGTTTCTGAATTGCAGAGAGATCAAGAGCTGTGGAGAGAGCTTCAATTTTTGTTAAGGCACATTTTTGTCCCTCCTGTTCTTTGCTTCCTTCTGCCCCAAATCCACCTTTCTCTTGCACATAGTTTGGTAGGTGGTTGGCGCTGTCGATTCATTCTCTCTCACACTGCAGCTGGCACAGGGGAGCAGGGGCAGACTCACCTTGTGATTCCAAGAGTGTGATCATTGCGTTATCTCCCAGAGGAGCAATGCTTTCCCCACTGCTGTTAGCATCCAGCTTACTGCCAAGGATGGCCTCAACTCCTCCGACCTTGCAGCTGATACCACAGCCTGGAACTGCCTGGAAGTCGGTGCAGTATCCCAGGCTCTCAGTGCCAAGCTCCTGCAGATGTAACCAGAGGCCATCATCAGTCTGTGCTGCCCACAAAGGGTACAAATATTAGATAACTCTTGCCAAAAAGAGGCCTTATTCCTCCTCTTGACAATGACTGACCAACTGAAAACTAGCCTGGAGTATCAGTAGCACAGAACTAAAAATGAGGATGCTCTGTGTGTGCTGTGGCTTAGACTTCTAGAAAGGGGCAGCCATACAGATCACAGCCAGGACTCAGCCCTAGCATCAGCAAACCATAAGGAACAGCTTTTTCTGGTAGTTCAAGGATGAAAAAATTAGATTGGGGGTTCATTACTTCAGCCAAGATTAGGAATGAAAGAGAAATATAACATTAGGCCATGCAGCTTCTAAAAGATGCAACTTCTAATAAACCTCACAATCGGCTGTGGTGGATCAGATCTTTTATATATATGTAAAAGTACAGTGAAAAACAGTATCTAATTCCTGGAGGGATCTGTCTGGATCTTAGAGAAACTGGGTTTTTCTGTTGAGTTAGGGAGAGAAGCCAGTGAGTATCTTCAAGATGAGAAAAGGGATTATCAAGATCCTATGAGTTACAAAAAGAATGGAGAAAATATTAATTTGCGAACAAGTTATTCTGGGTTGTCTCTGGAAGCTGGAGCTATATGTACCTTTCAGTGACCTTAAAACACAGGGATGATAAGGCAGCTCGTAAGTACATCAGCCAACATTACAGCATTACAATTCATATAAGCCATGATCCAGTAATAACTGCTGCATGGCATGACTACAGAACTGTCTAAAAGTACTGTACTAAAACAAATTTTAAGTAGAAAATGTAAAATACAAGAAAGGTAACTGGTTCATTACTCATACTGTCTTTTTCCTTTTAATTTTGTGGTTTTATTTCTAAATTTTATCACTGAAAGATCTTATAAGTTTGATATATTCTTTTCAATTATTTTTTCCCTAAATCAACTGATGACTTTTCTTAGCAGACATAAATTGTTTATTTACACAGGCTTCCTCTTTTCACTATGACTTGTGTCTTCCTTCTTTCTGAAGGTTGAGGAACACACGAAATATATAAATGATCTCTGAGGGTATGTAAAATTTGCGAAGACTTGAGTAATCTATTAATTCATTTGTGAAACTCACAAATATCACAGTTTAATATTCAAGCTTTAAAGCCTTTTGCCTAATTTATTCAAATGAGCAAGTGACTAATAGAAGTGTCTACAGTCAGGTAACATATGAAATGTCACCACACACATTTGCTTCATGATGTTATTTTAAGTATTCTTTCTGCATATATTCCTTATTTTCTCATTAGCTCAAGATAAACTTAGCAAGATCTTGCTTCAGAACCCCAGAGTGTTACCAGACAAAAACAGGTTAGAATACACCTTCTGGTAACATCCAGACCAAGATGCACAACCATGCAATCTCCCACCTTTCCAGCCTGTTACTGTTTAGGCAGGCTTTTTCCTCTGGGACCTGATGATTTTATACAACATTGCTGCATTTTCACAGATGGCTTCAGGCCTTGGATTAAATAAGAAGGCTAAGTACCTCTTTGCAGTATTTAGTGACAGCCATTCCTAAAGGATGCTCACTGCTGGCTTCTGCTGTACCAACAACTGCCAGTACCTTCTTCAGGGGGAGCACAGCTGTGTCTCCCATCAAAAGCACCCTCACGACTTTAGGAACTCCATAGGTGATGGTCCCAGTTTTATCAAACATCACGGTCTTGATCTGCAAGAAACAAACCAGAGTTACTGCCTAAGCCCTGCAAGCATAGGGATGCTTCTATGTTTATGGCACACAAATACAGTCAAGACTTTTATCCACACAAAGACAGAACAAACCTACAGAAGCAGGAATTCCTGTATGTACCTTGAACTATCTGTACAGTAGGTGTTCTTATACTTTCTTATTCATTTCTCATAAAGCTACAAGATCATTCTGTGCCCATATCAGGATCTCAGTGTAATGCAGGACTGAGATGCATACACAAAGGACAGTACATGCATTCACATGCAGGATTCATTTAATGGCACCTTAATCACTTTTACCACAAGGTATGTGATGCAAAGAGGGCTTTTATGAATGCAGTTCTAAACAATTAACAATAACACTGAGGAAAGATGACTCAGAAAGTGGTTTGGTGATAGAGAAGATGCAAAGAGTGCAAGAAGTTCAAGAAACAACAACCTAAGCAAAACTGATGTCATGCTATTCACCAAACTCAGCCACCACTTGTCAGCCAGGCCAACGGGTCTTGAGGAATCAGAAATGAACCAAAAAACACAGCCCCACATATACTGGAACCCAAAGGTAAAGTCAATTCTAATCCTGAAAATAAACACAGCAGAGAGAAACACAAAATCCAAAAAACTTATCAAAGTAGGCACTTCTTCGATATCCAGCTAACCAACCTTGCAGAATCCAACAGGCCACCTAATTTTTGAAGCCCTGACCATAGCCTTGCTTGGATCCAAAAGGTAAAAACTCCTAGCATTAATTAGCAGTCTTTTTGTTTGCTTTTTCTCACAGAGCCTTGGAAAAACTACTGGTCCAGTAAGAATAAGAATTATCAGTCTGATTAACTTGCTGTTACCATCCTCCTCCCTTAAAACATTCTGCATATGTCTAATACAGCCCGGTTTCGATTCATATTCTTTTCAGCAGCTTTGAACATCTCAAACCTCTTTCTCCTTCAACCTCTTCCTTCTCTTTTCATAATTTTTGTGTCTTTGAAGGTTTTTTTCTGCCTTCCTTCTATCTTTCTTGTGTAGACACTAAAAAAACTTCAAATAATTCTTTTTTTTCTTACATTCTACATTTTAAACTACTAATCACAGACATGCATGATATGCATTTCACAACAGCTCTCTGAGGAAAGAAAAATCCCCACCGGATTATTGGGCTCTTTTGCAGAAGAGGTAAAGAAAGTGCAAAAGTCAGAAACCTCTGAGGCCATGCAGAGGATTAGCAACCTCACAGTCATGAGACTGTAGGATCTGTTGGCTCTCAATTCTTTGCTGTGACTGCTTAGAAGAAAGAAGGTCAGATTTGTCTTCTTTACCTTAATGAGCAGCAATCAATTAAAAAAAAAAGTTTCCACAGTCTTTCTTTGGACCTGCAGGATTTCCTGGGAAATCGTTTCATGTAGCAATAGCTGGGTAAGCTACGAAAGTACAGAATGAACTATTAACCTGATGTGCCATTTCCAGGGGTTTTCCACCTTTGATGAGAATCCCATTCTGCGCAGCCACTCCTGTGCCCACCATTACAGCTGTGGGGGTAGCCAGGCCTAAAGAGCAAGGGCATGCAATGCTCAGCACAGTGATTGAGGTTTGAAATGCAAACCTCAGTACTATTTCAGCTTTTGAAATGTTTTTGCTCTGATTCTGCAAGAAGAGGGAAGAAAAGGGGGAAAAAGATAAAGATATGTAAGATTGCTGACAGCAGATAACATAGGTGTACAATCAATCACAGTCATTTCAGAAAACATATTTATCTGGAAAACTCCACTACAGGAAATCAATCTATTATTGTTACTGTAATGCTAAAGAAAGGTCACTGTTATGAATTGTTTATGGCAGTATTTTCTAGATTTTTTGCTGCTTAAGCATATGCTTGTCTCTGCCCTGAGGCTCCCAGATGTCAACATAACTTGTTGGAATTTCCTTTAAAGTTTAGCAAAGGAGAACGCTATTTCCAGGTACAAAGACCCCCCCATTGCTGAGCATAGCAAATACACATCCTAAAGATAACAGAAGCTCAGCTTCTTTCTCAAGCCAAAACCACTACGTGCCATCTGAAACAGGAATGCCCACAAAAATTTCAGACACGACAGGAATGGCTCAGCTCCTTGCAATGCAGCTGTAGATCATGTTTAGTCCAGAAACGCTGCCGATAATTTCCATTTGTAAAAACCCCATGCAGAACTAAGGGGTAAATGCAAAGATATATTTATATCTGCAGAGAGATTTTAAATGGCATAATTATCTGTTCTGTGTAGAAAATACCGTGTTTTACAGAAGGATTTAGAGAATTTTCTGAGTTGGAAGGGACACACAAGGATCATCAAGTCCAATTCTTAAGTTCACAGTGGCCCATACAAGGATTGAACCCACAACCTTGGTGTTATCAGGACCACAATCTAACCAACTGAGCTCCTCTCAGGGTTATTATAGCATCAAACCCTATACAGAGAAAGTATGTTAATTACATTGCAAGACATCCTAATACAAAAATCCAGTTATAATAATAAAACTACTTACAGGAAAATATTTTTTAATAATACCAAAATTTACAAAACCAATTGTGATCCATGCTATCAATGTCACAGTCGAAACAATGATGATAAATGGAACAAAGTATCCACTAAATTTATCTGCCAGTTGCTGGAT
The DNA here is from genome assembly GCA_013397055.1 of Pachycephala philippinensis. Classification (NCBI taxonomy): domain Eukaryota; kingdom Metazoa; phylum Chordata; class Aves; order Passeriformes; genus Pachycephala; species Pachycephala philippinensis. Next base: position 385,964 of record VWZT01002095.1, read on the forward strand.
GGGTGCCTACAAAAAAGAAAACCAGTTATTTGCATGTTCATGGCCAAACCACATAAATACACAGAGTTCATGAAAATACACAATAGCCTTTATCTGATTCTTTTTTGAAGTCTGGAAAAACACAGTTTGCTGAAGTGTGTAAGTATCAAAACATAAAATCTTTTTATTATTCAATCCAAATCTGTGAATAAGGTTTTCTTATTTATTATTTTTACCTTTGACATTTGAGCTTCTTCCACCAATTTCACAATCTGTGCCAGAGTGGTATCACTACCAACATGAGTTGCATTTACAAGAAGTGAGCCATGTGCGTTTATAGAACCAGCAATCACTGTGCTCCCAGGCTTTTTAATGACTGGCATAGGTTCCCCTGGAAAGAAAAGGTAATAATAAATGAGCCAATACCTCTAACAGCATAATCCATTAGCACACAGCTCACTGTATGTTAGCAAAATCCGTATGCTAAGCAATAATGACCAGAAATCACATACAGTGTATCTCTGTCTGGTGAAGACATTGGTAAGTAGTGTCATACTTCTATAAACCTTTCTATAGGATTAATTTCAAAGCAAATGCTGTTTCCTTGGTCTTAGCTTTTTGGTACACCATCCCTCAAAAGGACCAGGAGCAAATTGGTTGGAAAAGGAACTTTTAGGAATTTCTCCATTAACAATTTGCATAGCAGTGGGAGTTTGAGAAGTCTGTCTTTATCTCCATGACCCTCAGTTTTCAAAGACCAGAAAGTTTTTTCTGTGGAAAAGCTCCTGTTCTCATGCTACCTCTCCAAGAATACTAACTCTAGAACATCTTACTGTCTCTATTTTTAGTGGTAGTGATAACAATTAGTTCTCTGAATCTAAGGGTGTCCCTGTTCCTGAGTAAAGTAAAAACATAACTAGAACAAGTAATCCAATGCCAATGTAATTTTTTTATATCCTTTATTTATAAGAATTGCACAATGCATCGAATCCTTATTACATTTACGAAATGAAATGAGAATTTCAGAAGATGTAAAAAAGTCCCGTGACCCCTAATAAACATCAAATTTTGAGGCTTTCTTTCCCACTCCATGCCCATTGGGAGAGCCCTGCCATACAAACCCTAACATCTCATCAATATTTCCACATCATCCTTCAGAACTTATTTCTGAGAAGGTACCATCTCTATAAATACATTCCAGGGGAAACTCCAACCAGATCGCTGGAATAATGACAATACTGTTATGACTCTACCCATCCCATCAGTATGTTAGTAAGTGGCCAAACTGAGAGGAAAACCTTCAGCTTTTTAGGGTGTGTGCAGATGCGGAATTTGAATTCAAGCTCACAAAGGCAAGCCACAGCATCCATTAAGGTGGGAGGCTATTCAGACAGTAGTGTTTGGGTTGGGTCTACTGTCCTTTCTTGGAATAAAGCATTCCAGAAGATTTCACTTCTTTGTGTAAGATAAGGGAAGTTACCAGTAATGAGAGACTCATCTGCCATAGAACTGCCTTCAATGACCTTTCCATCCACTGGGAACTTTCCACCAGGAACAACTTTTATAATATCACCCCTTTGAACCAGTTCAACAGGTACTTGCTCCTCCCTTCAAAAGACAGAACAGGCAGGTTACTTATGCCATCAGCTTTCAGGTTAATTGGATCAAGCCTAGTCTGGGAGCCAGGCAGGCTGAAGGGATTTTGATTCATAAATATATACCTGACAATGGAGTGGTCAGGTCCAAGAGTCACCACAGTGGCTTCTGTGGCTTGAAGAGACATAAGTTTAGCAAGAGCTTCTGAAGTCTTACCCTAAAAAACAGAGATTAATGTTTAAGATATATTGAGATATATAAATCCTGATACGTACCTAACACAATGAACTCTAAACAACCTTTCATATTGCAGACTACATCAGAAACAGCTGACTCAAAATTCCTCTGAACAGTTTATTCTACTCCTACCACAAATACACAATATTTGTGGGGAGATGAGTTACCTTGGCTATGTGTTCCAGCCATCTGCCAAGTGCAATAAACACAAACAACATCGGAGGAGTGTCGAAGAAAGTGACAGGGCTTTTCTCTGCCTTTTCAATGATTGCTACTATCAGGATCACACAGGAATACAGATAAGCAATCGTCGTGGCCAGCACAATGAGCACATCCATATTGGTCGTCTTGTGCCTCAGTGACTTGTAAGCTTGTACATAAAAATACCATCCACCAAGGAACTGTTGGTGTAAGCATGGACAGACTCATATTAAGATCACAACAGTAACCACAGCAGTGATTGCAGAGTACATAATACTGCCCATTGCAGAATTAAAACCATTTAGTACATAAGGGAAGGCATTGCTCACCCAAGAAAATTTGATACTGATATAACTTCAGGTCTCCTAGGAGACTGACTCCATTGAAATCCTCTCATTTGCACCTCCTTGTTCTCAAAACCAGCAAATCTCATCCTTTTCCTCAGCAATGCAAAGGAAACAAGGCATAGAAAATGAAAGCACCAACCTACAGCTACCCAATTAGTTTGCAGATGGTCAGGTATCTCTTTATTTTAAGATTACCTTTTCCACTTGGAAACTATCTGATGCAACTTTGGTAGAAGTAAGAGTTATGAGTAAATGCAGAGTGTATAACTCGCAGAAAAGTGCCACTTTGTTCTGCATAGGTGGTACAGACAAGAGGGCAGGCCTAATCTACTAAATCTTTCCATTAGTCTGTCTTTATCACATCAGATTACACAAATGGGAGATGAACAGAAAGCAAACCCCTAGGAAGTAATATGGACATACCTGAACAAAAGTGCACAGGATAAAGAAGACAAGATTCAAAATAGATAATCCAGGAATGAGGTTCTGTTCCAGCACCTTAGACCCATGGTCCCCACCATTGGGTATTTGCATATAAATCATTATGACTACAACAGGAATACCAAACACTAGGCTGTACAAGAAAGATTTCCTCCACCTGAAAAGGAAAAACTGTAAATCCATGGGTTTTGTACACCCTGCAGCACTCAGGCCCAACTGTTCTGGTAGTGCAGGGCTGGGGTTATTAGCACTGTACTAACACACAGCTTTGGAATATTTTCAAAGATCCAGTATTTTGGAACAGCTTCAGTGTCTCCTACATGTTTATATAGACTTCTGGCAGTTAAAAACTAAAACTAATGAAAATAATAAAAGTACTTGAACCAAATGACAAATGGTAAAATTAAACATGCTTTACACAAGAATAACCTAATTAACTGGGAAGGGTGCTGGGGGGAGTAGGGTTACAAGATATGATCTAGACACGTTCATTAGTGAGGGAGAAAAGAAATACTTACTGCTGTATTTCCTTTTTATGATCCAGGTTATGTGCATTTGGAGCTCTTTTGGCCACAGAAGCATGAAAGCCAATTTCCTTTTTATTGAAACGGAAGGAAAGATAAGTTAGTTTTGATGAAGCTAACCATATTACTTATAACACATTTAAATGACACTACTTTTAAAAGAAATTTCAGAAAAGGACACTGTTCCATATTTAATAAATTCCAACCCCTTATTTATTTTTAGATCCTGCCAAAATGAGAGGATATTTCAGTCAGTACTCAAAATTTGGACTGCAAAGGACTTCTGGTACCTATACATGAACACAGTGTATAGATGCAGTAAGTGTCCAAGTTCTTAGGCACAGGAAGCTTACACTGACAGGTGGAATTCTGCTGTACTCCTAAAGGAAAATATATGCCCTTTCACCTCCTCTGGAATAATTAGGAGAGATGGGACAAACCACAAAGGAAGTAAAAATGCACAAGCCACTGGGCTAGACAACCTTGTGAGCCAGTCCCTAACCCTTCAGTTTAACCTGAAATCAAAAATTGAAGTGTCTAAAATCTGTTTAAACCTGTAGAACAACAAACTGCAGAGCAAAGCATCCCAGAAAGAAATATAAGCAAAAGCTAGGTTTGGCTGGCACTTGGGTGAGTTACTGCAGTAGAACCATGCCTCCAGCCCAAACACCCTAAAAACCCAAAGCACGCTTGCAAGAACAATACATTTAAACTTCCTACCTGCATCAAGAAATGCTTCTGTGGCAAAATAAGCTTTAGAGAACTACTCTGCCAGCCTGAACAGTCTATTAGTTAACATGTTACTAACTGCTGCTGCATCAGTTCTGTGGTCTAGGAGCTCTTTGAGTAAATACTCTAGAGCACGGAAGGCAGTCTCTGCTGTTCTCCTGACTACTCACTGCATGCACCTCATACAGTGTGATCTCTTCCCTTCTGGTGGGACAAAAAAAGAAAGAAGTTTTGTCCACATCTGGGCCATGATAACAGTAGAAGAACTTACGATCTGTGTGATTACTGGTAAGCCAGGATTTTTTTCATTTAGTATCAGGCTGTATCACAAGATGTTTGGATTTAAAAATATGTGGGAATAGATGCAAGTGTATACAGAGATATGTCATACTTCTGGCACGAGCAGTGGGCAAAACTTCTATTACAGCCTTTTTCACTGTCAAGAGAAAGAAGTATTTTTTTCTGAATTATCAACACTCCACGGAAATGACTGTGATTCTACACACAGAATTGCAAAAAAAAATGAATGCATGACACTTTTTCCAGATACAGATAAAAAAAGGTTCTTTTTGTAGTTTTTAGTGTGTGTTTTTAGAGTAATGGCTGGGGACCCTATGCATTCCTGTGGAGCACAGCAGCCTCACCACAAGAGTGCAAAAACATGGCAATAACTATGGCATCTACAAAATCAGTGAAAGCCCTCAAATATCAGCTGCTTTATTTCCTTCGAAATTTCACCATGTAATTGTCCATACATAAAAAATTTCCAAAACCTACCTTGATTACTTTTATAATATCTCGAGGTCCAATAATTTCAGGATCAAACTGGATGTGAGCTTTGCTAGTCGCAAGTGCAACTGAGGCAGAGAATATGCCATTTGTTCTCATGAGTTTGGATTCAATATTGTGAACACAAGAAGCACAAGTCATCCCTGTAATCTAAAGAAAACACAATTTTAGGTAATTAGCAGTCCCCCCACATTCACCCAATATTTGTAGATGTACTTGAGACAAGGCCTCAGCCTAAAGGTTTTATAGAGCTGTCTTAAATGACACAAAGCTGAGAACATAACTATCCACTTATATTATAAAATTGTGCAGACAGCAGATCTAGTCACAGCTATGTATTTCTATGGCAGCACTCAGACATGCTATTAACTGTACAAGTGTAACTAATATAGTTCTGTCAACATCTACATTAACATTGCCAAAGCCAAAATCTGCATGTGTAACTTCATCTCGCATATGTAAATTTTCCTGTGGCTTCAACAAGGCATGTTACCACTTTGTGATCTATTAATACAGCAGCAGACTGTTGTTACCTGTCTTGGAATAAGTATTTGTCAGAGAATAAAAATTTGTATTTGAGGAATCCATCCTTCATATAAACAATTTACTAGTTTTACTGATTTTACCCAAAGTTACTAGACCTTTATACAAAGCCCTTAACATCAGCAGTACATATTTGTTGACACATTCTCAGTTACCCAGAGTCTGTACTGAAGTGCCTTGACAGAAAAGAACCTTCTGTTTCATTCCTGCTTCCTAAGAAAAGTCTAATCTGTACATAGAACTATCACTTTTTATTTCAGTGCTTTTGGATAGGTTCTTCTAAGACAAGTCAATTTTGTCTTTTCAGCAATTATGAAAAAAATAGTGACACCAGCCAGAACTGAGCTGCTGAAGCCACAACTGCTCAAGCAAAGGTATTTGCAAGCAAATGAGTCTTCCACACCTGACTTTTCCAAAACCAACATATAATTTCAAATATACATGACTTACAAGAAGTTCCACCTGCCCTTCTGTTTCTGCATTATCTTCCATGATGGTAGCTTCAAAACCCAGATTCTGGATCAGCTGTGCTATTTCAAGAGGCTGTATGAGTTCTGGCTTGTATTTTATCTCTGCTTTACCTGCCATCAGTGCTACCAACACTGAAACAATTCCTGCAGTTGCAATAACAAAAATATTACATAATGTAGCTCCTCTGAGGGAAAGAAAAATAAAATATTAAAAGTGACTCTCAGTAAGGACTGTAACAACTTAGAGATATTATAAGCCTAATGATTTCTCTCTGCCTCCTTCTAGTGTTGTTCCCTAGTCACAACAGCAAAGTTTGAACAGAGACACAGCCACACTGAGTCTTCCTTTAGCAATGAGAGGGATTGCAAGATTTGCACATGGAAGGAGGTGAGTTTTGCTATGATCTAATGAGACAAAAAGGATGTTTGGAAGCAATCTTTACACCCATTGCTGCAAGATCTACCCTAGACTCCTGTAGTTTGGAATGAGCCACGCAGCACAATGCTGGACCTTTTTATTTTCCTGTTCTCCACCCCTCCTTATATTTTTAATTTAAAAAACCTCACAGAAATCTACATTTGGAATTGAAAAGCAAAACGTAAAAATCACAAGACAAAAAAATAAAATTGTTTTGAAGAGCTAATGCTTTTTTTGATTTTTAAATAAAGGCAATGAGACCACCACTGGGAGACTGGGGACACAGTAATCAGTAAGCAAAACCTCCCAAAGGCATGCTGACACAAATGAAACCAGACATTGCTAAGGCTCATCTGTTAATCTTCTACACGGCCAGAGGAAAGGCAGCTCCAGCCTGCACACTTCTAGACTAGTAAATACCGCTGTGCCTAAGCTCACCCTGGCAGTGGAGCCATACATTTGTTTGTACCTGCTTGTGCAAATATGCCCTGAAGGGTAAGTTTCACATCACAAACATGCCAGAGCTCTCAGCGGCTCTGGAGGAGATGGATTGCTTTGTAAACCAACAAGGCCCTGAAAACTAAATGAGAACCATTTCTCTGTTCCTGTCTTCAGACTTGAATTTTTTATCACATTACAACAAATTACTGTTACAAGTTCACCAGGTTTGTCCACCAGTGCAATAGGACAGTTAAACAGCGGCATAGTTACATTAGCACTAAGAAAGAGCATTAAGTCTATTTAACTTCCAGATGTTGTATGGCAGCCTCTTCCATTAATCTCATAGAATACCTTTTCCATCCCAATGTCCCTTATAGACTCATTATAGGAATCTTAAATTTATTACCATCTTCTTTCTGCAAATTTCTTTCAATGGTGGACACACACGATGCACAGGTCATGCCTGTGATTCGTAAAACACACTTTTCTTCTGTGGCTCCACTGAGCTGGTTTGACCCATCAAGGTGAGGACTGTCTGGAAGAGCATCCAAGGCACAGCCTTGGCGAGGAGGCTCTGGAGCTCCAGGCTGCACAGCAGCTTTGCTGGCATCAGGCTGGCACCTGCGTTCTCCAGTGGCAGCATCTTGAATAAATGCACAATACACTGAGCAAACACTATTTACAGTGTGATTGGACTATGCAGAAGTACAAACAAGTCACATTTATCAACCACACAAACTCTCATAGTTGTTTGGAAGGTGACATGATAACCTTGGTCTCCACATGGAAGCAATACAGGTTGTTACTACGCTTATCAAAATACACATTCACTGATACCATTTGCATGACCATTTAACTCTACAGAACTAGCTTTCCACTTTCAGATGGCAAATGATTCCCTGCAATTTCAATGCCTAGAGCTGACAGCTAACTCCACTCAATAAAGATATATTGGTATCTAGAGGGTCCTTATCCAGCACAGAGAATGCAGTCTAGTCATATCCATTCTGTCATTGTTGCCATCTATGCAGAACTCATATCACTTCATCGCAAACAAGAAAAACAACAACCTTTCTTAACAGGTTTCTCTTTATGGCACAGTATTCACACTGCAAATACTGCAAAATGCGTATTGGAAGCGCCCAGGAGACCTGAACACAAACAGGCCTCTTGCAAACATTTTTATCCTTTGCCAGATATTGAACAGACACACAACAACTCCAGCTGTGTTCACAAACTACCTCCCTTGGGCAGAGGTTTGTGTAAAGGAGCAGGAGTTGCTTCTGAACATATTAAACGCAGGGGGTTCCCTCCCTTTCCACAGATGGATTGGAAGGTCTCCTACCAACAAATTATAAACCAAACAAATCATAATTAAACACCACATGCAGACCCCTCCTCATTTGTAGTAGTACCACAGATTCAGAGGGATTGGTCCCATGAGAGAAGTGAATAGCATGTGGTTTTCTGTGATCAAACTACTTAGCTTCAGGTAAACTACATCAGTATTTCAAAGCTGATATATTTACTTGAAGCAGGTAAAAATCACCACATTAGAAATTTGCTAGAGAGGAGATTGTGCATCAAAATAACTTTTTAAACATTGAGCACATGTACAAAATGCACACACTGCTGCAGCTGACATGTAAAAGCAGCTGTTCCCACCAAGGAGTACCTGCATTTTGCCACTTACCTCGCTTAAAGTGAGGTTTAGCGAAGTAAGGCAGGTAAAAATACTTGAGAAATAAAGTTCAAAGGCTAAAGACATTAAAAAGAGGTTTTAGCTAAGTAAAAAGTGGTTTTAAAAGAAACATATTTCATTAAGTTTGTAGGTTTTAGTATTCTGGAACATAAATGAAAACATTTGGTTTGATAGATCTACTTACAGCAGCCTGTAAGACATAGGAGGAAACCTGCTTCAGGGGGTAAGGGGATGAGCTATTTGAGAGACTTTGTACCTCAGACTTTTTGGCTTCATAATGTAACTCAGCTCTTACACCCACTGCTGCAGTTATTAAGGGCTGAAACAAAGTGCTTTACAGCTGAAACCTCTCTCCCTTGCTAAGCGGGGTCGGATCAGGCCAGACATTCAGAAGAGACAATGTCAATGTGATCTTTAAGAGTTTCTCTCCCGAAAGGAATCTTAGTGCAGATGTTGCATGACCCAGCTTGGCACGCTACCCACAAAAGAAAAAACACTGTTACCTGTCAGCACAGAGGCATCAAATCCCATGTCTTCTATGGCAGCTCTTAACTCTTCTCCACTAGTGACGGCTGGATCATAATGTATGGTCCCAGTACTGCCAGCTAGAGAAACTCCTACACGCTGCACTCCTTTCCTCTGTGATATGGCCCCTTCTATGGACTGGACACAAGAATTGCAGGTCATGCCATCAATCTTAATAACAGCCGTATGTGTCGTGCCTTGCAGTGGCTGTCTGATGAGATCGTATGTGAAGGCATCTGAGGGAGACGCTGCTGAACCATTAAGGAGGCTTACTTTAAAGTTTCCAGGTGGAAGGGATTCAATAGCTCGCTGCAAAGCCGACAGGGTGATTAAATCTGGGCTATACTGTACCACAGCACATTTATGCTCCAAAGACACTTTAATACTTTTTATGCCAGCAAGATCTGACATATTTCCTTCGATGTTTCTGACGCAGGACTTGCAGTGCATGCCTTCTATCTGTACAGTCACTGTCACTGTGCCACCCATCTCGGTGACCGGCAGATCCAGCCCACCACTCCTGAGACTTGCAGGTATCTCCCTGGGGTTTGCATTCTGCAAGCGCTGGAGATCAAGGGCACCCAGCTTCAGAGGGGCTGATTTACTTTTAATGGTACAGTCATACCCCAGGTCACTGATGTGTCTCTTGAGGTCATCAGGCTGAATGATGTAAGGATGGTAAGCAATAATTGCTTCTTGGTTATCAAGTGACACCTTGATTTTTGCTACACCGTGCAGTTTCCTAATCTTTCCTTCAAGGCTGGTGACACAAGACTGGCATGTCATGCCTTCTACCCGAAGCTTAACTACTGCTTCTTTCGAGGTCGGCAAATTTACAGTCACTGTTGTCAACTTCTCTTCTGCTATGCTGGCATCAAAGCCCATATCCAGAATTTCCTGGCAAATCTGTTCAGGACTTATTTCCGACTGCAGATACTTGATAACAGCGTTATTCTGTTCAAGGGAGACTTTAATTCTCAAAATGCCCTTCACCTTGGAAATTCGGCCTTCTATCGACTGCACACATGATTGGCAAGTCATTCCCACAATGTTGACTACCACACTATGCTCTTGGGAAGGTGGAGAGGGCATGGTTTCGGAGCTCTCCTCATAGCCCATGTTGTCAAAAGCAAAATTATGTTTCATTGTAGGCTTCAGCTCACAACCAGGAGGAGAATCAGTGTTGGACAAAGCCTAAGGAGAAAGAGGAAAAGTAAAAATAAATGCATGTATCTTCAGCCCTGTAAAAGCAACAACAGTCTGCATATGCTCTCAAGCACATACTAGAAGTGCTCCCAAGTCAGTCTACATGGCCAAAACCCTTTACAACATTATTTTACACTTTGAATATATTACCAGTGAGTTATGCCCATGATGATGAATCAGGCTTCTGACAGGTCTCTTGAGCAGCAATTTAGAAAATACTGACTAGGGATATAAAAGCAGAATTGACTCAGTATTCCTACCCCCAACCAAGTAATTTAAAACTTGAGTTCTCTGCAGCCACAGGATGCTTCCATCACACAGCCTGGGCTGCTCTTCAGAACACACTGTCCCTGGCACAATGGGTCACAGGAGAGAGTGTGCTGACTGCCTCTCCAAAAAGGCCCTCAACTGGCCCAGTTTGGCCAACCTGCTACTTCTCAGGAGTTCAAACCAAACCAAAGAAAACCAAAAAGCCCAAGAAAACAGCATCATGACTCTTCCAGAAGCCTGAAACAAGTTGGTGCAGGGAGGGTCAGCTGCATATTTGAAGAGCTATATGCATGCACACAAAGGCCTGGGCTCCCTGCATTTAATATATAGACCTTTTACCTCGAAATCTGTATCTAACAAAGACCTTGAAAGGCACAGAACTATAAGCAGATATTTTCACTATTGTTTAGTTTTATTTACCTACTTTTGAGGCATCTAAGAAAGACTATAAATTGTGCTACAGTAACTCACTGATTTGATCCAACACTGATTTTCAGGATGGCCAGTACTGAAATAGGCCAGCCAGAAGTGAACAATCTCTATCAGATCATAGGCTCTGCAATACTGGAACTCTACAGCTGAATGCACTGAATTCAATCGAAAATGAAATATTAAAAAAAAAGTGCCAACGCTTCTCACAGAACAAGTATTGAGAGCACAGACTGTCTCCAATTGCTGAAGCCATATGATGAGGAAGATTGAAAGGGGCAGGGACAAGTCCTAGATTGTCAGATTTCATGGAAAGAACATGAAAATTCATGTCCATGATTAAGGGCAACTTTGAATACTAAAGATCTAGATGAAAGCTACTAGGATAAATCTATTCTGTTGCCTGCAAAGCCTTGGGCTCTCTGGCATTCAATAAAACACCTGATGCTGGGCATTACTGCAGGGACAGCCTAGAGAACAGGCCACTGGATCAGGGTCAGTACTGCAGATCCTGTTCCTATGACCCACAAGAAAACTCCTTTCTCAATACCACAGCATGGATGAGAAGCATTTAGGCTGCTTAGTAACACTAGACTGCATCCAGTTCATTTGATGCAGTATTCAAAATTCATTAACTTGATTTAGTTTCACGCTTAGACGGCTTGGGAATAATGAGGTCTGGGGTCACAACCAAAACAGCGAAAATTTAAGACAAGAAATTTGCTTTCAGCCTTTTCTATACTGTATTTGTTAGAAAAGGAGGAGGAATGAGCAAGTTCAACTCTTCAAGATTATGGTGCAGCCCCTCAACTATCCTGACAGCAAACTCTCCCTCCTGCTCCCTCCCTTTCTGCTTGGCCTCATGACTGCATTCCGGGGATGCTGGGGAAGAAGAGTCACAGGAATATTTTAGTCCTGGCATCCTCTTTTGCCTCCTCCTCCCACAGGCCTGGCAGCACCCAGGACACTGCTCTCCTTGCACTTCCCTTCCCAGAAGTTAGTGAAATCCCCAACATACATGGAAATGTGCCACAAGCACCTCCTTTCAAAACAAAGCATTAACAGTTAATCAGACTTCCCTGCAAAGGTGGTTCCCTGTTTAAGCGCCACACAAAGACAACCAAGACACCCCCATTCTTGTGTCCTCCTATTGTTGTGACTTCCACAATTTGAAATAATAACCTGGCCTTACGCATGGGAAAAAAACCCATGTGAAAACAGTCTCTCAACCACCACATTTCAAATGTGGCCTAAACTCAAACTCGCATTTATTGTAAATTCTGCCTCAAGAAGCGTTATGTGAATATTGTCCCTCATCTCCTCTTCCCTGTCCCCAGTCCCCCAAGGACACTGCTCACGGTGGCCTGCTCTTATCACAAACACCCAGTGAAATCTGTGTGACAGTCACAGAAGTTCACCCTGTGTGTGTGTACTTTGGCTCACAGGACAAAGGCATTTGCCTTCTGTATCCTTTGGTGAAACAGAGCATGAGAAACAGGCGAGACGAGCATCCTCCGCTCTCTGCTTCACTGCCTGTCTGGCTGCTGCTTGCAGATGAAACTCAGGAACCATCACAGGCCGTATGTCCTCCACCCCCACGCTCACTGTCTCAGTTTTCCTAGGTACCCCGTGACATAAAAGCAATTCAAATTAATCGTGTAAAAAGATTAGAGGGTATTTCTCATTATCCAGTCTTTTGAAAAACATAAAAGCAAGGACTGATTCTACTATTTCAACACATTGTAAGCCACAGAAACTTCAAAACGTGGCCACTGCTTTATGTTTTGCATAAAAAGGTATCTCAGCATTCAGAAGAACTGGCAAAAAATTTTTGTTTGTTACTTGTCAAAACCAGATGTTTATGCTCTGTAGAAGAAAAATCCTTGCAGACAAATTTTTAAATTACAAGGAAAAAGTAGAAAGGGGATATGGATATAAGAAAACTAAAACACTTCTTTCCCTTAAAAAAAACCAAAAAAACACCAAAACCACACAAGTGCCAAAACACTGAAGAATCTCCCCCCAAAATCAAGAAATATGCACAGGTACAAATAAAGTGTTTACAAAGCCTTTAGTATTATTTTTAACAGCTTCAAAAAAAAACCCCAGAAACAGAAGAGGCACAAATACATCTATGTGTGTATTTGCAAGAAGGGTATTTCTATACCAAACGAGGAAAACAGCAAATTCACATAAGGACACAAAGAAATGTGTCCCTAGTTTTCCTCAGGCACGTGCTGGGTATCAGAAAAGGGTTTCCTGATACCAGCTAACACCCACATCCAAAATGGCATCTATGTGGCTCTATAGTAATTCAGGGACACCATCTGCAAGAGGATCAGAGAAGCAATCACCACCAAAAATGCCAAAAACGGTGCTTGGAAGTCTCAGGCTTGCTTCTGCCCAGAGAGAAATATGAACGAAATAATGGAAATGCACCTGACTCCACATCCAGAAGGGAATGTGTGAAAGAACTGGCCATAGTTACTCTTTTGTCTCTCACACCAAAGGAGAATGGCTGACATTTAAGTGCAGGTGTACACCAAGTCTGTTTGCTCTACCAGCCTCATACATATTTTTACAGTATCTATGTAAAGAATATGTAAATAATTACACATGAAATGGTGACAATTCTTTCCCTCCTTTGTTCTGCATGTAAAAGTTGGAACTGAAAGCGCACAGCAGAGGGAGGCTCTTGTCTGAAAGGTAAGAATCCTGACACAAAGAAGTTACGAAGCTCATATGAACAATATAAAAAAACCCAGAAGAAATTTGAGAAATCATTCACACGGAAGCAGTAGTAGATGGAGAGAGCTTTAAAGAAAGCACCAGAACTGGCTGGAAAACACTTGCATCTACAGGACACAGCTCTGAACCAGACCCAAGATGAGCAGCAAATGTGCAGGAGCATGGCATCTGAAGCCCAAGTCCCAGTATGAGGATTTCAAAGCAAAAAGCAAGGCATGAAGAACAACCCTTGATGTCCCAGACAGGAGCTGTAGCGCTCACGCCTGTCCCGGGGCAAAGCACGGCTTGGGGAACAGCTGGAAGAGGCAGATGCTGCTGCTCCCCTTTCTGACTGCCTCCAGCCAGCAGGAAGATCATCCAACAGGAACATGCCCTGGGGCTGGACTAACCGTTTGTGAAAGCATGGAGGTGGAGCAGGGCAGGGAGATGTTGCTGGATTGGAAGCACCACGTCTCAAGCCCTTGGCATACAGCTCTAGGCATCATAGTATCCAGAGCTCACGACAGGTCCATTGGGAAAGGTAGTCCTCACCCATGGTTTGTATGGCTGGTGGGGCAAACCCACCCCACGGAGGGCTGCCCTCAGAGGCCTAGCATCATGCTGACCCACGGTCCCCCAAAACAGGCTCCTTCTTTTGGATACTCCCATTCAGATATGCAAAGGCTGAGAGTTCAAGCAGTGACGGGATACATACTAAATGTGAGAAAAACAACTGAACCCAGAAAAAACCCAAAGACAAGGAAACCACAGCACGGGGTAAGACACTCACACATACACACATGGTGACCCGTGTCTTGAGAATGGATGCAACACAATTGCTGTGAACTCAACAAGGTTTTTGCCCTGCTTGGCTTCACGGCCCAGCCACCAGCCACCCCTGCCTGAGTCCCCGTGCTGCTTCCATTGCTGTGTTTCATGGTCACATTGTGGGGTGGCTTGTCACCAGGAAAGCCATCCTTCTACCCATTTCCCCTTCCCAAGAGGTGCAGCCACCTCCAAAATGCCAGTATAACACTCTTGGCCTCTGCAGCACAAGGCTGAGGTTGTGACAGATGCACTCCACAACTCCCTGAGCATCACCCACACCAAGATCCAGCACAACACTGCTCCTCTCTGCTCATCCAGCAAGGCTTTCCCCCTTTGGCTGGTACTGCTCTCCTGCCCTCCTTCGCCTGGCCTGCAGGGATGGCAGCTTTCACATCCTGAAACTCAAGCACCAGACTCCTCAGGGTGATGCCAGGCAATCAGCCGGGGAGGAGATGGGGGTGGCCCACTCAGCGCCTCCCCCTCTGCCTCTCCCTGCCTGCTCATCCACAAACGCCGGAGCTCACTGAACCTCTCATCCACTATGTCCAGAAGTTTTGGGCTCCTCTTTTCCCAGTACCTCTGTGGGCTGAAATCAGTTATCGCCCTCTTACCTTTGAGCACACAACTGCTGAAGAATTATCTTATCTCTGTTTTACCTTCCCTACTTCCTTCTTTCACAACCGCCTGATTCATGGCTTTGGATTCAGGCGGCAGCAGCACACAACTGAAAAGCCACATACTAATAATTAAACGCTTCAGATGTTCCCCAGTGTATTATACGCAGACAGTGAACAACAAAATGAGGGCAGAGCAGCCACAAAAACATCAAAGGTCACGAGTCTCCAATTTCATGCCTGTAACAGCAGCACTCCTGAGTAGACAGAAAATCATTCCTCTCCCTCCTTAACATTTTTCAGTGCATCTCATTACAGCATATTTTTTAAATGTATTAGATCTTAACTGGTTGTTCTTTCTTCTCTCTTCTCCCAAACTAAAATTAACAAATCTCAGTAGCTACTATATTCAGTAACTACTTATAACACCATTTGTTATTTTTCAAACAGTTCCTGAGTCTTAACCGAGGGAAAAACACCTTCCAAACCTGAATATCAAGATTCAATGAGAATATTACTACAAAGCAGCCTTTATGGGGCTTTTGTTTCCAAAATACTAAGTTAATTATACTAATGCTTCTGCCAAGGAACTGCTATTCCCCATCTGGGATCAGGTTTCTCTAACAGTACAGATGATGGGGAAAGATTTAGGCAGTTGCAGCCAATCTTACTGAAATGACACCTACACTGTAGTCAACAAACCTCAGAGACCTTAGCAGGCACTTTTAAATTAAAGGGAGCTGTATAAACCACATTTGGTTTATGGGAAAGGGGAAAGGCTCGCTGTAAATGAAATGTTTCTAATTTAGAATTAAAACAAGGCAAACCTCTTTGTGATGTTCTTCACAGCACCAGTGCAAGCAACATATATACCTCAGTGAACTGAATACAAAGTAGAGATCCTTTGGTAGAACAAAGTCATTTATGCCATGATTGTTTTCTAGCAAACGTTTAAAATACAAGAAGTAAGTCGAGGCAGAAAAAGCCTTCAGGTGTATTTGGTCTGTTCTGGCTGTTATTTCATTCCAGTCTGACACTATTTCCGCCATTCTAAGCACACACAGTTTCAAAGAACATGAAAACACAGAATCACAGAATATTCTGAGTTGGAAGGGACCCACAAGGATCAAGTCCAACTCTTCAGCAAATGGTTCATTCAGGAATCAAACCTAGAACCTTGGCATTATTAGTACCATACTCCAACCAACTGAGCTTTGTTCTGAGAGTTTCTTTTCCTTAAATATTCACAATATTCACTGATCCAAACTACGTAACTGCAATGTACATACATTTTAAACAGCAAAAACTCTTTTAAAATAATAAACCTCATCACGTTTCTATCAACACTGATCTTTCTAAATCTCTTCACCACAGCAGTTAATCTCCAAAAATACCACAATTATATACAACACTGAATTTTAAAAAAGTTGTATTTATCAAGAACTTAGCACCCACTTAGTAGATATAAGTAAACTACTTACCTACAATAAGGACCTTTTAATGTTTCTGCAATTTCTGTTATTCCAGAGAAAAAACTAGTATGAGCTTCTGTCAAACTACTCAAGCAATTACAGTTCAAAAGGAGAAATACTATTATGTTTCTTTCCTAAGAATCACCACTCTGTATTATTAGAGGTGGAGCTGAAACAATTCTCATTAGCTTCTACGGCATAAGTCATCATTAACATCTCATGTCAAAGATTATTTTCAGAGGATCCCCAGAGGACTTTGCATTTGTAATGCTTGTTATGGGGCTGGCATCCATGCTGGGGATTGAGACAATTTAGATAAAGAAGGTTTAACCTCCTTTAATATACAACCCATGTCCAACATGCTTTGTTTTAAATTCACCAGTTCAGAAACACCACTTCCCTCCCAACACACACACACACCCACACACACACACACACACACACACCAGCTCACTGACCTGTTTTTCAGCTGTATTGACTTCTGTCATTCCCATGGAGGAACTCTGCAAAAGTTTCTCTTCTTTCTGCAAGTTACTGCTTGCTTTTACCGGAGATCCTGCCTTGGACTTTTCACCAATAATCAGTAGTTCAGGCACATCACAAGCTGCCTGCAGCTTACGAATAGACACCAGGGATATGTTTCTGTCATTTAAAGTAGCTAAGTAGGACAGTTCCCTTTTCATTTTATTGTCCAGTTTTCTCTCCATTATTTTTCTGGACTTTAAATACTGCAACACCAAACAAAAGTTTTAGAGGAACAGTTATTTGGTGTCCTATAAGCCACGCTTCTTTCAGCTACATTTACAACAGCTTGAAGAGTTCTGCCCATCTAATCCATGTGCTCATTAGGCATTCATCATGAAATCCCAGATGGAACCTGTGATCCTTATGCAGGCTGCTTGCTGCACTCAGCTACCTGCTCTCCCGGCCAGTTTAAATGTTTCCCACCAATTGGCATCCCTCGTGCTTTCCAAACTGCGTTCGGCACTGCTGATCTCTGCACACGGCGTTGCAGCAGGCTCAGCCAAGGCTGCCTTTCACAAGCTACTCAAACATGACCTGTGTGCAGCAGCCAGCGCGTAACCAGCCCACACAGACAGGCATTAGCTCCTTGTGGCCATGTGCACAGTCACGGCTCCTGCACAGGGAAAACGCTGTTCCATTTCTTTCTATAAAATTACCAGGGATTTCTTGGATAAAATGAAGTCCCTTCTAACACTGAAAACATGTCCACGATTACCTAATTAGATAAGGCTCCTAGACCAAAGGTCTTTCACTCATTCAGGGCACAAGAACATTCATTCTTTGTTTCAAGAGGGAAAACAAAAGAGTGAGTACAATATTTATACTTTCTAAAATGTGCATCCTCACCAGCGGCAAGCTTTACTAAAAACCACTGAACCAAACAAAATTAAATGAGCAATTAGTGCCAGAAAGAAAGTAAAATATATTCTCCTTAAAGTCTCTGGGCAACAACATGAACATCTAATTTAGACAGCCATACACACAACAGGTATCACCACTTGCCTGCCTTGAGCCAAGCCTGAATATATTTCTCTGGGATTGCCTACAGCAAATTCACAGCACTGTGCTAACACAGTAAGTGGGATCTGCTGTTCCCAAGTCCACAGTAGTGCAGTCCACTTCTGAAGGCACCGCTGAACAGGGCCATGCATTTACGCATTTATAAAATTTATAAAATATAATAGAGGTATTAGCAATTTCCACCCTCCCTGGCTGTGCAGTGACATCACTGCACATGCAAGCCTTAAAATAATTGGTTTAAATTTAACCAGAATCTCTTGGACTTGTTGGAAAAAGTAACAAATTTATTCCTATGCAGAGGTTAGCACAGAGGTTGCATTTAATTTTGTTTGGTTCATTGGTTTTCAGTAAAGCCTGCTGATGGTAAAGATGCACATTTTAGAAAGTATAAATCTCAGCATATCTCTGTCATGTCACAGAAACCTGAGGGATCAATGACAGACACTCCACCTGACAGAAGAGTTAGTATAATATTTATGCTTTCTAAAATGTGCCTCTATAGCATCAGCTAGCTTTACTAAAAACCAACGACAGGACAAATTCAGATTCTTCTTCCTTCCAAAGGCAGAGGTACACCCCTCACACCCCTGTCACATAGAGAGTAGTCCAGAAAGCCACCATGCAGGACATTAGCATCCTAGCTTGTCTCCCTGTCATAACTTCCCCACAACTATGGATTCTCAGTTCTTGGAAAAAGAAGGTCTTCTGCAAGAGAAGCGAAACTCCAAATATTGATGCAGCACTGTTTTATACCATTGTCTTAATATAAAAAAATGAGTGATGGTATTAAACTTTTAAAAAGGGTTATTTTGAAAACATTTTGAGAAATGGTTCTTCTAAAGAGAATTACTACAAAGAGTAATGTATCTGTGTTTGTTCTGCATTTATCAGTGAAACCAATTAGAACCACATCTGACTTCAGTTGAAACACTTTTCTGAAAAAAATAATTGTGTTAAAGGTGAAATAATTTCAGGAATTACTGACTTTAACTGGTTTTGAAATGAGCAACTGAAAATCATATGATCTGACTTATGTGAAAAATTTCAGCACAACACGTTTAAATACCAAAGCTACGTCTACACACTAAATATATATACAAAGTTGAAAACTAATATTCGTCCTTCTGAAACAAAACAGGCCTCTCATCCCAAATCAAAGGTATTCAGAAATTCCAAATAATGTCAATTTCAAATTCTAGATTTTCTTAGGGAACTGAAATTCCAGTTTCTGGCCATCAATTAAGCATGTATTTGATCCAGTCACCTCTGACAGTATCTTTACTATTAAAAATATCCCAAATCCTACCTAGCATGTTTTTGCAAGTAACTAATATTCATTAAAGTATCCTGTGATGAAACGGGCTCTAAAAACAACTTAGGGCATTTTTTTTCTTTATTTCAGGTTCACCAGCAAAGCTCAGCTTAGACTGACAGCATAACAAGATGTTGAGTATCTTCTCTCCCATTCCCCTCCTTTTTTCCCCCCACAGCTTCTGAGCAACCCTAAGGTAAAAATCTATTTGTTTCTAACAGCAATGGAGAGAAATTCTTGCTTAGTGCCCTACAGCCCTTTGCCTTCAGCAGCGTCCTGACTACTGGTTTGGAGGTAGAGAAGAAACACATGAAGTTGTGCTTTGAAGACATTCAGCTTACAAGATATTTATCCACATTAGAAAGAATGAATTGGCTGGGGGAATAAAAGTTTGCTCTAGTTCTTCAGATGAAAGGGACGTAAGATGTATTTTAACCACTTTAAGTACCTAGTTTAGCTGTGGGCTGGAGCAGAGCAATGGCACATAAAACCTCTGCAGCTGATAGAGTCTCCAGCACCTCTTGGAGAAGAGGCACCATTCACAAAGCAGAAACCACTGAGCATCTTTTAAAGCTAAGTAATTCCTATTTACATTAATACATGAGACTTAAAGCTCAGAGGTCCTGCCCCACCTCAATCACTGCACAACTCTTTTATGGTTCAGGAGACACTTCAGGAAGGGATCCAATATTGGCACCTCAAGGCTGGCAACGTCTGCCAGGGAAGTGAGGCAAATGCTTAGAATTAACCTCTGCTATTGTCTGCTGCTACTGGTTTCCAAATTATTTTCTCCCTTCTATCTCAATTAATTGCCCCTTTAGGGTCTAAGCTAACTGTGTCAGCTGCAAACCGAGGGTGAGCATTTTACTCAAGGCTGAAAAAGGAAAGGCAATGTTGCCCTTCTCTGACGTGGTGGGCAGTGGTCAGACTGCTGCGTCCTTCCCGACAGTGTCACTCAAAGGAGCCGCTCGGCTGGTGCCACACAGGCACACTGGCACACAGGCAGACACACCGTGCAGGTGACAGACACAGCCACACACTCACACACAACAAGGACAGCTCACTTCACTGTCACCAGAGACAAAGAGGCGGGAGGGCTCCTTTGTATGGAGAGCCAAGGGTTTTATTGTACCCACACACAAATGGGCCCAGGGACAAAGAACAAGAGCAGAGGAAGGTCCAGGGTTTATACATGAGGGTGGAGAAAGCATCAGGGACCAATAATCTGAGGGCAGGAGGGTGGAGAGAAGGTAGAGTGACATCACTGTAACCAGTGGGAAGAGGCAAGGGGTGGAGCAGGGAAACCCAAAACCAATGGGGAATTGAGGACGGGAGAACTTACTAGAACAGAGACTTACAAGGGGTAAAAGGGGTGTTAGGCCAACCTACCAACCGAGAAGGATTAAGATAATACAGCAAAGCCTGATGGGGAGACCTTCTTCCTCACCATCACCTAAAGGGTGGCTTCAGACTTCTGAGCTGTCTCACCAGTGGACTTCCACTGATTTAAAGTCCTTTGGCTCACTGGTGATTTCCTGCTGCAGGTTTAACTGCTGCTACATTTTTCACCTGGTAACAGTACCACTCTGGTTTCAGGCAGGATTTTGTACAGCTTAGGATGTTCACCAAAAAGAATCACTCTGGGCTGGTAGCATGAAATTCAGATGGCAACTGGAAAACATACCTGCTGCCTTCTCATCTTTCTGCTAGTGTCCAGCAACGGTGTTTGCATTTTCACGTCAGAAAACACAGGACAAATCTCTTTGATTTAACAGCTCAAAGCTGATGAAACATGAGGTTTCCCCCTTTATATTACCTGCTATTATCAGACTACATGATAAACACACAAGAACAATGTGTTCTTATATAAATTTTGTTTCCCAGTTGCATTCATCCTTGGCTTTATAGGATATTCTGGCCTGCGTTTAATCCCTCTGGCTCTGTGCCCAAAGAAAGTATCTTAAATAGTCTTAACAATGCCTTGAAAGATGAGATGCTTGGGTTGAAGGAAAAAAATGGGGACCTGGAGGTTAAGGGGTCATATTTCTTTAATCTGTGTGGGGGAAAAAAATGAAAAACAAAGTTCAGCAGGAAGGAGCACAATGCGTTGGCTATAGTTCACCAGGAACAAAGTGTCTACACGCCTTAGGAGCAGAAACACAGGAGGAGCTTGGTGTATGACTCTAAGAGAGGCATGAAACAAAGGGTGGAGCAGCACGGAGGTGTTGTGGTCATTCCCTGTTTAAAACAGTGCAGCTAATGGGAACTAAGCCACAGGAATGACCCAAATAGTGAGCAAAAGCTGAGCTTTGCTTCACTAACTCAAAAATACATACTAGTTTTCACGCCTCTGCACATGCTAACGGACTAAAACCTGTACATGCTTTACATGTATGACTAAAGTCTCTCAAACTACACTTAAACATGAAATGACATCAACTTTAACTTTTCCCTTTTTCCCCTCCCTCAAAGAAAACAATACAGATATAGCTTAAGCGGGGCAGGAGGCTAAAGGAGACCCCACCTTTGTGAATGCCTATGAAGTAGGACTCAAACATTCAGCTATACTGAGTGCTTCTTTGGGAAATTTAGAAAGCAAGTTTGTATTTGTGATTGTACTTTAGCCCTATAGAGCCATCCAGCAATTTAATGTCTTTGTCACTAGGTGTGTCATTCATATTTTGTGTATTCACTCATGCTTCTCAGATGGTGTATTTATCACCAGCAATCCAGTAACTATCTTTATTTTTGTTGCTCAGTAAATGACACTACCGTGTACTTGGCCATGAGAGTTACTGAATGCCACCAGATTTCAGACCTGGCTGCAAAAGTTCATTCAGCAAAACCAGACTTACGGTGAATTGCACTGTTTGTGCATCTGCAACCATGGTGCTTCTTACTAAGCACACCTGAACTTGCAGTGCCACATTGGCTCTACATTTCTGATGCTTAGAGCTGAATTGGCTATCACTCAGCTGTCCCAAGTCCCTGTGATACTGAGATCCAGCTGGAACAAAAGGGGGTTATTTTGTGCCAAATCTCCTTCCTGTTAACGCAACAGAAAAGTTAGCCTTACTCTTAAGGCAGCAATCCCTCAGACAGACAAGAGGAATCAGTTCAGATATGTGCAGTTCATGTCAGTGCAAAGAAGGATGTATTGGTATTAATACATCACTCTAGAAATCCCGTCTGCCTTTGAAAATTAATAATTTTCCTACTCTCCCCTTCAGACATCATTTTAAACCACCAAAATACAACCATACAGTCATCACAAAACACAATCATACAATCATCACCAAAATACAATGAGGTGTACAAGCAATGATACGAGGCTAAACCACAAGTCGGTTCATATTTGACAATATTTTGAGTTATTCCTAATTTGTCTTCAGGATGCAGTCAGCCAAAATGTTTGAATTCCCTCCCCCCTCCCCAATCTTAGCAGAGTTAGATTGTATTTGGTTTTAACACATATAATGCAACAGCAAGAAATGGAGCATTGAGTTAA
>VWZT01002095.1:408850-474756 GCA_013397055.1 Pachycephala philippinensis
AAAAAGTGGGGAGCAGGGAAGTAAAGTATTGCAAAACTCATGGTAATATCACAAACAACAGTGCTGGCAACTCACAGGCATCAACAAATTGTTTAAACATTGCTTGAGAGGGAACCTGTGAAACACCCAGCCCTTGTGTGAAACAACTATTTCTCCTCTGTCAGAACCCTCTTTAAGCCAAAAGAGAAGTAGTTTGTAAAGGTATCCACTTTTTCTTCAAACAAATCCCTGCGCTTGCTCCACAATCATTTTTCAGCCCTACTAAGGAACTCAAGCCTCGCATTTCCCCCAGGAATCGATCAATTGCAGCTGAAAGTTCAGTGGAAGCTTGGTCATAATTCATGGTACTTAACGATGTCCTTTATTCTCCTAACTGACATATTTGTTACTGAACGTAAAAAAAAAAAGGGCATACTTCATTTGCATTGAAGAAGCAACAAAACTCTCTCTTTAGCTACATTTGCACATAGTTTGAGCCACAAAATCAGAAAGAACTCTTTGGCCACAGTCATAAGAAAACTGGCAGCAGCAGATACATGAGTGTTTCTATAGCATTAATGGTATAGATATTTCTTTTAACAGACGAAGAAGCACGATCATTATTTTTTACATTATAAGGAAAAAAGGAAACTACAGCAATTGGAATTACAAGGAAACAAATTCCTACCTGCTATGATTAAAATTGCTTAAAAGTTGATGACCTCATTTCAAATCAAATCAGCTCAGACTTTGGCTTCAGTTTTTCAGGAAGCAGACTCAATCTTCTCCAAATATTTAAAAAAGGTTTGTTTGCTCGAAACCAGCAAAACCCAACGAAATACCTTGTTTGTAACAGGGCCCCAAAACGTGTACTGATTCTTTTCATTCCACAGCTTTTGGTATGATCGCAAATTGTGTGGACTTGGTACTTTGTCTGCTTTTAGCAGTGTTGGTTTCATTATGATAATTTCTGTTATCTATTTATACTGCAGAAATTTGTTTTCAAGAGCCTGGAAACTACCAGGCTGATCTTATTATCACACAAAAAGGCACACCTTTTGGGTCAAGGTTTAAGTGCAAAGAACAATTGCAATCTGCATGAATTAATTTGAGTCAAGACTTCCACTAATGCTTATGCACCAATCAGTTTAAGAAGGCTGGCAGAACTTGTCAGGCAGTGCCACAACAAAACCAATATTTTTACTTCTGTGTTTCCAGCTTAATTTTCTGATCTTGTCCATGATTTGCTCTTGCCTAGAGCTGGTTTTGTCTTGTGAAGTTTGTGCAAAAGCTTTTTAGAATTCCATGTGGAGAAAAGGGACCTGCATTTCACCCATTTTAACAGCAATATTTCAAATATAACTTGAGAATAAGTAATATTACAAAAGTAACTCTTTTAAAAGGCTAGTTTGAGAAAACAAAGAGCTATTACTTGTGAACTAACATTTGCTATCCACATTTAGAAATAAGAAATAATTTGTGTCACTTCCACTTTTATTTTGTAAATTTCTCAGTATTTGTTGTAGCATTTAAAAAATATGTCTTACACTTGCTTCGATTATGTAAAGTGATAAGTCTCTGAACTGTGATTTAAGTAAATGAGAGGACTGATTTTTTCCATTATTATTTTTTCCCAAAGTAAGCAGCCATCCACCCTGTGGCAGGCAAACTAATAGCAGACCCTAAGATGCCCTGCCAAATCTGCAATTAAGTTTTCCTCTGTACAGATGTAAGCCTATGTCTTAAGTGACCTCCATATACAGTAGATACCCTCCAAACTTTCCCCAACAGTAGAGTCCACACCATTTATGCTTACTATTACTTCCTTGC
Organism: Pachycephala philippinensis; assembly: GCA_013397055.1. Taxonomy (NCBI): domain Eukaryota; kingdom Metazoa; phylum Chordata; class Aves; order Passeriformes; genus Pachycephala; species Pachycephala philippinensis. The sequence continues at coordinate 410,660 of VWZT01002095.1, forward strand.
CAGTACTTGTTTCAAAACACTCTTGTGCTCGTTTGACAGCCAGAAACAAAGATTTCACTTTGATGAGGCACCTGAGACTATGTAAATAGCATAAAGCACATTATGCTTGTAAAGTACACCAAAAAAAGAAAAACTAAAAACTAAAAACTGCAAAAAAGAAACAAAGAAAGAAAAAGAAAAAAAAACCAAAAACCCCCCAAAAACAAACAAAAAACCAAAACAAACAGAAAACCAAAACCAAAAAAAAAACCCAAAAAACCAACCTCCCCCCCCAAAAAAAACCCAAAAATAAAACCAAGGCAGAAACTGGTAACTCTGATTTAAGCTTGTATTTCAGGTTCTATGGACAGTCAACTGCGCAGCCTCTGAATTCAAGAAAAAAAAGACAAAACAGTATCTTGTATTTGCATTACAGATGCCATATCTAAAATACAAACATAGTGCCTTTGTTAGGGCAGGCTAGATATGTAAAGGCAAGACCAAATTCAGTTTCTGTTAACAGTTATTTCTGTCTATGTCAGACTGGCAGGAACCACCTACATACACGAAGACAGGAGTTTCCAGAAACTCCCAAATCCCTAAGTAAGCTCGAAAGCTGCACTCCTCACCACAGCACCTGGGCTCCTCCAACATAGTGCCTTGAGCAGAGTCCTATCTGCTTTCTCAGTGATCCAGGCAAAACTCTGTCTGGGAAGAAGGGTTTCCACTTTTTGTTTGGCTCTTTTACTTCTTTTTTCCCTCCTCTCCTTGTGGCCTGGTTGCAGTTACTGGGTGGAAAAAGGCAAGATGGTGTTAAGAGCCCTCTCCGTGGCCTGACTCTTGCAGAGAGCACAATCTCTCAGGTGACCCTGTGTCACAGGGCCCGGGCACAGCCCTGCCAGGCTGGCATGAGGGCCCTTCTCACCTGCCTTCCACCTCTTGCCCCTTTGGACTGTGCCACGTGCTGCCAAGACAAGGCTACTGTCCTTCCACGAGCGAACAAGCCAGAGCACTGCTCACACACCTCTGACCTCAGCATCACCGCACTCAGGGTGGGGCTGAAGGGACACGAGGGGCAGCAGCCGGGGCCTCCCCAAATACAGTGCTGCCCTTAGGTGCATTTTTCTTCCCAGTTTAGAGAGGGAAGAAGATTTGCCAGCTCTCTGGCTGACCCACTCTGCCACAGCAGGCAAGAAGCGAGGGGGGGAACCTCTGATGGGAACATGGAGTAGAGGCTTTGCTCTTTCCAGTTGTCGGAGATGGAAACTGTAACATATGTGAGCTGCTGTTCAGCTAACTTGCATTTCTACAAAAGTCCTGTCAATTATTTGCTATCCAGGGCTAAGAACTGTATAACAGTGCTCTGTCCAGGTCTAATATCTCACATAAACTTACAGTTAACTCTTGGGCAAGAGCCAAAGGCATGGAGCTGCCAGTTTCTACCAGTGGAAAAAACATACTTCATGTGACCATGAAAGTAAGTAGAACTTGCCTGTATAGAGCCATACTGGTTCACTGAAAAGCCTTACAGAAACTAAGAAGAGAAATAAAACATAAAAATGAAAATATATTTGCTGTCATTGTTTTTTTGATTTTATGTTTGTTTGGGTTTTTCTGCTGGAATACCTGATAATAATTCCCTGTTGAATAATTTAAAACTGGCAGACTGCAGTAATTTGGTAAGAATTCAGGTAGAAATGTCAGAACTAAAGCAACAGTCAGGGATGAAAGTATCAACACAGGAAACTGCTACAAATTTTTTGCAATCTCTTCCATGCAAACAGTTGCTTTGAAAAACATCTAAGGGAAATAGCAATACAGAATAAACCTCTTTCTGTTTACAAGTATTTTTATCTGAAATATTTAACACCTGGATTGAAATACAGTTAAAATCCTGGTTTCAGATGCAGACATTGTCTCAGGCTGTTTCCTGTGACATACACACTGGTTCATCACGGCTCAAACGCACTGTAAAAACAGTATTCATTTATTGCATGAGGACACAGAGGAAACTGGAGACATCTGACTCCTAAAGAAAGAGTTCCTGGGAGCCTAAAGTTGTGAGAAAAGGAAAACACAAAAAAGCTTTCTAACTCTGAAATTGAGTTTATTCAGCTCTTAGCAATACTCTCATTTCCAGAGGTCACATCAGTCTGTTCTCTAGGCAAAGAATGTTTCTTCCAAGGACACATTTAGTCAAAACCAATGCATTCTGCAGCGCAGCATAAAAGAAGGTACCAACGCTGAGAGTTGCTGAGCAACCTTCTGAGATTTATTAACTGCCCTCAATTCCTGGAAAGCATTGATGTTAGCTATGGCAATTCAGGCTCAATTCATTTATCATTCCCTCCCGGTACCTCTGCGTATTGAAAGAAAAGGTAGTGCAGCAGGGAACTACTTATAAGCAGCCCTGGTTCACCCCCTGAAAGAGAATCTTTGATTGAATCTACTTCATGGGAAAATCACCGACCTTTCAAGCTTTCTTCATCCTTCGAATAGAAATAAGTCAGAGGAGGTGATGAGGCACAGTACCCGCATCTCATGCCTGGACTAGCCAAACAGCTTCCTCCAACTCCCTTCTGTCCTGCTCTGCAGGCAGTTTCTGGCTCCTTTCTCTTTCCTAATCAGTGCCAAGGAGCCAGACACGAGCACAGAATGCAAATCCTGCTTTGTCCTGGCTCCATGTGAAACAACTTGGATTTTCATCTAAATAGAACTCTTCCTTGCTTCCTGAAACAGGCAGAGAGGCGTGCACAAACACATGTGGCAAAATGCACGCTGAACAAGTCAGTGCAGTGAACAAGTTTTGTGAACCCTTTAAAGTTTGAAAATGGAAGCACCTCATGCAGTAAAAAAAATTCACAGTGAAGTTTTATAGCTCCCTGAGGAGTTTCATAGTTGATTTAAGCAGGTGTTAAGGTATGACTGTAAAAGAGGTGGTCCTTCATGATCCCCTTCATGTCCTAATTAGGTGCAGATGGCCACAGATATATTGCAATCTGCATAAAGGAGAATGAAAACCAAAAAAGGTTTGGGTCTGCTATCACAGACCCTCAAAAATGGTCCCTAGCTCCTCAAGAATTTCAAACTTCCACCTGAAAAAGCTGGGATTTAAGATGAGTCCCCATGTTATTTTGCAAACTCAGTGATGTTATCATTAGGAGTACATCATTTACCATCTCATTTCTGCTGGTGCTCAAAGTTGCTTGAAAATGTTTCCTTCAGCTACCCTAAAAAATAGCAGGTGTTTAGATCCCATGGGAGTTTAAAACACTGTCACAATCTACAGGAACCAATTTGTTTTCCTTTGTGGTCCTCACCCAACTGAGACAATTTATGTGAAAATAATCTTCTGTTAATCAAAAGATATGGGTTCAACCTGCATAAATTGTCTGGTGATATAAATAAACATGCTCTATAGGCTCTCCTGCAAAAATTATTTGTAGATCCAAGCTGTTTAATTCTTCATTGCTTCTGCCAAAAAAAACAGGGCAGCTTTTGCTCACAGATACGTGGTGTGAACACCTATGCCCTAGAACATGTAACTCAGAATTAAAGATGACAGCGAAAAAGAAATTTCTAGAATTCCTTATATTTAGCAACTTCAATATTACAAGATATCAGTAAAAACAACCCCACAGTGTTTTTCCCATCAGTGCCACAACTTATTACCAATGCTTGGGTTTTGCTTCACAAATATTTAGCACAGAACTGGTGCAACTTTATTTCTGCCTCCTGTTACTATGCAATGAACAGTAGATGTGCTGCAGTGTTCAACAGCCTACCACAAGACATATACAAAAGTGAAGAAACTTACTGTGTATATGAACGATCTGAGATTCCATCTACTAAAAACAGTCCCAGGCATTTTGGTAGCTCAGACAGCAGCCCTGAACAGGAGACTTGGTGCTACACAGTGAATATTTCTGAAAGAATGTAACTAACTGTACAAGAAAGCATAACAGACCACATGACTGTCATATGAATATCCTTACACAGTATTAATCCAGTTTCATTCTATTATTACTTGCCAGCAGTTTTAACTTACTAAGTTATTCATATGTGGGGTACTCAGCCAGAATGAGAGTTACAAAAATATACTTTAAAACTGTCTCAAATGCCTTGCAGGCTTGGGGAGAATGCACAGTGAGTGGATTCTGCAATTTACTCTAAATACTGTTCACTTTAGAAAGCCCGTTTGCATGGGCTTTCTTTAGAGTAAGGAGCTTAATAAGGAAAGCAATTAAAATAGGACAAAAAATGCTTACAGAGGCAACAACCGATTAAAAACTTGGTACATCTCTGGGAAGGTGAAAACAAAACTGACTTCACAACAAGCCTCGTTTACTTTCGCTGGCATGTCAGCCTTCTGGAATTTCTCCAGACAAGGTTTTGAATAGCATTCTCACTGCTGGAGTGGGAACACCACAGAGAGCTCATCACTGCTCCTGCTAAAGTTCTTGTCAGTACCCTAAATGCATGCGTGCAATATCCTCTGCTACATATGCATGAAGGTGGGTAAGTTGTGAAGTGTGGATGACTCAATTAGCCTGTGTTGGACATTCGCACATTAAAGGTAAGCTTTGCAGTCTGCAAGTCTGTCAGCAGCACAGTTTTCATACTGCTCACATCAGCAGCTGAATACTCTGTGATTAATGAAAAGCTAACAGAAGAACTTCCAAAGTATTAATACATCTGTTTTTAATTACCACTAGAGGGACTAAGAAAAAAAAAAAATAAAACAACTAAGATGATTAAGAGCGTGGGACAATTCTTCTGTGAGGAAAGGCTGAGGGAGCTGGGACTGTTCAAGCCTTGACAAGGTTCAGAGGGATCTCATCAATGTGTGAAGGGAGGGTGCAAAGAGGAGCTAGGCTCTTTTCACTGGGGTCCAGTGGCAGGACCAGAGGCAATGGACACAAATTGAAACATGGAAAGTTCCCTCTGAACATCAGGAAACACTTCTTCACTGTGAGGGTGACCAGGCACTGGCACATGTTACACGGGGAGGTTGTGCACTGTCCATCCTTGGAGGTACTCAAAACTCATCTGGACTCAGTCCTGGACAATCTGCTCTAGGTACTCACTTTGGGCAGGGGGGCTGGAGAAGATGATCTCCAGAGGTCACAGAATCATAGAAAGGTTTGGGTTGGAAGGGATATTAAAGATCATTTAGTTCCAACCCCTCTGCTGTGGTCAAGGATGCTACCCACTAGATCACGTTGCTCAGGGCCCCATCCAACCTGGCCTTGAACACTTCCAGGGATGGGGAATCCAGAACTTCTCTGGGTAGCCTGTTGCAGTACCTCATCACCCTCACAGTAAAGAATTCCTTCCTAACATGCAATTTGAATCTCTCCTCTTTTAATTTTAAACTGTTGCCCCTTGTCCTATTACTACCTGTCCATGTAAAAAGTCACCCTCCCTCTTTTTTATAAGCCCCCTTTAAGTGCTGGAGGACTGCAATGAGGTCTCCCTGGAGCCTTTTCCAGCCCCAACACTTAGTCTGCCTTCATAGGAGAGATGTTCCAGTCCTCTGACCATCTTCATGGCTCTCCACTGGACTTGCTCCAACAGGTCCATGTCTTTTCTGTGTTGAAGAGCCCAGAGCTGGATGCAGAACTCCAGGTGGGGTCTCACCGGAGTGGAGTAGTATGGCAGAATTCCCTCCCTCGCCCTGCTGGCCACACTGTTTTTGATGCTGCCCAGGATGCTGTTGGCCTTCTGGACTGCAACTGCACATTTCCAGCTCCTGTCCAGCTTTTTGTCCATGAGAACTCCCTAAGCCCTTCTCAGCAGGGCTTCTCTCAATGAGTTCTTCCACTCTGTACTCATGTGTGTGATTGCCCCAATCCAGGTGCAGCACCTAGACATTGAGCCATTGACCACAACTCCCTGGCTGCATCCATCCAACCAATTCCTCCTCAACTCAGACATTCTGTGATTCCATGAACTATAAATTATTAGGGCTGAGAAAACTATTTGATACCCCCACCATCACACAGATTTTTCCCTAAACGAGCAAGTAAAACTCAAAAGCCAGGTATGTAGGTGTCTCCCTCATTAATTATTCCTCTTGCTTCCAGGAACTCTTCACCATTATTACTTAAGTCTCATCTTAATTAAGCTGTGACCTGTGGTCCTTCAGCTTCTTAAAGACTTGGTCTAAGATTCATACCTTCCAAGGAAGTGACCATGGACTCCTTTTCAAGTCAGTGGGGAGAAACATAAATTTCATAATCTAAAATAGTCTGGACTTCCTGTTCCCTAGAATAACTTGCCTCTTCTCTGAACTGAGGCAATAATCTTCAAATGTTGAAGAAAGCAAGGTGTTTTGAGTTGCGAGATGTAAATCCAGGAGAGATCTATTCTTTAAACATTCCACATGTTTTTAAGGCAACTGCTCTATCAGGGAAGAGGAAAAAGATTGAGGGAGAGAAACCAATGCCTGTTGCACCCTCCTTATGAGAGCTGTTGGTTCAGAAATGAAATGTTAGGCCATGGTTGCTGAACCTCCCACAGACATCTTCCAATTTACCTGCTTATACAGAGATGTCCTGGTAAAACCTAGAGTCAGTGGTACTTAGGCAAAATATTTAAATAAAAACACCAGTAAAATAACCAATAAATTTCTGAGTTTCCACATTTCCTGTTTCACTCTCACAGGGTAAGTCCTCTTAAGTGGAAAACTCAATCCAGGCAGGTCAGAACCAAATAGCCATCATTTAAGCTGGACTTTTCTCACTCCCTCTACAGCAGAGACTTTGTCCCTCTGCTTCTGGTTGTAACCTAGGACACAATGACCACATAAACTAAAGAGTCATCATTTTCCAACATGCATTCTTCTGATGAAGAAGACACAGGATGACCTGCATAAAGACCCCTAACACCTACAAGACCACAAAATGCACAGGTGGCTAGAACATGAGTTAGATCATGCTGACCTCAAAGAGGCTGAAGGATCACAGGTTCTGGAAAGGTCTTGTTTAAACAAGGTTTGAAACTCCCTCAAATTTTGGACAGTCTCAATTCTGTAAGAGACTGAAGAATGAGTTATCTGGATCAAACATCCCACATAAAGCATCTTATTATTTTAAAATGGAGAATGTGGTGGGGGGAAAAGAAGCATGTAGCAATGTGACAGGAGATCAGAAATGTTTTGGATTGTTCTGTCAAAGCCTCTCCTGATCTAGACAGTCTGGTAGTTTCACTCATTGCTTCCCAGGACCCCGGAGAGCAGGATGAGTTCCTTAAGTTGTTCCAAGGAAGACATTTTAGGTATATGAAGTCTTGACGTGGACTGACACATCATTAGTAGTATTTTGGAAAAACAGCACCATGCAGTCATACTGCTACACTGACCCTCTGGTCTGTGCATATACTCTCCAATCAAGACAAAACAGGGGGAAAAGTGTATTAGCTAGAGATAACTTCCAGTGGAAACTGTCCCCATGTTCCTGGGATCCTTTTGTAGACGGTGCCAGGCGCAGGCTGTGTCGGACACCCTGCCCTCGGCCTCACAACATTAACCTGCACACAGTCGCAGCAGCTCCCTCTCGATAACCAGGGATTCACTGACAAACAGGAGATTACGGCAGGGCTGCCCCATCGAGCCCCTTCCTCTCCCGGCCCGAGGGNNGAGAAAAGGGCCAGCATTTACCCAGGCAAAACTTGGGGGAGTGTGGGACGCAGAAGAAACCCCGTGTTCCCGGGAGGCCTCCGCTTCCTGACAGTGCCCTCCCTTCCATCCTGCCCGCGGAATGCGAGGACGTCCCTTGAGGAGGATGCAATGCAATTCAAAGAGCAGCACGTGTTATGTGTGACTAAGCTGTGCCGGTGCTGTGCTGTTGTCCACTCTCTTCCGTCATCTCTGGGAAAAACGCCTCCCAGCAGTAGCACACTCCTCTCCACAACATGCTGCACTCCCTCCTTTCTCGGGGCTACGGGTTCTGTGTTTGCTGGGCGGGGCGAGGGCGAGGAGGAGACGGAGAAGGAGGCGGGGAAGGAGGCGGGGAAGGAGCTGAGGGAGGAGAAAGAGGCGGTGGCGGCGCCGCTCCCGCCCCTCCGTGGCGCTGCCAGCTGGGATCTGCGGCCGGGCTGGATCCGCCCCGCCGGCCCGGATCCGCCCTTTCCGCCGGGAAGGCGACGCGGCGCTGCTGAAGATGGTGGCGGGGGGGCTGTGCCTGTGTGGGCTCCTCAGGTACCGGGGCGCGGGGCGGCGCGGCCTGGCGGCGGGCAGGGAGGGCGGGAGGCGGCCCCTGCCCCGCCGCGCTCCTCCGGCCCCCGGGGTGGCCCCTGCCCGGCTCCGCGCTGTGCCGCCGGGCTCGGGCGGGTTAATGTGCTTTTCCGCTGCTCCCGGCCCGAAATGAAAGTGCTTCCTTATGTGTCAGTCGTGACGCGTGGGTCGCTCCTTTGGTAAACAGGAGAGGCCGAGTAAACGCCGTTTATCCCAAGGCTTAGCGGCCCTGCGGGGGGAACCAGGCTCTGTCCCCTGTTAGGCTCCTGGGCCAGGAAAGCTCCTGCTACAGGGTTGGGAGAGCTGTCAGGGAGGCGGTGGAGAGCGGGGGGAATGCGCCTTTCAGTGACTGAGACCAGGGGAAACGGGTCTCTCTACACAGGGAAACTGCACTGAGCTGCTCTGGACAGCTGGCATAGCTCTTCATGCCTCCGGGGAACGGGAACTGAAGGCTGGAATGGGAAATGCCTGGCCCCAGTAACCCGGCACCAAAGCAGTTCACAGTAGAGGCAGCCAAACAGGAGATTGGACTGAAAAAACTCTTAAAAATCTATTTAGAAGTCACTCTGCTAGTTGTGTATTGCTAGGTTGCTAAGGGGATGCAACTTTTACAAAGTGTGTAGAGCACATGGAGATAGATAATACATATAGGGCATGAATAAACAATAATAAATGATTGCAATGTAGCAGCAGGGCAAAAAGAGATCTTTGGATAACGCAGAGTAGTGGTTTCATTTCTGTAATTGTCAAAGTCATACACACTGATGATTTCTGAGATTAGAAGAACTCAAGAAATTGTTGAACTCCCTGTAGCTCTACCTTTAAATGCTTCTCGCTCAATGTCATACAGAGTATTTCTTTAAAGCAATTACATATTTTAAAATTTCCGGCTTGTTTCAGATTGCTGTGCTCATTGTTACTCCCTGCATTATTTCTAAGTGGGATTTTGTGTGTCTGCTTGGTGGTACTGCTGTGGGGAGTACGGCTCTGGATACAAAGGAAGAAACAGTTGAGCTCAGCAGGAAGAGATGGGAAGCGGCCACTGGTGGTGGCCTTTTTTCACCCATATTGTAATGCAGGAGGTGGAGGGGAGAGAGTCCTGTGGTGTGCCATAAGAACGCTCCAGAAAAAGTAAGCATATGTGTTTATCCAACACCATATTTCATTCTTAGCTTCTGATGCTATTCTTTATGCATATGTTGGTGTTCTACATACTTAAGTAGGTGTCATTAATCTACTGGTCTTAACATTTTATTTTACATCTGGGTTTCATGTGGTTGCATTCTACTTCATCCCTTTAGATTTTGATATTTCCTGCTGGGGCACCTCTCACGTTTTTCCTTTCCTTCCTTGAGAGAAGCCCTCCTTCCTCCTCAGTTTTCCACTGCTGGTATGGAACTTAGTACAGTCATAACTCCTCAGTAGATAACTGATCATCTTTATACTTGCCTCTTGGTGCAGAAGGCAAAACGAATTATACCTAAAGTGGATTTAACATGAGCACATCCATTGATTTGCCATCATTTTCATTTTTGTCATGCTATGTACTAGACAGATATCTCCTAATGTAGGGCAAGGTGTTCTGAAGTCTGTAGAATAATACTGAGCTTCTTTATGTTTTACTCAAATTAAAATATTCCCCAGTTTCTCAGCCATATGTTTTTCTGCAGATCAGAAAAAACCTGAAGTATAAGAAAAAGTATAATTTAGTTAAAATCATTTATTGGCCAGACATTTGTTTTCATATTCTTCTTGAGTACTTTTAAGTGGATTATATTTTAGTTTCTTGCTGAAAAATATGAAGAGAAGGATATATGAAATTCTTTTTCTTTATTCTTACAGGTACAGAAATGTAACATGTGTTGTTTACACTGGTGATAGAGATGCCACTGGAGAAGAAATAGTAGAAGGCGCTTTCAGAAGATTCAATATTAAGTTAATTCACCCTGTGAAGTTTGTATTCCTAGAAAAACGCTTCCTTGTGGAAGCTTCTCTTTATCCTCACTTCACTTTGCTGGGACAAAGTTTAGGATCAGTGTTCCTTGGCTGGGAAGCTCTTCTAAAGTGTGTTCCTGATATTTATATTGACTCAATGGGTTATGCCTTCACAATTCCCCTCTTCAAATACCTCGGAGGTTGTCGCGTTGGATGCTACGTCCATTATCCCACTATCAGCACCGATATGCTCTCTGTTGTGAGGAATCAGGATACCAGGTTTAACAATGCTGCCTTCATTACAAGCAGCCCTCTCTTCAGCAAGTTTAAACTTGTCTACTACTACTTCTTCGCTTTCATGTACGGGTTGGTTGGTTCCTGCAGTGATGTGGTTATGGTGAATTCTTCTTGGACACTGAATCACATCCTTTCCCTCTGGAGAGCTGGGGCTTGCACTAACGTTGTGTATCCACCATGTGACGTTCAGACTTTCCTGGATATTCCACTGGAAGTGGAAAAGAGCACCAGTGAATATTCCATTGTTTCTGTCAGCCAGTTCAGGCCTGAAAAAGATCACCCTTTGCAAATCAGAGCCTTTGCTAAACTGCTGAAAGAGCGAGTGGGGCAGCAGCCATCACTGAAGCTGATCTTAATCGGTGGCTGTCGTAACCAGCAAGATGAAGAGCGTGTAAAGAACCTGAAACGTCTGTGTGAAGAGCTGGGAGTTAGTGACGATGTGATATTCAGGATAAACATTCCCTTTGAGGAGCTGAAGAAACACCTGGCAGAGGCCACCATTGGCCTGCACACCATGTGGAATGAGCACTTCGGGATCGGTCAGTACATTTCCTCAGTGTTCAGCTGCTTGTCCCTAGGTGTCTAAGCATAGAGGTCTGCTTGCCAGGCAGGTGTCCAGCTCCTGTTCCCTTTGGAGGCAGTGGAGCTGCCCTAAAGCCTACACAGGACCAATGCAGGTGTGGTGCAGATGATGCACCACTAGGTGCTACTGTAGTGCAGGATGAAGTGCTGTAGTCAGACTGGTAATTCTGTGCATCCTCTGGTCACCTAAATACAGAGCTAGTCCCATCTGTGCTGCCTAGGATGTCCTGCTGACGCCCAGCTGTCGCCCTGCAAGGTCATGGGTCACCCTATTGTCCGTGGGTTAGGTTAGCCAGCCTTCTGAAGCTTCAAGAGGCTGCAGGTGCTTCTCTTTCAGCACTTTAAATTGTGCCCTATTGGCTGTGGGGGGAGCTTAGAGATGGTTCATGTGTAGACATCCATGTTAGACATTTTGGTTGTGTTTCACCTGCCTCAGATGCCATTTGAAATGTCTAGTATATGTCACGGGGCTCCAGTTGCTGTTTCAGGATCTCCCACAGATCCTGTCTGGTGTAAATAAGCCGTGTGTAGGTGCCACCAGGTACCTTTGGCCATCTCACTGCAGTAGGCATCTCTGCTGAGGCAAACTTATCAAGCCCCTAAATTACTCAGTGTAGCATGGAGCAGAATGTTAGAGAGGAGCTGGGACCCAGACTTAAGGTATGGGACTCAGTTTGTTGGGATTAGATGAAGTGTCTCTCAGAAGCAACTGCAAAATATTGGAAATTATGTCTTCTCTTTTTTTTTTCTCCCATGAAACAGTTTTGTTAATTTTTTTTAAAAGGTGATTTTGAATTTGAGCAGGATTTCACCTTCATCTAACAGGGTTTTTATGTGTAAAAAACCATATTCCAAATACTTTGGAGCATTATTTATAGTAGGCAGTGTTTGAGCTGAGGGAATGTATAAAAATCAAATGAGAACTGAGAAGAATCAGCATTAATGAGGTCTGTTTTGGAACTGTGGAGGAGAATTGAAGTTGCTGTGTACATTATGTTGTTACTATCTCACTGCTTTTGGCTGCAGAAAGCTTACTGATTCCCATTCCATTAAAGTTTCTTCCATCAAAAATACAGATATAGAGGTAACAATTGTTACTAGTGTCTTGCTGAGTTGTCAAAAGCTATAAAGATTTGTTCATCTGCAAAATACTTGACTTCTGAATATTACCTGATTGAAATGTGCATAGTCAACTTTTTTCATGGTATCTTCAAACATTTAAAATCAAGTATGTTACAAGAACCACAAATTAACCAGTTATATCCAATTTCTAATTTCAATGTTATGTGTTTAAGAGAAACTACAATTTCAGTCCTTACAACTGAAAAATTCAAATTTGTGTTTCTTACAGGACCATTTTCACTGTAATTTTCCAGCTGATTTGGAATGGCAGTCTGTAGTGAATTTAACTGTTGGTTTAACTTTCCAGTGTTTCATAGAAGGCCAAAGCACATGATGTGCACACTCATATCAGCATTTTTTCTATCTCTTGCAGGAGTAGTTGAATGTATGGCAGCTGGCACAGTTATCCTGGCTCACAATTCTGGAGGCCCCAAACTGGACATCGTGGTGCCCCATGAAGGACATGTCACAGGCTTCCTGGCAGAAGATGAGGACAGTTACGCTGAGACAATGGCTTACATCTTCTCTTTGTCTCCTGAGCAAAGACTGCAGATCAGAGAAAATGCTCGGCGCTCTGTGCACAGGTTTTCTGACCAGCATTTTGAAGACACATTCCTGCTATCTGTGGAGCCATTATTTAAATAAATGTATATAAGTAAAAATAAATATGGGTAAAATTAACTTTTTATATTTGACTGTGTGGCACGTGTAAATATATCTAAGCTATGATCCCTTGGTCCCATTCAATAAAAAGGTTGTTTTTCTTTGTGTCAGGCTGTCTGCTTTATGTAAGAGACTCTTTTTTTACTGGGAAAGAAATTCTTCTATGTTAACACTCTGAGAGTATGGTGCACTTAAGAACCCTCTGGATTGACAAACCATGATAGTACTGTGGTAACAGAACTACATCAGGAAGTTCTTTTATTTATCAGAAACTTCTTTTATTTATTGAATATTTTCAGTCTTTACCTGACTCTCTACTCACAGTCACACTTTTTGAAGTCAACACTTTTGTTTTATAGCCTTTGTACCCAGAATTGTTTTTTCCAGAATCTACATTCCTCCTGTACTTGGCACTGGTGAGGCTGCACCTCAAATCCTGTGGTCAGTTTTGGGCCCCTCAGTTCAGGAGGGATGTGGAGGTGCTGGAGCATGTCCAGAGAAGGGCAATGGAGCTGGGGAAGGGTCTGGAACACAAGTCCTGTGAGGAGCATCTGAGGGAGCTGGGGGTGTTTAGCCTGGAGAAAAGGAGGCTCGGGGGGACCTTATCACTCTCTACAAGTGCCTGAAATGAGGGTGTGACTGGGTGGGGGTCAGCCTCTTCTCCCAGGTGACAAGTGATAGGAGAAAGTGGCCTCAAGGTGCACCAGGGGAGGTTTATATTGGATATTAGGAAAAAAATTGACATAGAAAAGGTTGTCAAGCATTGGAACAGACTGCCCTGGGAAAGGGTGGACTCACCATCCCTGGAGGTGTTTAAAAGACATGGCACTAGGGACAGAGGTTTAGTGGTGGACTTGGCAGTGTTAGGTTAACAGTTGGATTAAATGATCTTTTCCAACATCAATGGTTCTTCCAAAAAAACTGCTAAAATCAGGCTGTAGACTGTAGTTTTCCCTTTATTTAAGATTCACTTGGCTTGTATTAAATTTTTTATATGGAAAAATAATGGTTGGAAGAACCTACATACTTTCATGTTTTACTAGGAACTGGGGAATGCACAATTCTCATGGCACTAATAAACCATTTTACTGCTACTATATAAAACTCCTGAGCAGTTGATGTTACTACGTAGGGTCAGTACTGTGTAAATGAAACTGTAGATGACAAAGCTGTACTGGCAGTACATATTGATTATGAAAAGCTGGAAGACATTCTTAAAACAAGGAGTTGATTTATCTAGGGAAATAAAATACACAAACTAGGAGACTCTCCTACATGATACAAAAATGGTTAAACAGAGTACACAATCAAAAATTTGCTCAAGCATCACTTGTCAGAAATGTCCAAGTAGTTTAGAATAATAGATGAAAGAGCATTTCAGTCTGGATGAGGATTTTTCAATGTTCAGACATCTGAAAAGTACCCTGATTTGTTTTTCATTTAAAACAAAAGAATTACAGCTATTAATTTTAAATCTTTTTCATTATGTGCATCAACACCAAATTACCCATGATTATTTTCTAAATCATCATCAGATTTTCCACGTTTGTGAGGTAAACTCATCTTTTCTTCATCTGTTTGACCTTTATTTATTGAAAAGATGTAAGACTCTATGGTTCTCTCTGCTGGAGAAGTTGCCAATTTTTCCAGAGATTCCTCCAGCTCATGTCTGAGTTCATCTTCAGAATCTTCAAAATTCCTGCACAGCAAAACAAGAGAATTATATTAATTAAATAAATGTAACTTTATTACAAACCTTTCTCAGTTGAAGGACTCTTCAGGTTTTTTAAAACACTTCATAAATAATATACAAGTGACACACCTAATGTGAACTGTTTCTTCTGTCTCTGTGAGATTATTTACCTGTATTTAAAAGGCAAGAGAAAAGAGCTGCAAAGCCATTTTAATATTTCTGCTGTAATTTTTAATGACAGCATTGGCTGTGACAAATTACAGAATTAAAAGTTAAATTAGCAGACTCTGTAAATTTTCTTTCTTTATGAATTTTTAAGAACACAGAAAAACTTCAGGCAATACAACCTGTCATTTCATGAAAACTGTCCAGTTGTCTGGATTTTCCTTCTGATGTGCTTGACTTACGTGTCTTCATCATCTGATCTTGGCTCCAGTCTACCTTCATCAACAGCAACAGTGAAGTATGTTTCTGCATCATCTTCCTTGTTTTCTTTTGGAGGCAACAGACTTAATCTCCCTTCTGTCAAGAAGGAGAAACCTTCCTTCAGTTGTATAGTAGAAAACGATAAAAGTATGTGTAAAGGAATAGCAGATAAATAAATGCTTGAAGTGTTTTGTTGTTGTTTAAATTACAACAACGTGAATACCACACTTCTGTTGATGCAAAGTAAATGTAATTTTTGAAACAGTCTGTTACTTTAGGAAAGTGGGCTGCAGTTTGAATCAATTGCAGTGTCAGCTGTATCAGCATGGACCATGTTGTAAAGCCACCACTGTCATTTGAGTCACCATGTATGTATTTGAATAAATGTTTTTTACAGGGTTCTTCAACCTCAACAGTTGCAGGGGCTACATCCAGGTGTGTGGTACCTCCAACCTGCTGGCAGTACTAGCTTTCCTCTGTCTACCCAAGCAAATGGAAGAATTACATATGAAGGTAATAGCCAGTAAGTAGGGCTTGCCCTTTTCCCTGCTATTGAAAACAGCAACATCCTGAAGAGGCCTCTCAGTGCTTCATGAGAGAACAGAGGTTCTGTCCCTGTTTTTCTAGGTTGCCAACTGCTTCAAAATGTTGTTTCCCATCACAGACCCTCTGCCAATGGTAGAAGAAATATTACACTAAAGGAAAACATGCAGAATTTACAGGGAAAAAAATCCTACCTATGTCTTCCTCAAAAGAGAGAAAGGAATCCTCAGACAGCTCTGCTTTTGCTAAGATGTGCAGGAGTGTCTCTGGTGGTGTCTGTTTCCACTGCTTCCTGTTTTCTGGGATGTCTTCAGACAGAATATTATGGTCAGCTGAAAGACAGCAAGGTTCTCAGGTCACTAAAGCTTGACTGTAGCTCAGCACTGTCTTTTGTCAGATTCAGACTTTCTAGTCTCAACACTGATTTCTTCCTTTTGTGTAATTCTGGAATCTATTTTTTTTTCCTTTATGGAATACTCTTGATTTTTTTATAAGTACTTGAGCTGACGGATAGGGAAAAAATAGTCTGAACTACTCATCACTAAAAATGTTTAACACCAGTTTTAATGCTTAAGTAACTTCCATTAAGCCTGGAATAGACAGGTGCAGCTTCACTGAGCAGTCCTTGCTCTGAAACTTGTTGGCTTCTTGGGGTTGAAAGAGCTTACAAAAAGTTCCTGATTCTTTTGTGCCTTGTGGTCTTTCATCTAAAGCAGAATGAACAAAAGCTGGTGTATTAATAATATTCTGCTTTGTCTTCACTATCCATGCAAACTCTTCAGGTTATTTTTTGTCTATCTCTGGTGTTTGGAGCATGCTGGAATGCTGGAAGAGCTCCTTGTTTGCAGAAACCAGTCACTGGAGATACTTGTGTGCCTGGGAACATATGCAGCAGTACTGTAACAACTCGAGGGACTTTCCTCTTCTGAAGTGGAGCATCACCACAGCCACAGCTGGGTGAGGTGGCACTTTGACTGGGTAGTACCACCACTGTATGCAGAGGGAAAACAACTCCACCACATTCCAGGACAGCATTGGCACTCACTTCCCTAGTCCCTGTGTGTCATCAGGTCAAGGCCTGAGAAAGTGGAGTGATTAGTTGCATAGATTGGCATTTTTTCCCTGGCCACAGAGTGATACATAAACTGCAGCATTCTTAATATGTATGAGCAACACAACGTGATTGCAGTGTTAGAGGGGAAAGTGACAACTGTCTTCTAGGGTTTAACATGGACAATAACCTCTAATGTTACAAAGCCCTACAATTAAAAGCCTGCTGGATCATGTGAACATTCAGGTATGGATGAATTCAGTCTGGCTGAATTTTAGGTGCCCACTGCTTTCACTGAAAGCCAAAACTTTCTCACCAAGTTCATTTCCAGCCATAGAAGGACATGCAGATGTGACGTCTACACCAGCTAAAAAGTTCAATAGTGTCTGAGGGGCTCCGGGTTGCCAATGTTTTCTGGGTTTTTTCATATCATGTATGGACTCTAAGGGGAAGAAAAAGAAGAGGCAAAGTTCTTTGGATTTTTTTTGTAAAGTAGATTTCCATGTGATTATAATAGATGTGATATAAAGAATGAGCTCATGAGATAAACTTGCTATAGCCTGGAGTTACTGAATTTACCTGACTCCTATGTAATTTTCAGGATTAATACTCAGCATTGCATTTCCCCAATAAATACCTGTTGGGTAGTCAGACAGTTCTTCCAAAGCTCTGTCTGTATGATTTTCATAAACTTCCACCAATTTCTCCTTAAGATTCTCACCATCCACAAAAGTTAAAGTCTCATTGAGTTTATCTAGTACCTGAAAAAACCATAGATTACTCTGCAAACAGTAAACAAATATGGTACAATAGCTAATTCCTTCTCATTTTACCGTGTTTGCCAGCCAACCTCATGCATGCACAGGAAAATTGTGTAACAAAAAGTGAAGCAGCAGAACTCAGAAGCCACATTGTGATTTGTGCATCAGAAGGCTGCATGGGGCTTCACAGAGATGTGAAACAACAGAATGATAAAACAGTGCTTTATAAATTAAAAAATATATATACTATAAATAAATTTTTTTGTTGCTGTTAGGAATATTTTTAAAAATTCTAATATACTAATAAAAATCTTAATAGGTAGCTATTACATGTTGATCAGCCACAAATATAATTTTACTAAATGAAAACACATATTATCTGTAGTTGTTCTTGCTTTGTTATACAATACTAGTGAAAAGAAACAGAAATGTACCAAAACAATCTACAAATCAAATTTGGCATTTGCAGACTAACTCAGTTTTGAGATAAGTTCTTCCTCTCAAGCCCATTTTAGGAAATTTAAATATCCTCACTCCTTCATATTTTACCATATGAAAGACTGACCCAGGCATCACCCAATTTTCTTCTAAGCAGTTATCCTCTTGTAGAAGGGCAGACATATGCAACATGCCAACAAATCCTCAATGAGAAGCTTCATTATAACAAAGGCAGAGGATGATGGGAAGGGAAACAAATCTTAGATTATGGAGCTGTCACGGTTTCAGATTACTAATGTAAATGCTTTGAATACAACTAAAACATACCTCTGCTTCTTGAATACTGTCTTCCTCAGGAAAACATACATCTAAATTAATTTCAAATTTTACTCCTCCCTAAAGAAAATTCGCGTTATTAATTTGTGTTAATAAATGAAAGCATTTAATTAAAAGTACACAGATTATATGGAACTACAAATTTGAAAATTATTCTTCTATTGAAAACAACTTCTATTTAACATTTTCCTTCTATTTAACAAGATCAAAGTCGAACACATTGGACAAAAATAGACTTCTTTAAATATAATCCTTTTACTTTAGTGATATTTTAAAGTTCTTGCATCCACTTTTGATTTTAAGTGGCTTTGATATTCATTTAATTCAAATCATTGCAATACACAGACTTGGTTCTTGCAGCAAGTTCTCAACCAGAACTAAAATTGAATACTCTACTGCTTCCATGCAGTATTTCACAAAAGACCTTTAGTCCACTTCACAGTGATCTTATGGTCAGAAACCTTCCTGGTATCTTATGTGCATTTCTAATTCAATTCCCATCTCCTTCTATGATTTAAAAAGCAGTATAGAGAATCGTGGTTTATAACAAAATATTTTAAAATTAGCAATCTGACTTGACGTTACTTAAACTTTGAATAAACATGAGTTCCCATGAACAACTAATGCCGTTTGACATAAGGAGGAGTAGGTAGAGATTGACTACTAGGTGGGAATATCTAAAGGGAATCTTCCTCAAATGATCAGAAAAGCTCATTTATTTTCTTCTGATATAAACTTTTAACAAACAGAAAACCAGCACTCTTAATTGACTCTCAAATGACTTCATTTCCAGAGCTACCATAGTAACACAGTAATTTGAAATGTACAGACATAATAAGAAAATGGAAAAAAACCCAAAAACCAGTAAAGATGGATACTTTTGTGTTATGTTTCTTTTCTAATATTGTTTGGTCTTGCCTATCCTGGAGTCTGACTTGTTTAAAGTTTTCCTCCATGTCCTGGAAGGAGAGAAAAAAAACCAGTTTGAATTACACTCTTTGTAACTGAATATGTGTATACCTCATAAAAAGAGACCTGTTTAAGTGGAAAATATAGTCTTGAATTTCCTTGCACATAGATCTGTAAGATTCATTGCCAATTCTGGCTTATCTGGCAAAAAGAAAAACAGAAATTCTTGCATAAAGTGCAAGCCTCTGATTTTTCAAAAACCCAAGTTTAAAAGATACAGTACTGTGTCAAGATATAAATAATACATCTTTTATTTTTTATGATCACATGCAAGATGACTCAGATTCATTTCATTCTGGAAAAACTTTGGAAGTGATTAAAATCAAGATTTTAGTGGAAAACTATGCCTGTAAAAGTATAGCCATGTTTCACAATATCTTGTTTTCTGGCAACGCCTAAAAATATTTAATTACTCCTTTTCATATTATTATGTCTTCTGTTAGAACCTGTCAGAGAAAAGCAAAGTAAATAATAGTATACAGCTTCTTCAGTGATCTGTGGCAATCAGTGCATGTCTTCAGCCTCAGGAGAAACCACAACAATTTCCAGATTTTACTTTTTAAAACATCTATACAGTTTCTCCAAAAGATGGAGAGCCCATGAAATAAGGTGACACCAGGCAGGCCCAAAATCTAGTGTTTGTTTATCATTATCATGCTTTTCCTATTAAATCACTGGGAATATAAATTCTGTCCTAATGTGGCTCTGGCTGCCTATAACCCGCTTTATTCGTGTGAATTCAGTTTAGTAAAAGTCAGATCCAGGATCACTGAGGAGGATACTACTGATATTGACAGATTTGTCACAGAGAATGGATCAAAGACCGTGTGGGACTTGCTCAGAAAGATCTGTTTAGATGGAGATGGTACCGATACCTGAAGGGATTCTTCTCCCGTTCCAGATGTACCTTTGTTTTCAGACTGGTATTCAGCTTTCCCTTGCCTCACAAGATAGGTTTTATCTTGTATTTTCTGGTTCTCCTAGGGAACATTTTAAAAAAATGTTCATTTTAATTCCTAGTAAAGTATTCTAGCATAAAAAAGTAAGTATGACTACCCATATGTTTGAGATTTGTTACCTGGAGTACTCCTGCTCTAAATCTGAATTCTTTTATATCACTGTGGTATTCTTCCCGAATTTTCTGCAATTGTTTCAAATATTCCTATTAAAGAACAGCAGGGTAGAATATGTTTTTAATAAACCAAAGATAGAAAGACTAAATGTATTTATATATGTTCACATAAGATAGAAGTATCAGTTTGTTTTCTCTGTCACCCAAAAGCAAAACTAGAAAAGTATGTTGTTTCTCTATAAAAAGATGGGAAAAGAATGGAAAAGAATTGATGATAGAAAAGAGAATCTGATGAAAATTCTTATGCCAGGAATACTACTGTCAAGGAGTGTAAGAAGACAGTTTTAGACAATTAAGGAAGAGGTTTCATTTACCTGTTCTTTCATTTCATTCTTTCTAGAGATGTTTTGCTGATGGTTTCTGAGATGCTCTTCCTTTATTTTCTGCTGCTGTATTTGGTCATGATATGGGTCAGCAGATGATGGTCGCAGTCCCTATGGATGTACAAATGAATCCCAGAGCAAATGAGTTTTCATTTAGAACACTCTCCTTCAGTGCTCACTCAATTCACTCTCCCTGTTCCACTGAAGAATGCAGTAAGGCAGGTGTACATTTTTGGAGGAAAAAGTCACAGTAGAATTTTACATTGTCACAGTTTTGTATGAGAAAATAAAACCTCAGGATGAACACTGCAGAGCAGATCAGGGAATTTGCTAGAGCAAAACCTTCTACCTGACAGCGTTACAGATTGCCGTTCAAAAGACATCAATTCATCTTTGGATTTTCATTCTCCTTCTTTTACAGATTTTATTCTGTGGTTCAGTATTTACCTACCATCTGTTTTTCCACTTTAATCTTGTATTGCTGGGCTTCAAACCGCCTTTGAAGAAATTCTGCAGTCCTGAGAGAAGAAAGTGATGTACATATACTACGTTTTATTTCACAGACTCTGCTACCTTTGCACAAATAATCCTCTATACGTTCTACCACATATGACAAACAGAGCTTTCTTTGTACTACATGAATATATAAATATAGATAAAATATGTATAAATATGGCACAACAGTAAAATAAGAAAACATTCCTTTCAGGCATTCCCTTTCCTATTACTTCAGTTACTTAAGCCTTTCGAAGAGTGCAGCAAAGCCCTTCCCCACCTTTTATTTGCTAAATGGTATTGAAAGAGTTAATTAAAATAAAATTGATTTCCCTGGCCCTCAAAATGAGTGAAAATTGTCAGAATGAAGGTTGTATATTCAGCAACCTTTTCATGGTCTTTCTCCTCCGTACCTAATTCTATCAGTCAAACTTTGTGTAGTTTCTAAACTTTTACTTTGCTTTTTGATATAAAATAACCATCAGTCACTTGTAAGCTCCCTGTTTCCTATTTATTTCGCTTCCTATCTCGGGAATCCACTTGTGCCGCAGGGAGCCAAACTGAATTGACTCTGTCCTTACATAAGGCACCAGAAATTCAGATCAGGAAAGATGTTCTAAATCTGAAGACCTGTAACTGAAACATTCTAAACACTGTTGTTGTTGAATGAGAATTAATGATTCTGTCAACCTTAAAGGAAAGCTTTGGAAGTAGGCTGTATTCAAAATTTCTTTCTCAACATTTTCAAAGTTCATCCACACCTAAAACAGCCAGTCACAGAATGGACAGGAAATCTCCTAAGGTTGTACCTCTACTTTGTAACAGAAAGGCTTTGAAGTAAATAAACTGCTAGAGAAGGGGTCTTTACATCTGAAAAAGAAATATAAGTGCTGTATGGAAAAAAATCCACTTTCATGGCCTGTCTCACTGTTCCCTTCAGTGCAGGACTGCTTCTGATCTTTGTATTATTCTCATCCTGGTGTGAAAGACAGTGTTTATCCTTGGTATAATCAGAGATTCTACAGAAAGCTTATGTTTTACTTTTTACCCAGTAAAAGATTGGGCTGAGACTTGGGAGACATTTTGACAATGAAATGTCAAACACCAGGTGAATTCAGATGGAATTTATGGATGAACAGGAACAGGAATTGTGTCGTTGTGCAACAAACTTACGTTAAAAAAAAAAAATTATCAAAGACGAAGCAGAGAAGGCATTCTACTAAAACAGCTATGCCCAGTGTTACCCACTCAGGAGGGCTGATAGCTCAAAATACACAAGACAGGCCACTAATAAATAGAGTGAAAATAGTTTACCAGTCGGGTGGTGGAGGTGGAGCTGCAACTCGTCCTTTTAGTTTATAGTAATCTTCAACTCTTTGGCTGATATGAGAAAGGTCATAATGTGCATTAGCTTTCCCTTGCAAGTTGTCAAGCTTGTCATAGTAATGACCATAATGGCCACGTACTCGAATGCTTTCTGGCCTTTCTGCCATATTAAATCTGGAGGTCTGTGGCTGAAAATATAATAAAGATTGTTATTTTACCTGTACTCATTTGTATCAGTACAAGTTTGAATTAACCTCCTGTTCTTCTCCCCAGTCTGAGTTGCACGGTAATATGGACTGTCTGTGGTACAGTTAGTGTAAGTTTTCCAAATCCTTTCATGTATAACCCAGAAACTTCCAAATTTCTCAGGGCTGATGTGATCTCACCATTGCCTTTTCCTTTTCTCCTGTTCCATCAGCTCCTGTCACTAAGCAGCAGCCCACATTGTTGTGCGAGTGAATTGGCATGGGGCTTTGTACTCTGTAGTGTCATTGCCCTAGAGTCACTTCATTGTTCTGGTGCCTAAAGCACTGAATTATTTCCAGGAGAGCCTCATTTTGACGTGTGATAGCAAGGGGAACCTGAGATGTAGTTTTGGACAGTACAGGCATTGATGGCTGCTTTCAGGGGAGCACTGAGCTACTTCGTTTCACGTCTCTTTGATTAAGTTCATGTGGGACTTGGGCCTTCATTTCTCAAAGCCCTTACTGGGATGAAACATCCCTGTATTTCTCCTTTGTGACAAGACTGTAGTTTCCATTTCTCATAAGAACAATGGAAAGAAAATGATCACCTAGCTGCCACTGCATGATATAAATGTGGTCAGACATCCACAAACTTTTCCATTGTGGCAGACTATATGGTGCATGAGAAAAATGCTAAATTTTGCTTACTTTCTTACATAAATGTAAATGCATGTAAGTATCGCTTTCACAGATGGTAAAACCATTAACTATTTCTCCCCATTTTCCTTCTTAGATGCACTGAAAATAGGCTCATGTACCTGTGATACAGTCCAGATTACAGTGGAATATAAATCCATATCTATATAAGAAGAAAGTTTCCAACTTTCAGTAAAGTTCCCAAGGAAGAAGTAACATCAAAAAGTGTTTATCTTGTTCCTTATTGGAGTAGGTTTTACAGTATGGCATCCAGAAGCATGGCAACCGCAATCAGTAGGGAGAGCAAATCAAGCTATTTAAATAAATGTCAGAGGACTGAGAACTGTGACTAGTGAAGCAGGCACCAGGAAGTCATGCTTGACCAACTCACTAACATTTTACAATTAAATGACTGGCTTGATAGACAAGGGGAGAGCAAGGGGGTATTTCCTATCAGGCAACTGCCTTCATGGAGGATTTTGACACTGTCTGCCATAAAATCCTCATAGAGAAGCTGATGAATTGAGGGTGGGATGAGCAGGCAGTGAAATTGCTTGAAAAGTGGCCCAGAGTGTGGTGATCACAGGGCGAAGCATAGCTGAAGGCCAGTAACTAGAGTTCAACATCTTCATTAATGATTTAGATCACAGGAGAGAGGAGGGCAGAGTGCACCCTTATCAAGTTTGCTGATAACACAAATTGGGATGAGTGGCTGATACACCAGACGGTTGTGCTGCCATCCAGAAGGACCACAAAGGGCTGGAGAAATGGGATGACAGAAACTTCACAGAGTTCAGCAATAGAAATACAAAGTCCTACACTCAGCACCAGTATATGCTGGGGGCTATCCATCTGGGAAACAGCTTGGCAGAGAAGAAGAAGGCGGGGCCTGGTGGACAACAAGTTGACAATTAGCCAACACTGTGCCCTCACTGAAAAGGTGAATGACATCCTGGCCTGCGTTAGTAAAAGTATTCCCAGCAGGTCAAGGTAGGTGATCTTTATGCTCTGCTCAGCACTTGTGAGGCCACACATGAAGTGCTGTGTCTAATTCTGAGCTCTCCAGAACAAAAGAGACGGTTACAAGCTCAAATGAAAGGCCTGGAGCATTACTCCTACAAGGAAAGGCTGAAAGAGCTCAGACTGTTTAGCCTAAAGGTGGGATCTTATCTATGGTGATAGCAATCCGAAGGGAGGGTGCAAAGAAGATGGAGCCAGACTCTTTCCACTAGTACCCGGTGACAGAACCAGAGGCAATGGGCACAAACTGAGATACAGAAGGTTCCCTCTGAACATCAGAAAACATTTATTTCGCTGTGGGGGAAGGTGCCTGAGGGTGGGGTAAAGGTTGCCCAAATAGGACTGAGTCTCCATCTTTGGAGATATTCAACAGCCAACTGGACATAGTCCTGGACAACTGGATCTAGATGACCCTGCCTGAGCAGGGGTGTGGACAAGGCCATGTCCAGAAATCCTTTCCAACCTCAATCATTCTGTGATTCTGTGAATCTTGAAGCAACACCTTTAAAGTATGACACTATACAAGTATCCCTGAAACCATGTACATTGTTTGCTTTATTTGGATGTTGAAAGAATGTGGAAACGTTCCCAGTGCAGGTCAAAACACTGCGGACAAAATTCTGCCTTTGATTATAGCAGTGCACAGTGAAAGGAAACTACCTTTCTAACTTAATCCATCTCTGGATTTGCATTGGCACAAATGTAACTGTGAGGAAAAAGAAGTCCTATATTCTGCACAGGGACAGTATTATTCATAGTTAGTGTTAGTGATTGTGTGATGGATGCAGTTCTGGGAACTCCATGTTCCCTATCAGCTGTTAACCTCATGTAACTGCAGTGTGCAGATCTGGGGGCTCCCAGATCCTAAATGTGCTCTGCTTATGTTCACCAGCATTCAAGGTACTTCTACATGCGCTTAAAGATAAACATAAATGTGTGCAGTGATGCTAAGTAAGAGGCTGGACATAGCATAGAGCTGATACCCTGCCTGAGGAATGGAGGAGGTGGAAAACAAGTGAGAGACAAAGTGGTTATGAAAAAAACTGGGCTTGCATTTGGGAGAAGGCTGTCAGTAATAAGTATCTGAGGCAACGGCAGTGAGAGCTGGTGATTTTGCCCATGAATGAGCTGTCAGAAAGGCTGAAGTAATAGGATCAGCTTATTTGCTTCTATAGCAAAAAATGAGAACACGGAGCTTATTTGCCTTTGTGCAAACATAAATGCAAAGCATGCCTGAATCCTTTTGTTACAAAGGACCATACCAAAGCAGCCTAGATTCAGTATTTCCCACTTAGGCTTTCAAAGCATCTCTTCTGAGGATTCAGGCATGTTTAACTGTCTCTACTGACTTAGTGTAGGCATTAAGCTAAATTTACACCCTTGTGTCTTGAGCCTTTTAAAGTATCTTTTTTAAGTGCAGGTTATTTGCTTTCTAAAGATTATATATATGCATACATATACATATATATGTATTAATATATAATTCCGAAGATGATTATATGTATACGTGTGTGTGTGTATGTATATACACATATATGAGAATGTGGATACACAGTACCTGAATAATAGGCTGTTGTACTCTTGAAGGAGGCTTCCATTCATATCTTTGAAATAATTCTTGTTTCTTGACAGGCGTCACTGTTCCAGATTCCAGAGAAACTGGGTCCTGGACTCTTGTTTTCTGAAGTTTATATGCTTTTTAACAGTAAGAGATTAAAAAATTACATTGTGTGCTATCTACGTGATTAATGATCATGTGGTTGCAAACCATAACACCAGTTATGGTTGCCCACATCTAACACGGGCAGGTTGGGTTAATAAACATTCCTTGCATCCTTTCACCATCATCACCATACTTCACACCTCCTAGGCATTCTGCTTTTCATTCTCAGAATGACATGCTTTTAAAAACATGGTTTTTCACATTCATGTAAAGAGGATCTTATTGATTAGTTTTCAAAGCACACTGAATAAGAGGGAGACCTTTATAAACTTCAGTGTTGATTTCATGCTATTACCAAGAACAGAAAGCAGGAGATCTAATCCACAGGCTCTAAGTGCCTCCCTGCTCAGGCATTCCCCTTCTAAACCCACCCCTCCATACTCTAAAAATCACTAGGCAATGTTGTAGTACTTGTGAAATTTAAAAAGAAAGGCTGCAAAGTGAAAAATCTACCTTATCAGTTTCCCATGTAAGAGAATACAAGTACAGACCATTCCGGTTTGGTCAGTCAGTATTTTGCAAATATCTTGGCTGCAGTAATGAAAAGCAGTGTCCTTTCTTGGATTAAGTAGTTTTTAAGTGAGTTTCAAATCTTTCATGAGTATTGACTGATAGAGTATCATGTTTGGGAGATAAAATGTATTAAAACTATGATTAAATGACCAGACTTTTTTTTTTAAGTGCCTAAGTTATTTAGTTGTTAAGGCTTCTGTCCAAATTGCATTGGTTGTACAGGCAGATAAACCTCATTGAAAGTCACTTTCAAAATAACATGGGTTCCTACACTACTGATGAATATTTTTGAAAGGGGGGGAGGGGGAGGAGGAGAGTCCAAAGTTTATTTAAGTAACTACATAGGTTATTTTCACAGATCTGTTTTAACTGTTTTGATATTCCAAAGATAAATTTGAGGAGTAATTGCGATATAATGAAGAATATAGAATTAGGAAAAGGTTACACTGCCAGAAACACGCCAGATGTTCAACAGTTCATACAGACATACATTTAGTCTCATCCATGTTTTCTAAGAAACTGCATACATAATCTGGTCTATCAATGGGCACTAAATCCAAACACAGCTCATTGTCTCACAATGTAATAAAATTCATAAGATTTTGTAAAATACAGTTTTATTGTCTTGTAAAATACTACAGAGCATGTTTTGCAAGATTTATGCTTTTTTTCACAGTTTTTCAGGTGACGGACCTAAACTGGACCAAAGCCTCTCAGTTTTGGAAATTCGTTTTTTAAAGAACTAAGATTAATGTTTCAGCACTTTCCTATGGCAGCTCTTCTAGGTGAACATAGCTAATAATCTAGTTTTAAAGCTGTCTTTCCCTGAACAGGACAGCAGTGCACTGCCTGGGTGAATGGTTCTGCAATTGCAGTTCTCTCCTCTATTTACTTTCAGCTTTGGGTGAAACCTCTTTATCTAAACACGCAGTAAGGGCTGTCGGAGAAAGCTACAGCCAACAGTTGTATCATAACTAACAAATGTTACTGTAGAACCAGGGATATATAATATTATTATCATTACCTTGTATCTGCTTGGCTCCAGACTGCAATGCTGAAGGCCTTTTTCTATGTATCACAGTGTGACTGAGTTCTCCCTGTGCTACCTATCAGAAAAAACAACATCTGATAGAACTGTTCATACTACTTTCATACTCATTTTCTCTCAGCAGGCACCAGTACAGTTACTTACCTCAGGGGGCAGATACCTGAGAACAACTTTCTGCAAGAAGGGCTTCCTTAGAATAGAATTGATGGATGGTCGATCTCTCGGAGGTATTTTAAACAGCTGGGAAATTAATATTCTCAGATCGTAGGAATAGTTAGGGGACACTGGTTGAAAACGTCCTCTGCAAATCTTCAGCACCAGTTCATGCAAACTCTTGCCTTGAAACTTAATTAAGGAAAACAATAAAAAGACGACAGTAAGTACTGCTGGTTCAGAATGATGGACTAGAAATCCCAACTTGAAAACAGGTACTTGTTGACAGAATCACAGAATGGTTTGGGTTGCAAGGGACCTCAAAGATCATCTTGTTCCAACCCCCCTGCCATGGGCAGGGACACCTTCGTTAGACCGGGTTGCTCAAAGTCCAATCCAGCCTGGCCTTGAACACTTCCAGGGATGGGGCATCCACAGCTTCTCTGGGCAACCTGTGCCAGTGCCTCACCACCCTCACACTAAAGAATTTCTTCCTAATATCTAAGTTTACCATCTTTCAGTTTAAAGTCATTCCCCCTTGTCCTATCACTACATGCCCTTGTCAAAAGTCCCTCTCCAGCTCTCTTTCACACCCCTTTAGGCACAGGAAAACTGCTCTAGGTCTCCATGGAGCCTTCTCTTCTTCAGGCTGAACAACCACAGCTCTCTCAGCCTGTCTTTGTAGGAGAGGTGATCCAGCCCTCTGATGATTTTTGTGGCTCTCCTCTGGGCTCATTCCAATAGGTCCATGTCCTTCCTATGTTGGGAGCTGCAGAGCGGGATGCAGCACTCCAGGTGGGGTCTCACAGAGCACAGTAGGGGGAAGAAGCCCTGTGCTGTGGAATCCCTCCACAAATCCTTTCTTGCTAACCAGAGTTTGCTGTGAAAAATTAATACAACCACTCTCTGTGTTTTCTGGATATGTTCTCCTTGTTTCAGCTGCACAACTAAAAGGTCTGATGACTTCTGTACCTGGCAGAGTTTTATTCACACTCTGCTGTCAGACAGCAACATAGAAGCAATCTTTCCAGAACGAAACATGATGTATTTTGCCAAAAGCTGTTCAAGTGGGATCTACATACATATTGTTTTCACAGTGTTCACCTTCAAAACCTCACTTCACCCAACAGCCTCTGCATTCTGTGCTCCCTCTGGAACAAAGACACAATCCTGATTTTTTAACAAGTGATGCCAATCAGATAATTCAGTCCTCTCAGTTCACCAGATCTCTTAAGAGGCCAGCATCAATATAGTTTTTAGGGCCTTAGGCAAAAAAAAAGCAGCAAGTTCTTTCTAAAATCACCCTTTTATTTATGTGGCTATTTTGAAGGTGGTAGAATTGAATTTATCTTAGCTTCACTTGCATTTCCTGTCTACATCTGCATTGAGTTGCTGCCCTCACACTGAAACAGAGGGCAGCAATACAGAATAAAACACGTAATATGCATACAAAGAAATATTTAATGTTTTGCCACTTTGTGAAAGCAGAAGTTTTCCTCAGTGGTATCCCCCTTGCTCCTAGCTCAGCACAACTGCTCTCTCTGTTAGTGCTGCTCTACCTTCTCCCACATCCAAGCTCAGAAAAAAACATCTGCTGGTCCCAGGAATCTGATCTTTTTCCTGTTGTCAAGATTAGTTTCTGCTGTGTTCCCTTCTCCACTTAATAGTCACAGGCTGAGGATTACCTGAGGCTCAGACCAGGCTGAGGACAACACAACTTGCTGAAGATGCTATCTCAGTTATTTTCTGACATGAGTGTGCTTTCAAATAAAATAAAACCTTTAGGAAAATGCTTTTGGGGACTCAAACCACTTTCTGGGGAAATGTGGGCTTTAAGTTCTTTATTAAGTATAGATCGGTATTTTCAAATAGAAATTACTAAAATCGTGTATCTAAGCCTAACCTTGAGGTCTGACTTTAATTCTTCCCATTGTTCATCTGTCTTGAAAAAGTTTAGTACTTTTTAAAGAGTAAATGTATGTTCAAAGTGTGTATACACACATGCACATATGTAAGTTACAGGAATACTACATAATACATTTTATTTTATTATGCACAAAACAGATACAATAGGAAAAGTTAAACACTAGCAGTCATTCTTTAATATCAATAAATATGATGGAAATAACTCTTGTAGCTGACTGTGAATACTATTACTACTACAGGCTTTGCAAGGTGACCACTATATTTTCTAATAATATGATAATGACCTGATTGTACAGTACTTACTGGATGCTTTAGTGCACACAGCTCATAGAGCACACAGCCAAGAGACCAAATATCTCTGTGAATAAGAAGTAATTAAAGTTTCAGTGAAAAATCTATAATATTTTCATCCATGCAATCAGTACCTCTTCTCAGCTCCCAAATTTATTACCATTATTTTGTCACAGACTGGTGCAAGTTTTATTTTTTCTTAAGACACACTAAAAAGACAACTAGAAATTTATTTTTAGTTGTGGCACCAATGTTTCTATGGTATCTAATTAGGTTTTATCATAATAATATGAAAAGGGACATGATACAGAATGTCTGCTTAGTATTTCTAGCAGGATGAAGGACAAAGCTGACCTGATGGTTGAGGAGACAATAAGGGAGTAAATTTGTCTGACTAGCACCTCAGAGCTGAGATGCTACTCTGGGCTCCAGAACATTTGGTGTTGATCATATTCCCCACACAGAGAAGGGGGTCTAGGCCCACTCACCTCCTGACTTCAGGACCTGTCTTTCCTGCAAGTGACTACTGCAAATTTCCAAAGTAGCCAAACTAGCAGCTTTCATTTTAGTGTGTTCTTATAAATAATAAATGAGTATATAAAAAATTAATGAACTTGGAACTGTAAAGATGCATTGGTTACTGCATCTTGGAAACGAGAGAAACTTAGCAACTGATGGAGAAGCAGATAAAGCAAAGGGAAAAATACTGGTTCACATTTCCCACCACTACTAACAAGAAGTATTAAAAGAGAGTTTAAAGTATAGGTAATTTTACAAAACCAAAAAATATAATTATGTTAAGCCTGCAGATTAATCACAGCAAAGTCATGATTGCTATATTTTGGACACTGTGAGTCAAAATACTGCTGACATTGTTGTATAGTATAGAGTAGTTGTTGTGTACAATGATGCACCTAATTATTGTACACAATAATACAAAGCTTCACAATGGGTGACCATGAGAAATTCCTGTGCTCTGCACACAAATACTGATTTAAATCACATTACCAAAATGAGTTCTTTCAGGCCTGCACGTCTTCACACATATATGAAGGAAAGATAGAGACTTACGTTTTGTTGTTGTATGGTCGATTTTCACAAATCTCAGGTGACAGGTAATAGGGGGTCCCTACACAGGTATGGGCCAACTCTGTAGTACTAATGAAACACAATGACCAGAAAGGCTTACACACTGAAAAGGTTTACAAACAACTGAACCAGAGACTTCTCTGCCCCAGGTTAAAAGTCTGTGGGGGACATTATTTCTGCCCTCCAAATAGCTGAATAATGGAACACCCCATGAAAAACTACAGTATTTCCCAGTTCTGTGTAAAATGAACCACTATTTTAATAGTGGAGAGTGTTTGCACTTCAACAGAAAGCACAGAAAATCCCTGTCCTTATCTTGGCCCATGAGCCTTTCATTGTATTTTCTCTCTTCTGTACAGCTGAGGAGGGGAGTGACAGAGCTTTTGTGGACACCGGGCATCCAGACAGGGTCAACGCACCACAGAAACTTAATTCCCTAGCTACAGGAGGAAAAGTACTGTCAAGCTCAAATTATATTGTTGTATAAGCCTATTATATACTTTTTAAAATGTCTGTACTTGGACATTCAAATTCTGAGGTTTACTTCCTATCTGCTATGTACTGTTCTGCTGTATAGGAGCAATCCTTACAGCAACTATCCTCAGAACACTTCTGAAGGAAGGCATTTTGGTCATCAGTAGTTTACACGCTGAGAGTTGAGTTCTGTCAAAGATACTAAAAAAGCACAAAAAGAGATCAAATCTAAGCATTTTCCTGTTGTTATCATGCCCCGTGGCATGTTTTGGCCACACCTGCCCACTACACAGGATAGGCCAACCTTGTCCCCAAAGTCATTAAAGACAAGGCCTCTCTTTTTGCGAGAACAACACAGATGCAAGCCCAGCCATGCCGTGCTCTCAGGCCCAGGTGGTCATTCTGGGTCTTTTTAAAAATTAACATAGGCTCAGTCTTGGAGGACACGCAAATAACATCTGTACAAACTCTCTTCTTATACTCTCTCTTTAGTTTTTAATGCTCTTCACTTCTGTTTTTATGAGGTAACAGAAGTTATTACCAACAGCTGCATGAGCAGGAACTGTGCCTCCAGAATCTCTTTATGTTCTCAGTTCCACAGAGAATAGGCAAAGACTGGAGCTTCTCCACCCTATGTCCTATACCTCATAGACGTCCAGTTACTAGGCCAGATACATCTGTGGTTCCATGCAGGATGGCATGTTTTAGGATAACAGGAGAAAATGTAGTGTCAGGCCCTTTGTATCCCAGACCTTTTGAGCAAGCACAATCCGCAAACAATTTGCATGTTCAAGCTGCATTCTGGACAGTCACAAACAGTCCTGTTTGGTGCAGGTCACAAACTAATTAAAAACCGTGCTTACCTGTTCAACTGTCTTGCTATGCCAAAGTCCCCAAGCTTTGCTACCTTTCCATTATTGCTAAGAAATACGTTCTGCAAGTAAACCCAAAAATGGTATGTGAAAATGAAAGATGGCAGAACTTCTTAAGCATATTTTTCACAGGACAAAATAACCCCCTCTCCAGTACCAGTTTTACTACCTGTGCTTTTACATCTCTGTGTAAAATCTTCTTGTCATGAATATGCTTCAAGCCCAAGGAGATCTGCACAAACCAACTGAGAATCTGCAATGAAAGTTAAAGAGAACAGGTATCTATGAATTTGTGCGACTCTAATGGGGCATCTTACTGAAATATATAAAATAAAGACAACAACAAAATCTAAAATATATAAAACATATACAATGTAAAACAGTAAAAAAAGTATTTTCCAAGTTAATGCCACAGACTTTTCCTTTCCATTTAGTGGTATCATTAAACTAAATGGAAATAGACACCTACTCTACTTCCCTTATCCCAATCAAGTTTTCTCTGACTGTGCCAGGACATGCACTTGAACGAGGACTGAAGAATCATGCCTAAGGAGAGTAAGAACAGTAGACCTTTTTTAAGAAGTGAGGGAGTGCAAATAACTAAGACAGAATTGGGAAGTGTCTCCTTAATCCTCATTGATTTAAAAAAAAAANATGAAGGACTGAAATGTGGTGAAAGAATTGAGCTATGAAGAAACTTGCGTAATAAGTGAGCACATGTGTTTATCCTTTATCCTTGACCCAGTACAGCTTTTAAACATATATTTAACTTTCAATATACACATGTCTTCTTAAATAAGAGCCTTTGGACTAAATTCAGAAACAAAACTACAACCTGCTGATATGCTTCTCTATTTAGGAAAATTCATGCATATGAAAGACTTTGATTCAAGTAATAACCTTGTATTTAGCAATGCTTCACATTAAATAGATGATTTCCTGATTAGGGCTGATGCCACAAATGAGGTTTTCTCAGAAGCACATTTGAAAATATAAAGATACTTCAATACTATTATATTAAATTGGACAATTTGCTTTCCTTTCTTTTATCAGGAGATGTATCTTTAGTTTCTAGAACTCATTCTTCTGTCTGTATTTCCTTTGCCTTTCTTTGGATATGTATTATTCTGTGTCGTTGTCAAGGGGTTTGTGTGTTGGTTCTCTCCTTTGTGCTTTCATGATCTGTGGGTTTGTCCTCTCTTTATTTTCTTTCATATTCTCTCTACCTCTAGTATGACTCCCAATAGGATCTTAAAATTCATTATTACTGAACCAGTAATTCACTTTCAACTGACTTCTCCACCAAGGAGTTCCTCTTTTACTACTAAAGCAAAAAGAAAAGACACAATACTTTTTTTCTTCTTCAATTTTATGCCTTAGAGTATATTTCCACTAGTAGGTTGGATACTATCTACTTGGTTTCTATGCAAAATTTCATTGTACCTGCAAAAGTAGATTTTATTTATGACTAAATAACCCCAGAGTTCAGTACACTAATACCTACATAAAGAAAATTTCCTTCAGAAAGCTAAGAGTTAGTAAAAAAATAAAGGAATAAGTAAGGAATAGTGGGAAATTCTACTTCTGTGAATTACAATACTTACCATACTCACCTATTTACAAAATAAAATGAACATGGCCCAAAAGCAGTCAGATACCTGGGCTTGTTTCTCTGTGCTCATTTAACAATTTAAATGGCACCAGAGAAGTTTTGACCGAAATGAAATGAATGAGAGATTTACTATGAACTTCAGTATAAAGGAGGATATGCCATGATGCAAATAGCACCAACAAATTAGGAATTTGTACATAATATATTCCCCCATAACTGGAAGGCACTATTTAAAAGAAGGTCTTCATGGTTTAATGGGTGTATTACTAAAGCAAAGAAAAAGTACATCCATGATTCAAAGAGCAATAGGGGCATAAAAAAAGTCATCCTCATACTGCTAATGAATTAATTTCAGATCTTAAAGAGTGCTAAAAAACCTTCCTACACTCCAACTAAAATTACCAAAGTTTTCTTTAGAAGTTCAATTATTACTGGGTAATTCAAACCACGTGTTTCACATAATATGTTCTTCCCTCTTAAGAAAATGTCTTTCACCTGGTCCTCATCAAACAGCACTCCATGCTGCATATTTATCCTCTTCATTAAATCTCCACCATCACAGTATTCCATCACAATATATAGCTTGTTCTTTTCTGAAAGGAAAAGCATATTTTTTCCTTTATTCCTTTATTATTCATTAACACAGCAACAACTTATTTTTATTTCCTATGGTCCTGCTTTCAAAAGGTAGCAGTTAACCTCTACCTACTCCTCCATTTCAAAGACTGAGAAAAAATGGATACTTCCAGTGAAACCTGATGCAAAAATAAGACGAGAAAATATATTTAAATGGAGATTCAGCAAAATATTGAATATATGAGGAAATCCTGAAGAGACCCCACTGACAGATGTTCTTACAGGAAACTTAGCAGAATGCATTGAAATTCAGTTTTTTGCTCAATAATTAAGTATGCAGTAAGGCTTGGGGAAAAGGTTAAAAGCAGACAGTATTCCAAACACCAAAAATAAAAACCAAGGTCTTCTTAATATGGAAATTCAACCTATTCTTACCTCTTTGGGGTTCAAAAATCATGTATCTGATTTACATGTCCCCTAAAAAATTTGCAGTCCTGGTCACAGGGAACAATTTGAACAGAAGCTGCAACTATAGCTTTTATTACATAAGGCACTGCTTATGACAGATGTCAGCAGGAAAAAAATATACAGGAAATTAACTTTAATCTTGAATAGGATTCCTTGTATCTCTTTCGGTCCTGAAGAATTCTTTATCCTTGAGTGATAATTCAAAATATATCTCAAGAAAAAAGGCTAGCACAGCACTAGGAGATTGATACTGGATCACTGGAAAGGCTGTGCTGTTCCAAGGTATGAAATGCCAATACCGTTTTTACATTCCAGATGCTGAACGGTATTTTCAGATTTACTAATAGATTGCACTACCATTTAATGGCCTCTTTTTGGGCTTGCCTGTTTTGTCTGTGTGTATGTATATGCATACATAAGTATATACATATATGTACATGCATATATGATGTCTCATAATCATATAATGTCATATGTATATGATGTGGATAAACAAAATATGAGGAACCTGAGGTTAGATCAGATTAAATGATCATTCTATTTCTTGCCTATTTTATCAGCCTTTTGTCCTATTTGATCAGCCTACTCCTTGCTATACTCAAAAGTTCTCTTCTCTTGAAACTCCTAGGAAATTCCCATTAAACCCTGGACTCCTATAAAAAATCAAGACTGAAGTTCAACTTGTACAGTACCGACACCTCAGGATCTAGGATTCATGCCACAGTACCCACTCACACACATGAAAAATGCAAGTGATGCCTGAATTTGATGCCTTGTGTCCATTTCTAGGAGTTGAGTTCCCACTTTTAATTAAGGCGTTAGGGACAGGGCTAAGGGTGGTCAACACTAACAAGGTAGGTTTTCTGCACTCCTCTGCTTTCACCACAATTAAACCAGGAATGTTAAAAGTAAACCTTGCAAAGAAGCATAGAAGGTTACAATATTTGCATGCTTCATCTTGGCCAGAAGAATGACTTCTTTCTCAGAGGCTTCTTTTTCTTTCACAGGCATCTACAAAGAATTAAGAAACTAAATGCTAGCAATGATATATTTAACCCTTTTCAAAAATAGTTACATCACTAGAAACCCATTCCCACTAATACAAAAACACTGTGTACCAAGACAATGTAGAAATACTATAAAATATGATGTATATATAACATAAAATAGAAATTTGCTGTGTATGTTTAAAAATGTATTGGAACATTACTGAAGTTAAACACAATTTTGACATTTTACAAATAGGAAAATGTACACCTTTAAACTTAAGTTAAAGAATTTAAACTCTAAAGTTAAAGACTTCCCTTAAGAATTCGAAGAATATGGATCTAGATGATTCTGTAATTCTAATGGGGTGATGTCAAGATTAAACTAAAAAGAATAAAAAGTCCTTCATTTTATTGATGTTAGTTGTTCTTGTAACATTTCAGGCAGACTCTTTGCCCTGTTACATTAATGGAAAACTTCTCTTTAGTTTATTATGATAATTTCATCATTTTCATCAATACTACTTAAAAATTAATTTCTCTGAGTATCTATCCATCAAAATGTCCTCTTGTATTTATAAACAGTTCCTTACCCTCGCTCTAACGAAATATTTTTGAAATGTAATCCTTAAAGATTCAAAAACCAGTAACTGAATAAAACACACTCTACCACATTAAAAATTTTATGACTTCAAAGTAGTATTTTTCTGTATCCAGCTTCTGATTTTTGAACAAGTGGGATCCACAGTAATATTTCAATAGGAGCCATTCTTCTAGCTGTACATCAAAATCTAAGATTAGAAATGCATGGGGTTTATTGGTCACGAACAGAGAGAGAAACTATTCATCTTTTCATTTAGCTGTCATTACTCATGTATCAGTTTTTCCGTGTTTGAATCTGGAAGACATACAGCTCTTTCTAGAACTCATTCTTCTACTGTAATTCTCTAATATATTAGAAATTCACTAGTGTGGCCCAGAATAGCAACAGACCTGTCAAAAGCATGTAGGCACTCATTGAAATTGACTGTTAAAACCCTTGCATTGAAATCACAGAGATTTTAATTGCCTTTTTGGAACCAGATACAGGCGTGGTATTCCTCCAACACCCAAGCAAGTGGCCCAAGCTGCCTCTGCAGTCCAGGGGGAGAAAGAGAGAAGTTTCATGGCCCGATCAGGCTCATTCTAAACCAGAAATCTAAACCACATGTGGTCAACAGCTTCCTGAAGAGACATATTTCTCGTGTTCTCCTTGAAAGGGAGTCTAACCAAGCAGATCAGATGTTGACAGCAACAGAATGGAAACTTAAAATCAGATGAGATGAATTGACCTGCATAAATATATAGGAGAATTGGAAAGACTCCATTGTGAATTACTCGTGTCTGAAAATACAGATGTGGGAAACAAGGAAATTAAAAACCTTAGAGAAATGTATCACAGAATTGTGATTTGTTATTTTAGTTGCAATATTTTCATTGTAGTTGAATCAACTATTAGAAGATCTGAATTAATGTCATATTATAGGCAGAAAGAAGTTTTGGAAAGAACAAAAATGCAGTAACAAGCAAAGACTTAATATCAAAATACGTATTTCATCTATGCTTTTAAAATAATACATTAGCAAAGAACACAGTCTTTGGAAAGCTTAGCTCTATATAATTGAGATGGAACTACAAAGGAGATCAAATACAATCCAAATCCAGCTAAATGCAAGTAGCACAATCTGGTAAATACAATTCAGGTTTTGTTGTTTTACCTTAGTTAAATTGATCTCTTTGATAACACATGGCTCATTATCCATTTTTCCTTTTGCCAAGAATATTTTGCCAAAAGATCCTTCTCCAATTTTTTTAATGATTTCATATTTATCCATGATGTATTCGTCTTAGAGCAGTGGCTAAAATAAAAATTCCCCGAATTAGTACTGCATGTAGTCAAGTGCTTTAACATCTGAGTTGGTGCTACTGAAATAGACACTACCTTTTAAGACTGTCATTTTTATTACTTTTTATAACGTTACTGCTGCTAATTCTTCCTAAAAATATCATGTCCTGGAAGTATGCAAATTATTGCAGATCTTAAGAAGCAAGTTTATGAGTGTCTCACAAAGAAAAGCATAGTGCACCCTAAAGTTAATGCATGAGAAGGAAGTACAGAGTACTGTGTAGGATTATGATATGATCTTGTAAAATGTGACATTAGTTCATGAAGTGAACAATACCGCAGAATTGCTCTTTTAATGGGGGAAAAAAAATCACATATTCCATGTTGATTTAGTTTATATTCATGTGATCTAAGGTTGGCAGCAAAATGAAAAGCCACTGCATTTTGCAGGAGACCACGGCCAAGTAAAGTCGGGCATGAGCCGCCGTCTGGAAACCTCTGTCAGGAACACTGAACTCACTAGGTACTTGCAGTGGTTCCCTAGGCAAAGCTGCACACCTAAATATCACCAAACACTACAAAACTGTTCTTATTAGTTGTCCTGAATTTTAGCAAGGTAGATTGGCTCCGATACCAGGCGTTCCCTGCCAGGCAAGCTCTGCAACAGATTCCATCGCCGGCAGTCCCCGAGGGCCATTGGCAGTGCCAGCAGGGCGACCTTGGGACGTTTGTGATTTCGGTGCGTGGGTCAGAGCCAGCTCCTGTTGGCAGTCACGGGAGAGAAGCGGCACTCGGGACAGATGCCCGCACAGGGCACAGGGCTCAGCCCCGCATCCATAGGCGACATCCCAGCCTCCCGCCGCCCGCGACGGGCAGCGCCACGGCAGAGGGGCGCTGGGAAGGGCAGGGCGGCAGGGCCAGCCTGCCCCGAGTGCCGGGGGTGCCTGCCCGGAGTGCGGGGGTGGCCTGAGCGCTGCTGGGGCCGGGGCAGACACACCATGGGTGCAGAAAGGGCCGCCGGCGGAGATGTCGCGCTCTGGCCGCCCTTCCCGCCGGGCCGCCCTGCGTCCCCATGGCGACGGGACGCGCCGGCGGGCAGCCCTCGCCGGGGCCTCCCTGCCCTGCACACCCACTTGGCCCGGCCCGGCCCGGTTCAGCCGGCCCCAGCCCCAGCAGCGGCCGGGGGCGCCGGGGGGGACGCGGTACCTGCGTGAGCTCAGCCGCCTCCGGAGCCCGCACGGCCAGGGGAGGAGCCGTCCCGCTCCGCGCCCCGCCGGAGGTGTGGCGTTTGCAGCGCCCTGCGGGAACGGCAGGAGCCTTATTTCCCTCACACAAACCGCCCCTCCTTCCCACGGACACAGATGTATGGGTTGGATGGTCAGTGGTAGGAGTGGAGTGGCCAGAAAGAAAATCTCGAGGTCTTGAATCCTTGGTGGAAACTCACGTACCAGCCTATGTGCAAGAGCGGAGGTGCGGTACGAACTGGCCCCGCACCAGAGCTGCACATTTCCTAAAGCTTTCCTCGTGTATTCTTTCAAATATTATTTTTTACGTGGACAAAGTCCGGGACAGCGTTCCCAGGAAAGCTCTGCCAAGAGAGTTTGTGCTCCCTTGCCCCATTTCTCTTGTAAAGTGTCTATTTATTACCCAGTAACCAGAGCAGAGCCCAAACTTGACACTGGCTATAGTGCTCTCTGCATCAAAAGTGTCTCTCCGATCAGGGTCGGAAAATTTGTCCTTATTTATGAACACATTTGCTTCCTTCCACACATGCAGCAGCATATAAAAAACCCTTTTCATTTAATCAAGGCAAAAGTTCAGTCTCCAAGAGTTTACAGGGGATTAATAATTGCACGCACAAAAGCCTCAAATACTTACCATAGCTGAATGTTTCCCATAATATGCCCTTCAACTATCAGTTATACATATGTATGTATTGGTTTGTGTGGAAGGGTTGTGGTAGCAGGGAAGAGCTACACGGGTGGCATCTGCCAGAAGCTTCCCACGACAGACCCACCCACCTGTATCCCCATCCATGACTCCTCTCTTCCCTTTAATCTGTTATCCCAGAGGCATTGCCACCATCGCTGATGGGCTTGGTCTTGAGCAGTGAAGTGAAATTGAGTCCAGGAAGAAGGGAGGGTGGGAGAAAAGTGTTCCAAGATTTGGGTTTATGTCTCATTACCCTGCTCTGATTTGGTTGGTAATAAATTCATCTCCTCAAGTCAAGTATGTTTTTCCTGTGACAGTAACAGTAAACACAGTCCCCCTGTTTATCCTGACCCATGAGCCTTTCATTAAATTTTCTCTTCCATGCCCAGCTGAGGGGGGAGCGACAGAGAGGCTTTGGTGGCACCTGGTATCCACCCAGCATCAACCCACCACAATGCTGCATTTCAGTATGTAGTCAGGAAGAACACGTTTACACCTTCTCATAGTGCTACACCATCTCCTTGAAATACGACATGAGGGCAATTTGAACAATGCTATAATTTGACTGAACATTCCTGCAAAGCTATCACCAACTTCATATACATTTAATATGTGAACTTGTTTAGCTATTTGCAAGTGTTCTTTCTAAAAACGAAACTTTTCTAAAAAAGTTTATTATACATTTTCCATCCTCGGTTTTGTGATACAGAAGATATGCCCGCTCAGATTTTTTAGACTGAAATTATTTAATGAATAACTAATGATTAACAACAACTTGGATACCAGCACACCTAACTTCACTCATTGTAGATAAATTCAAGTTTTCAGTCACTCTGTTTCAATACCATTTTTAGTTCCGACACCCAGTCTGGGTCATCTTCCTCAAAATCCCTAAAAGTAGATTTAAAAGAATTATATTTTGCAAAGCAAAATACAACTTTATAAATCTTTAATTGCTTTTCCCCCCCCCAAAAAAATACCCTGTAATTAGGATAAATTATGTTAAAAATATCAGCACAAGAGACTTACTTCCTGCCCCGCTGTGATTAATTAACCAATAGATGTTCTCTTTGGAATTTACAAAAGTAAGTTTTATCAAAAGCAAAGCAAAATTCGTATAGCAAGAGACTGCAAATGTGTTGATATTGACAGCCTGCAGCTGAACTGCAGCAACACAGGCCTATGTAGTTCATCTCTAGGTGCCACAAAAAAAACCAGTGACACAAAGTGAGAATCTCAAAACCACCCCCAAAATATACACACATCCATAAATCACAGCATTTTTGCTCATACATTGTAAGATATCAAATGCTACCAAATTTCAATTTCATTATGTAAGAGAGGGATGGAGAGGGGTGGATTTAGATGCTGAGAAAAAATACTTTTTTTTATTTTAGGGGAATGTTGTTATGGAAGAATCTCTTTGAGGAACCAAAGAAAACATAAATGCAAGAACATAATTTGGACATACGTGTCATCTTCATCAGATCTAGGTTCAAGTCTCTCAGAATCTATGATAACAGCTTCATGTTCACCATCTACTTCATCAGATGCTTCGCTTCCATCAGAAAGTGGGCCTCTTAATATGTTTTCAGAAGCTTTGAAAATATAAAAATTAAAATGTCACCAAAATACTTTAAAGTAAAACTCTTAATAATATAAATATAATAGCGTCTTTCTAATCCATCCCTGCTTTGTAGCAGATTCCAGGATAGGTTGTTACCTATTTTAAGTGGGAAGATAAAACTAGTAAGACAACTGAAGTGCAAGTATTTGTGACTGTGGCTGTGCACATCTGTAGACTGCAGCTGTCTTCAGCTGTGCCATCTGACCATCCTGGCCTCAAACCAGGGCACCACTGCCTGAGGGTGGATCTACCTAATGGGGCTACAGTGTGTTTCCTGCGCCTCCCTAACACACACCCACACCACACAGCTCAGCAGGAGGGAGGACACAGGAGGTGCCTGTGTTTTGTCACAACCCCATTCAGCTGTTGAGCTGCACATCAAAGTCCGTCATGAAGAGCTGCAGTGGAGATGTACAATCACTCATGAATTCCAAACTTGATTTTTTAAGCCCACATTTCATTTGATAAACTTAAAAAAAAACCCCAAAAACTAGCCTGTTGTGGTATGAATTCAAGGATCTGTATACACAGGGACTATGTATGAAAAAAATAAAGCAGCCTTTATTAATAAACCTGTTTGCAAAAACGTTTGCCTGGAAAACGGGGATTTACCTGGTTTATAAATTGTGTATGTTTTAAATGCTAAGCTGATATCTGCATTGCTGAGCATGTTCATCAGGGTCTGAGGGGGTTCCTTGTTCCACTGCTTCCGTGGCTTATTTTCACTGTAGTTTATAACACCACCACCTGGGTACAAAATCATTCATAAATGCTATTTACATAAACTTGCATTAGCAGTGTGGATTACATTCAAGATCACATTCAAGAGAGAAATAGAAGAAGAGTCTAGATAACTCCATCTGTACCACCACTGACCTCTCCACAAACTGAGGTTGACACTGTCAGCATGGAAAGGAAGAAAAGTTACAGAAGGCCAGGGTGGAACCTCCTGTGGCCCGGGAGCCAGCAGGAACTGGCTGAGGGGTGTGAGGGGGCAGAGTCTCTGCAAACTTATGTGGTGGCTCTGCAAGTCTCACAAAATGGAGCCCAAGGCTCTTTCTGTGCCTTTTACACCTAACACATGCATTCCTCTGTCCACTTCCCTTGCCCTACGTATAACTATCATATAACATTCCTACCACAGCTTGGGAATTTTCTGACTACTCATATCTTGATTATTTATTTCCACAGCATTTATTCACAGTTACCTAGAACACATTCAGAATCACATTAAATAATTATAACAATTACATCAGTGTGGGGCATTTTAAAATCGAAACCTTTCTCAGAAGAAACCTCACGTTAAGTGTTTTAATTAAAAGCTGTTGAGAAAGAAAAGTCTCTGCCTCACATCTGAGGTACATCATTGAGAGTTCTTGTCACTGGCCTTAACTCATATGTTAAATGACAACAAAAGTAGAGGTGTAGATGTTTTATGCTCCCAACAGTACTTGAAAGTACTTGAAAGACAGATGGTTGCATTCTGCACCAAATGAATTCCTCACTGCTATCTCCACAAATGGTGTATTAAGAGGAGGATTGTAGGATAATTTCTTAGCGATGATTATAATTTTAGGGTTGCTAATGTTATCTGTGGGTTTCATCACTCTTTGCAATCCTTCTGTCACACACAAACACAAAGAAATACTCTTCAGCACAGTGAACTTTTCGAATGTTTGTTAAAGAAATATTTTTAAATTATTTTAACATAATTTTAAACCTGCTGTGTAAAGTTTTGGCTTTTAAATCTGTAAAGAATCACTAACATTACTTGAATTAGAAGCATATTTAATTAAATCTTACTTTCAGTGTCTTCAGGTGTAAAACTGGAAGAAAGCAAGGATGCATTTTCCAGGACATCCAGTACAGTATTGGATAGCCTCTTTTCCCATTGCCTCCTGTGGGCGTGTGACAGATCAGTACCTCCTGGGAGGACAGCAGAAGCTGATACTGTAATTGTAACAAAAAAAAACCCATGATAACCAGCACCTTACTTGATTCCATGTCCAGACTGCCCTGTCCAGACAAAGTAGTACTAAGAATCACTTAACTAGCAGTGATGTTTGATTCTATGGGTACAAATCTGAACTGGAAAGTGTTCCCCATACATTTACTCAATTCCAAATGTTTTCAAGCAGTCATTTTTTTAATACTTTGACAAGATAATTTTTAAGTGGGTTTTTCTTAATCTGAGATGAGCAGTATGAATCAACGTACTTGCAGAAGTAACTGATGGTGGCATGGTTTTCTTGTCTTGAGTTACCTGAGTCTAGTTTGAGCTACCTATTTAAATGACCACATCACTGACATGTAGATACCGGTACACAGAAGGAAGTGCATCAGCCTTAAAACTGTAAAACTTACCTTCTTGATAAGATTTCCTTTGTTCCCTTGTGCCTTCACTCAAACCCACACCATTTTTCCTTTCTAAGGGGCTATGCTTGCTACTTTCATCTTTCCTTCGCTTTAAAAGAGTAAAGACTGTATTAATTATTATCCTTGTTGTCAAGAAAGACAAAGCAGTAATATTAACAAGGCATTAATTATTTTAGTTCTGCTATAAAATACCTGACCTAAAGACTGGAAAACTTGAAAACTAAACCACTAACATCATGAAGACAACTGCAATTGCACACTACCTATTATTGCACTGTATTTCACACTGTGTGCCCATGACAGACAACCTCAGTTTCTGAAGCTAAGCACATATGTAGTTATCTGATGTTATTTGTCATTTGGGGTTTTTTTACATTTAAGAACACAAGCAATATAAATTATTTACATTCCCAGGGAAAACACGATGCACCTGAACATTAAACTTCTTAGATTGACAGGTCTGTGCAAAGGAAAAAAAAAGCCCCAGGGCAACGTGCTTTTTAAAAATATACTGAATATGACTGAGTCAGGCTATGCTGTAACGTACCCAGAGGGGGCATCTTGGCCACCTGTGACTTAATTCTCCTCACCTGAAATCTCACATGGGCCCTAAAACCTGGTGAGAATTATGTCCAGACTAGACTGTTTCCACAGCAGCCAGTTCTAAATGTGTCCCAAAAGGAAAGAAAATGGATAAACTTTTGCAGTATCAAAAAAAATTAGAAAAACAAGAGAGGTTCTTTTGTTTGGGTTTTGTTTTGACAGGGTTATAAGAAAACCCACTTTGGAACTAAACTAAATGTGGGAAGAATCAAAAAGTTAGAATGG
Organism: Pachycephala philippinensis; assembly: GCA_013397055.1. Lineage (NCBI taxonomy): Eukaryota > Metazoa > Chordata > Aves > Passeriformes > Pachycephala > Pachycephala philippinensis. Next base: position 455,247 of record VWZT01002095.1, read on the forward strand.
TGGGAAACATACAGGAAAACTGCAATTTGAATACTAACAGGTTGATTTATGGTTTAGCATAGGAATAATGTTCTGTAAAAACTTTTCTATAATACAGAACATTCTAAACTACTAAATCACAAACATTATATTTATGTTTGAATACTTACCTTATTTTCTGTCTTATTGTTTGAGCTTCCACCAGCCATGACACTACCTGATACATTAATGAACAGATTCAAGAGTTAACACCTTTAGCACACATTTGTAGTAAAGTGGTATTCCAGGGTATGACAGCAATGCCACTGAACCAAGCAATGAAAATTGTCTGATAGCTTCTTCACACTTCTGACAACAGAGCTCATTCTCAACAGAGAGTCCCGCTACTACTCCGTTCCAAATGTGCACAAATTTTGGTGTAGCTAAATTTATGTAGAAGGAAAAAGTCCAATATTCTCTCTAAAAATTAAATAATGAACATAACTTGCTTCACCGTATTCTGGGAAAGAAAGAACTGTCATATTTAAAATACATGCAATTGTTAAAAGTTTTACTTATTTTAAACCTGAAAAGCTTATTTCTAGCACAAGCCTTAAGACTTACAATACATATATTGCAACTTTGCACTCTACTTATGTTGGAATATAATTTACACCCTTCAAGCATTTTTCCATGTAAGTTCAATAATATTAGGTTTTGAAATAATTAAAAGTAGATTGGACATATAATACTAATGTTTTATACCTGTGTTTACGATCTTACATTTCCTACTCATTTTGTCATTCCTCACATCAACAAAAATGCTACTGACTTACCCTTTGGTCTTGCTGCATTGCCTTCATGTTTCTTGGTTTCCTTTAATACCTGCTCAAACTCATTTGCCATCTGAAAGGTGTATGAAGAAATGCAAGTACTGTATCATTTTAAACTTCTTCAAATTACTGCATATACTATTTGTTAAAAATAGACTCACTATACAAAAGCACTGTTCCAGCTAACAATATCTAATTTTATCAGCCTCGGGTCAATATCCAACTTTAATTTTCAAAAGAAACACTTTTAAAAACTCAAGTTTTCTAATAAGTCTAGAATTGTCTGGCATTTAGAGTTAGACCTACACAACATTACATCTTATAGTTACACACTAACAAACTACAAATGAAAAGGATTTACTATCTAAAACGTAGATAGTATTGCTTAAATCTAGAGACAAATAATATACCATACCTCGGAAGGCAAACAATTTTTTACAAGTTTGGTTAAGCAACCTCTTGCAAGAATAGTACTGGCTGATGGACGATTCTGAGGATTTCTCTTAAACATCTGTTTTATTAAGTAATGAAGTTCATAGGAATAGTGAGATGGAAGCGGATCATAGGACCCTTTGCATATCTTAAGGATGAGATGTTTCCAGCTATTGGCTTGAAACTGCATTAAAAAGAAATAATATTAGAGCACAGAGTTTAAGCATAAGGTAGAAAGTAGCTGACATAATTTAAGACAACCTGTACAACTGAAAAGCAGATAGGAATTATTCCTATAAATTCATGGTTTGTTTGAATTTTATTTTTATAGAAATCGAGTTCATCAATCCATATACTTGAGATCAGACTCAAACTGCAAGAGTGAAACAGTAAGCTAGGAAAAATGCAGACTTGATTTTAAAAATTCATCAAAAGTAGGCTGTAAGAGCACAAACATCCTCTTGCAAATCTAGTGTCTGAGAACTTCTAGCTCCCATGCAGGAAGTTTTCATGGATTACACCCCAATGGCTTGGATGCAAGCACCCAAGGAGTGTGTCATCTTTTTGTACCACCTCTGATAGCTTATGCAAGAACGTATGTGACCATCACATCAAACCAGATATCTAACTTTTCAACACTGCTAATAAGGGAAGATTCCCCTCCTTGGAATCCGAGCTCTGAGCTCTGCCCCAATACCTGTGACACTGCCAAAGACTTGCCACAGACCTACTTAGGCTAACACACACCTATGCACAGGCTCCCTTAACGCTCAGTCACATCAGTATGAACTTCTACACGCTTGCACAGCTAGCACTTGCAGCTGTGGAGAACCTTTTGCTGATACACAGGATGTGAACAATGCTCTCAGGCGTATGTGTTATTCTTGGGCCTGTCCTTTGCAGGATCAGGAGCTGGGACTTTGATGATCCTTGTGGGGCCTTTCCAACTCAGAATATTCTGTGGTTCTGTGATTTCAAGATACAGTATTAGCTCAATGAAAGGAAACCGCTGCTTATAAAAATCTAAGACAAAATGACCCTCAATTAAAACAAACATATCCTGATAAGGGCTCTCATTTTACCTATGTGTCTGTATATAGAAACCAGAGGAAGTTAACACGTAAGAAACGTAGCAACAACACTGTAAAAGAGAGCATCCCAGAAATGACAGAAAGACAGAATCATTCATCAAGGTCCCCACCGTTCCAACAGGAGAATACTGCTTGGACAGTGATTTGTTTGATTTGAAGAATAAGCAAAGGTGTATCACTGATGCAAGCTACAAAAATGCTTATTGCTTACTACATTTAGCTGTACTTGCACACAATATATTTCCATTAGCAAATATTCTGAGTGTGTTTGCCACCATGTCCTGGGATTATCTTGATCCTGTAAAATGCAATGGTCTTGCAACTGCAGATATCTGGAGTCAGCCTGGCAGCTGCTGGACTCAATATGCCCAGATCACCTCACTGATATTGAGGAAAATTAACCAATTAAAAAAAAAATTGCTTTCTAACAAATTTGAAAATTGAGTCTTCTACAGAAGGGTCCAGTAGGTCCCAAGAACTGCTGAACCAGAAGTATATAGTGGAGGAGGCATGGGAAGGGTAGAGCAATACTTCCCTCTTTTGCAAGCAGCAGCAAGAACTTCAGTCAACTCTATAGTACAGCTGCTAATTAAGTCTCAAGGAATTCCAAAACTTTTCTGATAGCAATAAAGCTGTACTTACCGGGTGTTTTAGAGTGCACAGCTCATACAGAATACACCCCAGAGACCATATATCACTGTAGATATAGAGAAAGATGAAAAATCCTGAACAAAAAATTACAATTTAGTATCTTGCTTAAAAGCATGAGATTTAATATGTGTACATAACTGAGCTGAATAAGCTAAAAATAAATGTAAGTAACCATAAAAGACAAGACAATTACATGTTTAACCTCTCCTGTGGAAATGTTCTTGCTTATTTTATCCCACCCTGATGTAAAAAAAGATGACTGTCATACAGTTGTAGTTGGCTTTTTATTCCTAGGATGTCTCTTTAAGCAATTTGCTCCAACAATATTTATTCTTCTGCACTTGAAAGCCTTTGTATTCTATGGCCCTTAACATCATATGGCAGCCACACAATCCTAATTCTGAGAGCCGGAATTCTGGCCCTGCCAAAAAGAATTCTCCTATTGAGAAAAAAACTCCACCATTTTCCACCAAAAGTGAGTACTGCCATTTGCACAAGAAGCAACTGAAGCCTTTCTTGCGAGAGCAGCAAACGACTTGAACTGTAGAAGGTTTCTTACCTCCCCTGGAAAAATCAATCACAGTTCTTGCATAAGGACCAGAATAACTGGGCTCTATAAATCTAAGTAATCCATTCTGTGCCATTATCCCTACATTATCAAGACTTGCATGAAGAGCTTAAAAAATCATCCATCAACCATCATCCAAACAACCATCCCCAAAAAATAAGACCAGCAAAAAGATGCAAACACATACCTATGTTTGTGCATATAAACACACTTACTTGTGTGTGTATGTTTGCATGTGTGTATTTACTCTCCCAAACAGAGGTCTGCACACTGGTTTTCAAACTTGTAGGACTAAAGATACTGTGCTCTCACCTACCTAAGTAAAGAGGAATTTATGCACTATCATCTTAAAAAAAATGTAATTACCTCTTTGTAAATATTCCTCAGCTCAGTATCTTCTCCAAAACAAATATGGATAAGCCACAAAGCCAGATTGAGACAGCAATTAAAAACCCATCCATCAGTCAGGCATTATTTGTGATCACTGAAAACACAAGTACCTTTTGTTGTTGTATGGCAGGCTTTCCCATATTTCTGGAGGTACGTAGTAAGGAGTTCCCACATAGGTGCGAGCGTATGACATCGGACTAATGAAACAACAAGGAAGAAACGCCAGGTGAAAAGTAATGATTGATGAACTCTGTAGTGTTTGTCAACGGTAAAATAACACTTGACACCATTGAGATCAGTTGGGATGTCCACATACTGTGCAAGAAGGCGTGCAGATCCAAAATCTCCCAATTTGACTTTTCCACTTTGAGTGAGGAAGACATTCTGCATTTCAAGAGTAAAGATTAACATATTTAAATATTCTTGTCCAAATCATTTCTGCAGTTAGGGTATACAGAAAACACAGCGATAACCACTTCTGGAATTTTATCTTTGGATTTCCTTTTACTTGCTTCTCCTAATACTTCTACCAAAAAAAAAGCAAACCCCAAACCAGAATGGCTTTATGGGCCTAAAGCCACAGCATGAGTAGCAGAGGAAGAATCAGAACTTAGAATTGCCTTAATCTCTATGCTGTACTCAAAACAAGGGCCCACTTTCTTCTGAATTTCCCTCTTTCTGATAGGGAGAGTAAAAAAGAAAAAACTGTGAGGCAAGATATTTGCAAACTGCATAATCCATACACTTTTTTATAATTCTGTAATTGTTTTAAATTATATGCAGTCTGTCACAAGCAATTGGTGCCACCAGCAGGATGGATATGAAGGATGTAGCTACACTTAGATGATGTTTACACCCACAGTATTACATCATCCCATGCACTCAACAATTTCATTTACATGATATTCTTAGGCCTAAATAAAAACCAGAGAACTTAGCAGTCACGGGAAATGATGAAAGAGGGGCTTTAACTTTTGCATACAGGAGAGTTTATAAATGGCAACAAAACTTGGCCTGTTCACCTTGGATTTTATATCCCTGTGCAGTACACGTTTATCATGAATGTGCTTCACAGCCAGGCACATCTGCACAAACCACTGAAGGATCTGCAAAAGAGAAGCTAAGAGTTATAAGAGCTCACTGCTAATATAATGAATACTTTATTAACAGATTTTAAAAAATTAGGAAAACAAAAGCATGTTCCGACCATTTGGGAGTTAAAAGTAACTCCAGCATAACAGCCTCCAACCAGCATGAAAGACTGAGTTCTTCAAGACAGATTATATTCTAACATAGCAGAAGGAATGTTTATCAGCTGTGTCCAGGAAGCTCTAATAATACACAGCAATAATGAAGCTGGGGAATCACTACCCCACGCTTCAGCTGATGGGTCATTTTATAAACAAGTCAAAGTTACACAGTAAATTAGCAAACAGAAAAAAACCCCAAACCACGAAATATCAAACAAAAACAAAACTCACATGGAAATAATATACTGTTCCTAAAAGCAAACATGTTCCTTTTTAAGTACAAAGGAAAACTCTTAAAGGTGCATAGAAAACCTAAATATTCATTTAGTTGAAGTTTCTAGTCCTCTCATTTTAACAAAGGTGATACTTCTAACTGTAGCAGGAAATAGCTTCCATTCACAAAAATGTCACTTTGAACCTTCTCCTACCTAATTTCATAGCACCTCTAGTAAAAGGAGTTAGCATACACTGAATGGTTTAAACATTTAACTGCTACATAAAAAGCAGACATTTATTCTCCTGGTTAGCTTTATTTATCTTACCAGAGTGGTTTGTTTACCTTTCATTTGCAGTACTCTTACTATGCTTTAAATTCTGTCTGAAGGTTGTGTAAAATTCCTACTTAATTGCATACAAACCTGACTGATTTTCACACTGCCTGAACAATTTTCAGATACAAGTAGCAATTTCTTTTTTTATTCCTTTCAGACCAATTCTTGCATTGATCTACTGGAAACTATAAAAGAAATAATGCTCCTATTCTATCTGTAAGTTACTTTGTTTCATCAAGATGTTTGCACATCTCTAATTTGGTTTATGCAGCATGCTTCAGTTTACCCCTTGGTTCAAAACAGTGTCTTTTCTTACCGTGTCTTCAGGGAACAAAATTCCTCCTTGGTGTTTAATCTTTTGCATTAGATCTCCATTGTCACAATATTCCATCACTATATACAGATGTCCATCAGCTAAATTTTTGGTAATTTAAGAATAATTAGTATTTTCATTAGCAGGATAAGTACTGGTTTTTTACTATATGTAATACTTTTTACTAGAAAGCTCTGACTACATGCTATGTGTTATATGTTACAATAAACATGTATGTTGTTTATAATACGTATTATAAACAAAAAATGAAAGTAATCCCTGAGGACTACGCAACTTCAAACAAATGAAGGAATTTAAATTTTTATGCTTACCTTCAAATGATTCTTTAAAGGCAACGATATTCGGATGTTTCATTTTAGCCAAAAGAACTGCTTCCTTCCTAGAATTCTCTACACCAGATGAAGACTGAAAATATAAATACACTTACTATAAATTTCACACTAACAAATTTTTACGTATATGCATAAAGTGCCTCACTTTCCAAAGAAAAGTATTTTTAAGAATTGTTCTTCACTTACTTTTAAGTAATTTAGAAACTTTTAAAGTCCCATCTTTTTAATCTATAGTTTATTACTAGCTTAATACTTCTTTGGGGTTTTTGGCATTTGGTATTTTGTTGGGTTTTTTTAATTTGAGAAGATATTTTCCTACTTCAATTAATGACTTTAAAATAGAAAACAGTGCAGAACTGTATAACAAAGCAGCACACACTGACTTTGAAACAGCTGATAGACTGCATGAACACAATATAAAGCCAAGTGCCTGTGTGTTAGCCGAGCTTTGGCCTCCAGAAAGCCAGTGCCTCCCATTTTGTGACTTCTAGCTTAGCTGAGTGCAGAGAATGTAACCCAAATAACTAATTACTAGCAATAATATGACACTAATTTCCTCATTAGGTACTGCAGATGAAATTTGCATTTTAGTGAAATCAAGGGCAATCAAGCCAAAGGCATCAGGGGGAACAAGGGTTTCATTCTAAGCGTCTTCATACCTACTACACTTCCCAAAATCCCAAAATCTAACCACGTACTTCAGTTAGTACCAACGCCATCAGCTCAAGATGTAGTTATACTGTAACCACACTACACAACTGTCTAATACACAAAACTCTCAGCAAAAGTGTTCAGTGTTTCAAAAATACACTCAGAATTATGATTTTTAATTTTTTTTTAAGTGGTGAGTGAGGTGATATTTGTGTTACACTTACCATTGGAAGTCTGATTTCCTTCATTACATACTCCTGGTCACCGATTCTCTGACGAACTAGGAGAGCTCTGCCAAAGGATCCCTCTCCTAGTACTTTCAACACATTATATCCTTCCATTCTTTATAAATCCAGTTCCAACACTTTTCTTCAAGCACCTTCTTTCACAGGATTATCTTCTAAACTTTGTCATGACCTTAACGCTTTAAAAATTTTTCTCTTAATATAACCTGCATGAGAAAAAACCCGAACAAAATAACAAGAAGGGGTGATAAATGTGCATACCTAAAACTGTCCAGCATTACCATGACACACTTCCCTGCACTGTTACCTTGATTTTACTGAAAATGAGACCTCCAGTAAGTCCAACTTCAAACATTATAGGGTTATTTCCGCATTTTTAAATTTAAAATGCTAAAGCTCTTTGAAAATGTCAGTTATAGACTTACAACTTCACATCTTTTTTGTTACCTGCACTCCTGCAAGTGGTTTCATAACACTAAAGAAAATTCACAGGCATAATATTAGAAACAACAAGCTTAAAGCTTCCAGTGACAATTCTCACCTAAAACAGCATAAGCAGGATCAAACCAGTAAAAGTTACTGTGCAAAGACTTCAACAACTGGAAGATACAGATTATTTTAGTTACAAGGGACCTACAATGTTCATCTGGTCCAACTGCCTGGCCACTTCAGGGGTGACCAAAAGTTAAATTACCTTGATAATGGCACAATTATGCCATTGAAAATTTAATGAAACATAGTCAACATAAAAACAGTGTTTAGTCTAGTACTAAACCAGGACAGGATTTATTACAATTTTGAAAAGGCAGAAACTTTAAAAGTTTATTTAGTGACTCAGGCAGTCAATGCCTCTTGAACACTGACAGGTTTAGGGCATTCACCACTTCTCTAAGAGTCTGATCCAGTGGTCCACAACCCTTTCAGTAAATGAGTGCTTCCTAATGTCCAGTGCAAACCTTCCCTCAAATACTTTTAAAATGTTACCAGTTGTACAATCACTACATTTAGATTATACCACAGAATCAATGAGGTTAGAAAAACCCTCTGCAATCATTGAGTCCAACCCATGACCCAACAGCACCATGTTAACTAGACCTTGGCAACAAGTGCCACATCCACTCCTCTTGTGAACAGCTCCAGGGACGGTGACTCTACCACCTCACTGGGCAGCGCATTCCAATGTCTAATCATCCCTTCTGTGAAGAAAATCTTTCTGATGTCCAACCTACAAGTCCCATGGCACAGCGTGAGGTTGTGCCCTCTCCTCCACTACTGAGTTTAGCCCCACCCCTCCTAAGAACTCCAACAGCGGCTGAAACTCACACTTGATCCCACTTTCTGCTAAAAACGGAGAAAATCTAGCTCCTGAAGGATTTCTCGTCCAGCAGTGGGTGTTACCCCTTTTTTCCAAGCGCTGGTGCTATTTAGTGGGTTGGCCATAATTCAAACATCCTCTTACGTATATACCCGTGCACACAGAATGTTCTAATGGGTTGATGAACTCTTTTGTTCCTACGGCTCCTTTACCCGGAAGAGGAGCAGCCCAAGCCCGCCCCGAGCCCCTCAAAGCCCGCCGGGGGCTCACCTCAGCGGGCCGGGCCGAGACCTGCGGAAAGGCCCTGGCACAAAGCCGGTGCTCCCTCCGGGCTGCCCGCGCCTGGCTGGGGGCGGAGGATCGGGAAGGAGAAGGGCGGTGGCTCCGAGGCCGGGCGGGAGCGTTGGCCCCGCCCGCCCCGCGGCAGCGACAGCGGCGGGAGCGGCCTGGCGCTCATGGAGCGCATGGCGCTGGAGTGCCGCTGAACGGGCCCAGACACGGAGACACCCAGCGGGGGCTGAAGGGGAAGTGTGGTAGTGTTCTGCTCGGACAGCTCACTGTCAAGAACAGACTAAATAGTTTTAGCCTTTAAATAAACAACAAACACAACTAAATTGAGTTTAATAAGTATACCATAGTACAGACTAATACAAACCAACATAAAAACTGTCACATAGTAAGTAGTGTATCAGACCTCATCTAGGAATACTTGATAATGAACAAAGCTCAGGAACTAAAGAGAGTAAACTCTGTTTTGCTGAAGCAGCCCTAAAACTAGATACAACAGCAAATTCAGCATACACCGTATTAGCTGGCTTCAGTTTTCAAAGCTAAATCTTGTCAGAGTAGACACTGGCTTACTGAAACACCTACATTACTTTGTTTTCTTAAACTAAAAGATTGAGGATTTCTAAGGAATTCATAGGAGTGGCAACAAGAAAACAGTAGATATTAGCAATATACTACCATCAACTACTAACATGAAGCATTATACCTAGTCCTTAATTGAAAATTTAATGAAACATAGTCAACATAAAAACAGTGTTTAGTCTAGTACTAAACCAGGACAGGATTTATTACAATTTTGAAAAGGCAGAAACTTTAAAAGTTTATTTAGTGACTCAGGCAGTCAAATTTCAGCTCAAGCCATCCACACCAGTTGTAGATAGCTCCTTTCTCAAAGCTGCATGAAACTAGTACCCTTCAACTCTCCTTAAAAAGTATCAAATCTTTAACTCCCCTGTAGCAGTAGCACTACTTCTACTCTTCTATTTCAGCACTTGTTTCTTGGAGAGCATTGTTCTGTTTGTGGATAAACACTGTGGCTTTTGATTCCAAGTCTCCCAGCTGCTGAAGTGAAGAGACACATGGATCTTGAACAGCATCAGGCAGCTTGCACATCTTCTCCCGAATGCGTTGAGAATATCGCAAAGGAGTTACGATTTTCAGATCTTTAGCAGTGCAGTCATTTGCCTCAGGATGCATCTTCACACTTAGGAAAAGGAAAAAGAAAACAAAAACCACTACACATAGGCACACCATCATACAAGCTACTTCTGCAGCAACTAGCAGAAGCAGCAAATAACGATTCCTGTTCAACTCTTTCCCATTCCCAGAGCCAAAAGAAACAAGTCCCTTCTCATTCATCCAGTTAAAACCAGATGTACAACCCTTTTCTTGGGCAAAATGTTTTAAACCAGAAAACCCCCTGAAAAGAGTTCCCAAAGATTCTTTCCTATTCCATTAGGGGGAAACTGTTCTCCTGGCTATGAGGGACAGTGGACAGCTGCCAGGACTCCAACAGATGTCAAAGCTGAGCACAACTTTCCTAAGTCTGCTATCTTAGAAGAAAACTTATGGCAAAGAAAAAAAAGTCTTAGTTGGTTTGTACTGAGGTTACTACCCACGTTTTTGCCTCAAGACACAATTAAGATAATCTTTACAGGACAGTTACATGTTGTTCACCAATTCTGTGTTATATGACATACAACCTTATCTACATTTGAAAAGAGCAGGAGTGGAGACACCTACTTTCTCTTTACCTAGCTCAGTGTAGAACTGCTACTGCCATGTTGACAGTGGGAGGGAATCCTAAATCTGGTCTCTGCCACAGAAGTCTGGTTACTCTATAGTGAACCATTCAAAAAGCAAAACTATTTGAGTTAATAGAGGAGCTTCCTTAAAAATACTTCCTTCTGAAGGAAGAGGAAGCAATCCTAAAAATGTAGTTCTTGAGAGCTTTTAACTAAGTATTCGTAAATGCAGTGCCTCCCTGTTTCAACAGGACACAAACAGTACTGTTACTCCAGACACTACGGACTTTCCATGGTTACCTGAAATAATCTTACCTTTCCAAGTATGGTGTCATAGGAAGATTGTATCTCATTGAAAAAGATGTGTCATTCTCCTTCTCAGGAGAATTAACTGCTTGGGCTTTATTTTTTATCCCATCCTCATTCTGTACTCTTTCACATTTTCCTTTCTTTTTTGCCCGTTCTTTAGCCTTGTGCTTTTTATTCTTTTTTGGCAAGATCTCTCCTCTTGGTTTTAAGTCTAAATCAATTTCTTCTTTTTTGGTAACTTCACTGCTTGTCTCTGCCTTCTTATTATCACTCTCTGCTTTTTGGTCATCCTCAGGGCAGAAATCCTTGAAGGTTTCCTGAACCAGCTCTACAGATGGATTTGGTTCCTTGCTGACTTCCACTACCTCACTTAAATGAGCTTCTATCACAGTTTCCCCTAAAAATAAAACATTGAAGAAAGTACAGCTGCAATTAGTTACAACTAAACAGAATGTTTTAGAGAGATAACTTTTATTCTCATGTAAAGCTCTAAGACTTCAGGTAAGTATGCATTGAGTCTGAGCCACAACAATTTAAGTTACTAATAATTTTAGCCACCTTCAAGAACCTGCAACCTGAAAGCTCAGGCTGAGTACACATTCTGAGAAGTCATTCTCTTCCTTTTCAAGTGCAGCAGCTCTTAACAAGTATTTCATCCAGTTTCTGGGTTCAGATACTTGTCAGGTTATATTACATTGAAGTGGAATATTTATGGCTACTTTACTTCCAAAATTAGAATATTTACAACCTTTAATTGACACTATGCCATAACACAACCACACTTCTGGTAGTGAAGGAGTTTGTGTCAGAGGCACTGATTTTTAGCTCACAAGAGTATTTTTATTTAGTCTTTGATTATCAGGCGGAAATAGCTGGATGACACGGCTTTGATAAAGTTTAGGTAACAAGTTTGAATGCAAGAGCATCTCAAGTCATTTTAACATGCCCACTGCTGAGGAGGATTTGTTTAGCCAAGATTGTTTTCAGAGACAATTGAGTATAAAATGATAACGAAATTTTCCATGAAATAAAATTTAATATCAGTCCAAATCGCTTAAACAGCTTGTGTTGCCTGTCAAGTCAGACATATAACTAGAACAGAGTGCTTAGACTTACCATTCTCAGAGTTAAAAAGACCTTCAGTATTTTTGATTCTATCTATTAGTGCGTGTCTCAATTCCTCTTTGGGCTGAAAAAAAGTTGTACTGTTTTAGAAAAACAATTCCAAAATGAATTATCATCTCAGCTTATTTGATTGGTATAATAGTTACAGGGAAAGTGGAACCGGCCACACGATGTTCATATTACAAATCCTTTATTTAATGCTGTTCAGACTAAAGTCAGAACACAGGTAAATCCTGTATTTTTAGTATTTGGTGTGCTACAGCCGTATTTGATGCTCTGAAATCTTGCTGATAATTAAAGCACAGCAATACAGTCCATCAGTAAGTGTAAAATTAAGTTGTATTTTGGGTTTCTAGTAGTACTAGAAGTCTCAGTCTTTAATTCCTTCTAGGCAGAATATCATATGGTAATTTGATGATCCTAAAGCTTTCTTCTTCAATGTAGTATCTACAGTCGTTACAGAGCAAACCAAATCCATTATTTTAATGGTCAGGTAGGTCTTATGGCTCTCCTCCTACTATAAAGGTATTTAATAAAATCAGAAGCAGTTGTATTTTACATGCCATACTTTCATGCCTTTCTAACTGTTAATTTCAGATATTAAGAAAAGTTGCTCACCATTGCTTCTGCCAAAATGGCCTCTTCGTAGACAGCAATAAGCTTTTCAAGATGGCCCATCTGTTCAAGACGCATACAGCAGATCCAATATTTTGCAAGCTTTTTAACCCCAGGAATGCTTTGTATCAGATCTTCCAACATGGTACGTACTTCATCACCTTGATGTCCCTAAAGTCAACACAAAAGTAGAGATTTAAATGCAGTTGACGCATTGAGGTGCTGTAATTTTGTTGCTTTTGAACTAGAAAGCAAGGGTTTTTTCTGTGGCAGAATTGTTATTCACCCATTCTTCAAAATTAGAATTATTTATACAGTCTTGTAAGTAGAAGGGGTAGTAAGATGTACAGACATCTTCAGAACTACTTGAAACAGACTTTTTCCGAAGTACAGACAAGTTTCTCTAAATGCAAACTTGTTTTAGGTTAATGCCTTCTAGCTACTTTCATTACATCATAGTTCTACTGCTATTGTTACCATTATTGCCTGTACTTATTCAGTAGCTCAGTAAGTTAGTAAAGCTTGATTTCTTCAGTTGGCAAAAGCTATGATACTGCTTAACTTGGGGAACAATTAGTCCCCTCTATCTGATTCACATGGGTCTATCATGCCCACAGGATTTACATGTTGTCAGGACCTATATGATCAGAACTCAGTAGGCAGGGGTCCAAGTACCTGTTCTGTTAGCTGCAGGCATTCGCTCAGAGTCTTGTTGACCTTTTCTGTATCAGCAGCAGAGAGTTCTTCTTCACTTTTAGACTGGGGTCCCAGAAGTGCATATATAGGAGGTCGTCTCATCGCTTTTCCTCTAGATGCCCTCCATTCATCCAGGCGAGCTCTGCATTTAGGAATATTATCAGCTGAAGTGACAGATGTTTTTTCTTTTCTTACACTGACTGACACTAATTAGGGTAAGTCATGCCAAGATATACTTTCCAGATAGTCTGAGTCTTCTCACTTTAATCCCAAGAGGAATAAAGCTGCCTTTTAGATCTGCGTGGAAATTCCAGAACTACATATTACTGTCTGCTTTAGGTAGCTATCAGGCTAAAACACTTTAATCTCTTCCCTTCCAGCTGCAACAAGAGACTTGGGTTACAAACCCTTGTTTTCAAAAGAAGGTAAAAAAATGCTTCTGAATTACTCATCTGTGTCACCTTTCCCCCCCCCACCAATTCCATTTCAAACCAGAAAGCTAGAAACTAATCTCTTAAGACACAAAGCGTGGAGAGCAGCCCAAAACAATCCTATCACACAATTTATAAAATCTGAAACCAGTGTGAAGTGTAATTCAGTTTTAATGTTTCATTTCAACCCCACCCCCATGACCATCAACTTTTAGTAAATGTGACTTACTACAAGGAGCTCTATATGAGGAATATTAAGTAACTTTTAGACTGTGAATCATATTCCCACCCATTGTCTACGCTGCATTCACCAAACTGAAAAATGTCATTGACAAGTGCTCTCCTTCAGTCTGTAAAGATGCTCCCATCTATATACATCCTGTCTCAGTCATTTTTTTTAACTATGACATGCATGTGAAATTAATTTACAGGATTATGTCATACTTAAGGCTGTCACAACACTTATACTAAAAAAACCAGCTCCAGCAACATCTATTCTTTAACTGCATGGGAAACGTTGTAAGCCTGGGGAGCTCCTGCAATTAGTTTGAATCCCAATTTCTCAGTTTAAGTCTAAAGTTTTAGTCTGCTGTCCTTGGGCATCAAGTCCAAACACTTGGTTCTCTATTTCTCAGAGTCTATACAGCAACAAATAGATGAAACTAGATATTCTTGGGAAAAAGGCCTAAGTAACTTCCAAGATCAAGCTACAACAGTAATTTAGTTACCTTCTCTCTTCTGCTGACTCTTTTGGCAGAATAAATTTTCTGTTGCCATCTGGTTTAGAATTCTGCCCTGGTTTTGTACCAGGAGCGACAGAAGTTGATTTTGGTGGAGCTTCTGGTCTTGCATCTTCACAGAAATCTGCACATTTCTTCACACCCCGCACTCTGCGATCAGGATTGCTAGAAGCAGCCTTCAGTGGCTGCGGTCTCCTTCCACTGACCACTTTTGGGACTGTTACTTTCTTTGGTGCCACAGCAAATGTCAGCTGTTTCTTCAGACCAGACTGCAAGTTAGTAGCAGCTTTGTCAGATGGTTTGCTGTGAAACGGCAGGACAAGTCCAGCTTGCTCTTATCCCTTGTTGTTTGTGACTTTGGTGGTCTTCAGAACTGCATTACAGCTTTTTGTGAAGAAAGAATTTGCTGCTTGTTTGGTGGCAGAAGGAAAAGGCTTCTTGTCTGGCAAAGAACTCTTTTCCCCCTCAGTTTTTACTGCTTTTCGGAAAGAATTTATCTTGGATTGGATAACTTTCCCACGATATCTGCCAAGAGCTGGTTTCTTTGGTACACTGATACTTGCATTTTGTTTTTCTGCTATCGATTGCTTCTCTTTAATTCTTTTTATTTCCAAGAAGGCCTTGCTAAGTGATACCTTCTGAGATTTTATATCAATAACTTTGTTCTTTAGAGCTTGATCTTCAAGATTGCAGTTTGTCTCTGACATGCAACTTGTCAGTGGGATTGTAGAAGAGTTTAAAGTAACATTTGTTTCTGAGCTTATAACTGATTGGTCCCATGACACTTTATCAACATTCTCTTTATTTTCCTGAAATCAAAAGCAAATTCATGGAAATGTTAGAAGTACGTTCATGCTGCACGTTACTTATTTCCAAGGAGGCTTCCAATGATTTAAGGACTAAAGTGTTTAACAGTAAATGCCAGTTTAAAGGTGCCTACAGAAGTAATGTATAAATACTGAGTAGATTATTTGTCAACTATTACTGCAGAATTCACATCCAAAATCAAATAAGAATTGCTTAAATTCTGCCTTGTAAGTAAGAAATAAAACTCTTAAAGCAACTGCTGGCTTTTAACTGCCCAAATTACCTTCTTAGAAGAGTTACAAAGTAGAAACTTGCTTTAGGCTGTATATAGGCAAAATCAGTATCTCTGTTTGCATACCTCATCGTTTAATGGCAGCACCATTCCTCTACCTAGTGTGGATAGTCGTCTAACACAAAGTAGTGAGTAAAGTAGTAATTAGGGCACTAGGAGATGTTACCAGAAGAGGGAGAATTTTTCTTACTATTGAGATAGAGGATGCTGCAAGCTGAGAATAGTTACGTCACTTTTACATGGCTTTAGTGAAACTCTCAGTGATATGTTCTCAAGCACAACCCCCTCATGAGAAATGGAATCTAGTTTTTTCCTCCAGAAAAGATGCTCTACAGCAACTAATTCAGCATTGTCCAAGCAGCAGCTTTTAAAGAGTAAAATATCCAAAGGCAGGAAAAAGCCATGCAAATGACACATGGAAGTCTGCAGGAGCAGACTTTAAGGAAGATGCTCTTGACCTGTAAGAAAACTACTCTGCATCTCATTTCCTGGTCTGTCATTGAGGCTTAGTAGTTAGATTTGACAAAGCCTACATAACTAGAGCTTGAGTGTGAGGACCATTATTTTAGGAAACTATGTAGCTTAACTCAGCTTTAAAAATAACACAAGATATTTATACAGAACAAAATAGGTCTCTTCAGGAAACTTCTAAAAAAGCACTTTTGTTCTCACTTTTGGAATTTTTCTCAACATTCAGTTTTGAAGTTTTAAGTTTTTTGCTTTTCTCCTCAAGTAACTCCAGGTCTCAAATCTTTTGAAACCCAAACTCAAAACTGTCTAACATGAACACTGGTCTTATGTCTATTTTTTCCTCACCTTTCCCTGAGAACAGGTCTGGAGAAGAATCTCTATTCTGCTATTTCTAAGCAGCACAGCCATTTGCATTTTAATTCCAGGAAAGTGACATGAAATGATACAGGGAACACATTCCCTTAAACTCTGATTAGCTATTGGCATCTACTTCTGATTACATTCGTTTTGCCAGCACACCACTGAAAAAACATACATTCTCAACAGTTCATTTTGTTAATGGTTTGGCTTTCTTCCAAGTAACAGAAAACTTTTTTACTGTGATAGATAACCTTATTCAGATTTTAAATAACTTCCCCAAAGACTCAAAATGTATCAAAACCCCCTCTGAGATTCTTGAGAAATGTTGATAAAAATTAAGCATTATTTCAGCAATAATGGTATCCTCTTTAACTCTCTCTCCTATTGGGTATAAACTGAATATCAATATGATCCATTTCCTACTGTAATATGACAACTTTCCAAAAAGCACATAATAAGCAGTGACTAAATAAAGTTTCAACAAACCACACCTCTGCGCCTGAAAACTTCTCATGCTCTGGAAGTCATACAAGATAAATAGATTTAAGTAAGTGGAATGTTGTAGCCATAGAAACAGAATGCCATCAGTATAAGTATCAGTCAAAAACTTACCATTTCTGGCTTGGGAGATGTTGAAAGCTGTAACTTGTCTTGCAGTTTACTGGTAGTCGCTCTCCTAGTTCTGCTGCCACTTAAAAAGAAAAAGACATCTTAAATCATGCAACAAAGGAATGTATTTTTAGAGGATGTTCACATGTTTCAGTTGGCAGTCTGCAGACTGAACTCATACTGAAGCATTTCTGTTTAGCTTGTACTAATCCTCCAGCAAAAACAAATAGTTAAGCAACCACTGATCAGAATCCAGGCTGCAAAACATCCCTTCTTACACCATAAAGAACTGTCTAACATATTGGAATTTACTGCAGGTGTAATTTCTTATGTTTAAGAATGAGTACCAAATTGTCTGGTCTTATGCATCTGCTACAGAAGGTCAAGTTTCTAAATGCTGCAGTTGAGGAGAAAGGGGGAATAGCACAAGAAGCTGAAGCTCAGCTACTGCAATTATGAGAGCCCAGGCCATTTGAGGCAAGTCTGAACAAGGACACATAGTTCCTACCACACTGACAGGTTCCAAAACCTTCAGTCAGGCACCAGAACTGGCACCAGACTACCCAGAAAGTTACAAAACCACCAGGACCAGTATTGACTCCCAGCAACTGTGAAAATGTATCGACAACTCAGAAGAAAAACATCTCTGTTTAAGGTTACAAATCCAAATTCTTCCTCAGGTGCTTTGTGATGTGTTATATAAAAGATGTGGCACTACTGCACGTGAGTGAAAATGAACATTCTAATTAGCAAGTGGTATCTTTGCATCAGATAATCTTACGGAAGCCAGCTGAGATGAAACTGAAGGAATATTAGTGAATATAAACATAAGAGAACCTAAGCCATAGCAGAAATACTACCTGATTGGTGTCTGTTTTTCTTGAATGGGCACACCAGAAAAAGTCTTCTTTCTTGATAGATACTCTTCAACTTTCTGTCGTCTTTGTTCTAGAAGATTTTAAGAAAGACAGACCTGTTACTTTTTTAGCTAAAATATTAATGCCAAACTTTCTTAGTCAAGAAGAAAATGCAGTTAGGAAAGCATCAAGACATTACAAAATATAGACACTACAGATTAAGAAATCTTTAGTTTTCACATCTCAGTGTCTTACACATTCTTGAAGTTCTTGAGAAAGGCAATATTCAAGGGATGGTTGAGTGTAATTTCACAGCTACACAAGATGGCTGGTTTACTGCCTTAAGCTAAAAGAAATACAATTTAGTGACATGAAGAAGTCCAGCTTGCTCTTATCCCCTGGATGCCTGCCCAGTATTTCATATCGTTACTGTTGGTTCAGCAAGCACACTTTTCACTTGTGGCGGTAGCAAGTAAAGCATACATGAAAAACACCATGCACATGAACCCAACTGACCATCTGTAAAATCATTTGCTTCTCTTCCACTGTCACCTAGGCGTCTGTGCAAATGTTAGACTACTGGGAGTGTTAATAACAGCACGAAGTGATCCTGAAAAGGCTCTAAGAACAGCTGTCACTGTCCCTCCAGGGATGGTGACGCCGCCATATCCCTGGACAGTCCATTCCAATGCCTAACCACCTCTTCTGTCAAGAAGTTCCTCCTAATGTCCAACCTAAACTTCTCCTGGCACAGCTTGAGACTGCGTCCTCTTGTCCTGTCATGTATTACCTATGAGAAGAGGCCGATCCCCATCTGGCCCCACCCTCCTTTTAGCAGTTCGAGAGAGTGACAAGGTCCCGCCTGAGCCTCTTCTCCAGGCTAAACACCCCCAGCTCCCTCAGCCGCTCCTCATAGGACTTGTGCTCCAGACCCTTCCCCAGCTCCTTGCCCTTCTCTGGACAAAGCGCACAGAAGGCAGCGTCCATCACCTGCTTGTGGAGGAGCTACCACAGCTCGTACAGCAGCGCTGCCCCTGCCAAGAGCCGCTGCACGGTAGCGAGCTCGACGTGCATCCGAGCCTCCCCAGCAGCTAGTGCTCCAAAACCGGCTCTCACCGCCCCTCGCACAAACAGCAAAGCCTCACCAAAGCAGCTCCCTCGCTTTAACTTGCAGAAGCCAAACCGGTCAGAAAGAAAATAAGCAGAAGAGCGCGGGTCTAGGTCGGCCCCGCACTTGCTGCTTTGAAGGGGATGCCCTTAATGTCAGGGCATCCCGTATGTCAGAAGGGAAGGCTTGCCCCTCAGGAGCCCTACCTGGGGTAGGGGATAGGATAGGATGGGGTGGGGTCAGTACCGGCCCCAGCCCTGTTAAGGGAGGTTGAAGTCTCGTACGGCCGCTCGCATCGCTCGGAAGCCCTAAGACCACGACAGCGAGCGCTGCTGCCAACACTTGTCCGGTCTCCGACCTCGCCTGGAGCGCCTGCCCTCCCCTCCCACTGGCCAGAGAGAGCGACCGGCTCCTCTCTCCCACCGGCTCCGCTGCCGCTCGCCGTGGCGACCCGCG
>VWZT01002099.1:0-17259 GCA_013397055.1 Pachycephala philippinensis
GGGTCACTCGTCCACGGGGTGCAATATTTTAAGAATAGGCTGCTCTAGATTGGAAGCAAGGGCCCTCTATCTCTGGAAGCAGGAGACCTCTCTCTCCATTTGGGTCTTTCACTGGATCACAGCTTTCTCTGGCATCCACCCGCTCTGGCGTGAGCACTTCTCTCACGGGCTGTGGGTGGATCTCTGCATACCCCACGGACTTCGTGGGTTACAGGGGGACAGCTGCTTCACCATGGTCCTCACNCTGCTTCACCATGGTCCTCACTATGGTCTGCAGAGGAATCTTGGCTCCAGTGCTTGGAGCACCTCCTCCTCCTCCTCTTTTTTTTCTACTGACCTTGGTGCCTCCATGTTGTTCTCCCTCACATGTCCTCACTTCCTTCTCTTCTCTGTCTAGAAGAAAAACTGCTGCTCGTAGGTACCACTGCCAACAAGTTCCACCAATTCACAGGTTCTTGCAAGAGCCTGCAGCGCCAAGAGGTTGATCTCCTCTAGGTTCCGCATCGGGGAGTTGCTCGCCGTGTTTTTGCCGCCGGTCAGATGGCCCTGTCACCACCGCGCAGGCAGTGGCAGTCGCCGCGGCGCGGGCACTATTTAATGCCTCTCTTCATGCGGGGTGCCGGGAAGGAGAAGCCACTGCGCCTGCCCATCTGCCCACAGTGTGGCTAGCTGTGGGTGGCCAGGCAGGCAAGGCTCGCTGCAGGCTATACTGAGACGGCAGCGACTGCGGCACATCGCTGTGCGGTGCACCAGGATGGCCCCAGCGGCAGCCCCTCGCCACCCATGGAAAAAACTGCGCTGTTTTGATTTTCTTCTTAAATACGTCATCACAGAGGCGTTACCATCATGTCTAATTGGGCCAGCAGCATGTCCATCTTCAGAGCCATTAGAGATTGGCTCTGTCAGACATGGTGGAAGCTTCTAGCAGCTTCTTACGGAAGCCACTTCTGTTGCCTTCCTCCGCTACCAAAAAAACAGGCTGTGCTAAATCAGCACACTTTCTTATATTGTGGGTCCCAAAACTGCACACCATATTCGAGGTGAGGCTGCACCAGCACAGAATAGAGCAGGACAAGCACCTCCTATGTGTCACACGCTTCTCCCAGGAAGATACGACTTGCAGATAGGACTCCTGTTTAACAGAAAAATGCAGTTATCTTCTTTGCTGAGGGTGGCAGGGTATTATCAATCACATGAGCACAGAGGTAGGCTAGCGTTTGAGGGTTTCTGTCCTCAGTTTTTTTCACTTGGGTGCTGCTTAGTAGCTGCAGACAAAACACATTTGAATTTGTCCCTGTGGGGGCTGGTCGTATTGGGACTCATCCTGAGGTACCTCAGTGTCATGCTGTGCTTCACAGAGTGCCAGCATACCCCAGGTCTCCAGGCTCTATTCCAGAAACAAGAGACTGAAAGTTAGGTAGACCACCATATAAGCTTTATATGCCTACAAGAGAAGGTGAATATTCATATATTTATTATAGCTATCATTAGCCAGTGTTCATTTCAAAATACTGTCAGAGGGTGGGTTATTGCAGAAGTCCTAACCATGTGCTCTGTGGCAGCCCACATCTGTAATCTGGATGTGTTAATTCTGTGAAGAAGGTGCTACCTGCCTTTGATTATGTGAATCTGTGCAGTCTCTCTCGTTAGTTATGACACAATACTGTCATGTCAGTGCATTGCTATGGCTGTTAGTAAGAACAGCTGCGAAATGTCATAATCAAGCTGATTATGTCTGGCCTGATAAAATGTATGTAGATGTTTCCTGTTTCACCTTGTGTACTTAGGCAATTCTAAAGGCCACTGATAACAGACGCTACTCCTTGCCATATTTTTTTACTTAGCCTGGAAGGTGTTGGTAAGGATTAGACAGAAACTTCGTACCTAAAGCAGACAGGAGTTATCTGTTAGCAGGTAGATGGACTGCACACCTGTTCTTATTCTTGCTGTAGTCTGGGACTGAGAGATTATTTATCTAGTGTTTCTGCATACTTTTAAAGAAAATTCTATGTAAGCATCTGTAAGAGTTTTAAAATCTATAATTTGATTTTAAGCACTGCAGCTACCACCATGCACTATACAAATGCAGTGTTCAGCAGTGATCTGGAAGAAACAGAACTGGATATGTTACTTAAAAAAAATCTAGACACAGGAAACCCAGTGGAAATTAGAAATTTAGACATAGCGTTAGGGCATTACGGCAGTGTCAGAACTGGCATGTTGCCTCAGGGTCAAAATTATTCGGTGAACACTGTTTCATGTGAAACAGGTTTATTACACTTGGTATGAGGAATCTGTGGATGCTAGGAAGTGTTGATTTAAGTATGATAAATTCTGTCAAAAAGCCATGTTTTTTATCTGTCTTGTGTACTACAAAATCTGAACTTAGCAAATGATCAAATCAGTTTTGCAGAAGGATGCATTGCCCAGTGATGTGCCTTCACCTCTCAGGTGCAGGAAGCTGCCATCAGCCCCCCTCTAGCGGCTGCAGGCAGGAAACGATCGTTTCCCTTTTTTTCCAGATACCCAGCACAGTTTCAGCAGAGAAGTAATAAGCAAATACAGGAGTATGTATTGACGTGGAACCAAAACGTTGCTTACCATGCCAGCCATAGGTTTTGTGCAGCAATTATTCGAGGGTTATGCAGAATGATGTCACATCAAAGAACTAGTTTATCTTGTTTACGACTTGTCCAAGTGCCTGCCTCTGCTCCATGCTCAGGGTCTGGTAGCAGTTTGCTCTTTATATGTACATATTGAAATATTATATAAATATATATTACATGTGGTGTATATATCTATATCTATATCTGTATCTGTATCTATATATGAGCCTATGCCAGGAGCCCATCTCAGCTCAGCACAGGGCCATAAGTCTCTGCCCTATGTGTAAAGGAAAGATTCTCTCTGTAATTCATCTCTGGCTGCCATGGGCAAGTTGGAAATGGAAAAGAAAGAAGGGTACCACCAAATGGGAGCAAATATCCCCCTCTCATACTGAATTTGCCTCTTGTCATAGTATCTCTCTTCTTTGCTCAGTTACAGTTTCGGGGAGACCACAAACTTTCAGGTCTGATTGAATAATTAGATGATTTAAATGTATTGTACAGTAAAGAGGAACATGAAATGAGATGGGAAGACAAAAACCTGGAACACACACTGTGGTATCAGAGACTAGACACTATGATAAAAAAATATGTATGTCTGTCCCATGTTTAGAAGCAGAAGTTCCTCCAGGCTAAACATTTCTCTTTCCTGTCACAAAATAATTGCATAAAATGGGTAGTGTTACTGAAATGGGCATTGAAATGGAAGATGTTCTTTGTCTTGCATGGGTTTGGAATCAAGCTTAGTAATACTGGGGTTGCCGTAAGGCAGCACTGAGGTCTCCCAGGATACTGAGTTTATAGTCTTGGCAGCTCATTGCAGGATTCCTGAAAAGAAGGTAACCAAGAGAAAAATCAGAGAATTTCTGTTGAAGAATCTCCATAGTAGCTCCCAGGACATTTGGGTTATATTCACAGAACTCGGACATGCAGAAACAAAAATGGAGAATGTGAGCTTGTATTTGTTGTTTCATACACTTTTAAATAGATTTGATCCAAGTGGCCTCCTTGAGATAAACTGGAGGAAATATGAAGTTATAGTCAAGCAGAAGGGCTTAAATAGTCCTGTAGAAGCCCCTTCATTTGGGTTCTTTGAACAAATTAGGTGCAATATCTATTACCTATCTTTATTCTCAAGTTAGATGTCAAGTTGGTTAGTCTCTATAAAAGTAAATCTGATGGCTTGAAAGAGTTTGGTTTTGAATGTGTTTATAGATATCATTAATTATCGCTCTTGTAAATTGTTCCTTTATTGTCAGTCAAGCAGAAATGCCAGGCATGAACACAGCATAGCTTGAGCTGTCTTTGCACCACGTGCTTTAGTCAGATTTCAGATACGTAGGTGAAAACAGTACAAAGCAGCTTGTTTTGCTCTTATAATGAAGATTTGAGTTGCAGTAACAATTAACATAGCATCCGTCACAAACACTTGTGTAACAAATGTTACTGCTTTTGCAAAGTAGTGTGAAAGCATGTGACCTATTACTGTCAATATAATTTTGTGAAACTTCACGTGTTATGTGTTATTAAAAACAAAGCAACACTTAACTCAGGATATATAATACAGAAAATATTTATTAGTAGTATTTGTCATCTTGAATTTAAATTTGAAGTACAGTACATTTTGGCCTTACATTTGATAGCAGTTTCCATTATTGCCAAACCATTATAACGTATGATTAAAATGTGATTCTTTGCACTTAATAATTTGAATGAAAATGTAAGCAAGAAAATTCTTTGATGTGAAACACACTAAAATTTCTGTTACTCTGCAACTCTGAAATGACTGAGTGTGCTCATTCTGGCTTAACAGTTACTCAGGACAATTTCTTTGTCAGGTTCACGTTTTGTTTAGAGTTTCAGTGAATTGGTGATTCTGGTGTTATGTGAAATATGACCAATGATTAATACTTATATTTAATCTTTTTTTTATATTTACTGTTATGCCAGAAAGTATTTAATAGATGATGCACTCATTTGGAAATAAGCATAGTCTTCCAAACAGTATTAGAAGTGTAAGCACAGCTTTTATGAGGAGGAGAGATGAAAGTGCCATGATTATTAAAACAAATTAGTTGGGATTTCCTGGCATTTGTTTTATACTGCTACTGCCCTAGAGTGTCAGGATCATTTCAGGCATGTCATCATTGCTAAAGGATAGGGAAAGGTGCTTGCTGAGGTTCTTCGGGAAGCTTACTCACTGCAGTTAAAATTTGCTTTAAAATTTATTTTTCTGCTTCTGTTAGTTCTGTTTTGCCTTTGTTGAGACACTTACGTACTATGCTTTGAATACAAATGGTCCCAGGGAAAACAGTGACTTCATCTTCTTAAATCTTAAGATTCTTAAACATCAGCTTGAAGATATTGACCCCCCAAACAGGATATTAAAGTGGAGGTTTTTTATTAGTCCTATATATAAGTTCTTCTGTAGAAAATAAAAATGCAAAGACTTGAAATACTACTGCCAGAAATCCCCTTTAGTGGATTTTTACATGTGACTGATCTAAGTGTGTATACTGTCATCCTGTGGAACAGACCTTCAGCTGATACAAATGGTGTCATTTGATTGAAATCAATGTAGATGTACCAGTGTTGTCTGTGCTCTGAATGTTTGGTATCTTTTGTATAATTTAGAAAAATAGGCTGTAAATGCGTTTGAAGGGTCGTGAGCAACTTTTTGTTTTTCTGTTTGTGATATTTGGGAGACAATTTGCTAGTGTGAGAAGTGTAACATGATGCCCAAAAATATATGATACTACTCTGTGGCCCATAGTGTTCAGGTTCCTGATTTGGGATTAGGCTTTTCAAGCCAAATATTCACTTTTAATTTATTTTACTTGTCCAGTTCTGTGGTGTAGGCACTGTTAACAGAGAACACAAATGGCATAACCTCAGAAAATCTTGGGAATTCTAGAAGTGTTTTTATAACCTTTATTTTCCTATTTCATAATAAAGCAAAGAGATCTGCGAGGCAAATGAAACCATTATGTGCCCTATGTGTGAACGCAATTGCACACTACAAAAACTCAACGAAAGCTGCATATATGCCAAGGTAATTACTGTACTATTGCTATCAAGATAATTGTGATTGTATAATGGCTGCCTTTGTTTAAACCAAGCTTCCTGAAAAACATGTTGATCCTCTACAGATGTTGTTTTCAGCCTTTGTAATTCATCTTTCTAATAATGGAATGCTCTGAAACTATCTGGGGTTTTTCAAAAATAGCTTTCTGTGAGCATTTCCTTATTAATAAATTTTTACTATTTTCATCCACTTTTTAAGTCCCCTGTGAGGACTTCATAATAAAACTTTTTGTAATGTTTTTCCTGCTTTCCTTTATAAATATCTTCTTACACTGTTCCCCTTGCTTGCTTTGTATTTGAATTTTTGCTCCTGCTTTGCTCTGTCAAACTAATGCAAAGATTTTATACAATTAAATATTTTACTACAAGAAGCTATTCTTCAAACCTAAATAATCACAAGGACCTCTGTATACATGCAGTGTTTGCAAGTGAGCAATATATTTTGATGTGTGGTATGTTCATAATGCTGGAAAAGCAGCCTTGGCTTTTATCTTGGTGTTCTTTATCGCATAAAATAAATCTGTCTCAGAAGACTGTATTTATAAAATGTGATTGTCTCTTTGCCATGGCATTAAAACAAAACTGCAGCAGTGTCAAAGAGAAAATCAATTTTGTATTACATGTCAAAATTTCTTACAGATTGGACCAATGCTGAGTGAAACTCAACATTTCAAACCTATCTGTGAAAATATTTTAAAAAATTATTTATGTTTACCATTTACAAATTTAATTTTCTATTTTATAAAGCAAAAGTTGAGAGGCTGTTTTGTAACAACAGCAATAAATACCACTGGAAATGTTGTACTTAAAGAAAAAGTGGGTTTTGTTTTTAAATACTGCTATAACTATATAACAGAAGATAGCTCCATGAGGGGGTTTTGTAACTTCTTTTTTACTAATTTCTTTTTTTTTTTTTTTTTTAATGTACACTTAAGGTAAAAGCTTTCTTAATTGAAATAGCATTATGCAAGCTATACAACCCATCCCAGAAATGCCTCTTTTTAGGTGTTAAGTGCTTCTTCAGCAGTCCACTGCAGTTTTAACAGGAAATTAATATATTTGACATTGCGGTATCCCTTTAACTGTAGATCCTGTTATTTTAACATCCTCAGTTAATTAGAAGCAGGTTTTGTGTCTTATTTATATTTACACTGACATCATGTGCTTAAATCATGCAAATTTCAAGTTTAATGTCACGTTGGGAATAATTCATTGCAGTAGAAAAAATGTGGCAGTCCATCCATACTTCATTTATTTTCAAATCAATCCTTTTAAAAAAAAAATTGGATGACAACCAGAGAAGACAAGGAGTAACCACTCCTATTCCATCATTGCAGGCACTCTTTTCTTGTGTCTATAATTATGGAAATTCATGTAAGCTCCCAGTTTTTCCTGCCAATGCTTTTGTTCTGAAAAACTGATCAACCTTGGATTAGAACATGGAAAACAAACAAAAATTGTCTCCTTTCAGATTTGTCTGTTCTGGATCTCCCCCAGTTGAGGGAGAGATAGAATTGTCTTTGGGAGGGAATAGGATTACCATCTGGCCACTCAAATGGCAAAGAAAATTAAAAAACAAAAAATAGCTTTATGAAGCTTTTTCTAAAGGTTATAATGTAATGCCTTCACTCACTGTGATGTCTCTAAAGAAAAGTTCACGGCAGCTTCACTCATTACCGCTTGCTATGAACTGCCTGGTTTCTAGCAGGGATTGTGATTCTGTTGGTTACCACTGTGTTGCTCAAGTTGAGCGACAAATACCTAAACATGTGTCAGCATTTCCACTGTGTTTGCACCCAAATTAGTCAACGAAAACAATCTGTAATGTTAGAAAACTACAGTCTGATTTCAAATCAAATGGTCCTTTGTATTTTCTGAAGCACTGTTAGTGCCGTAAGTAAATGGAACTAACGTATTTAAAAATAAGGCATAGGATCTGCTCTCTGGAAAAGAAAATGGCATTGTCAACATTTTCTTCTAATTTTGTCATTGTGGGAACATAATTTACTTCTCTGGCTACCTTGTACATAACCAAAAAGCTAATAGGCAAGGGAAGCTATTCATGATCAATTTCAGGCATCAACACCCTTATTCTGGAATAAGTGTTTTAATGCTTGCTCATTCGAAGTAGCTCATTGTAGAGTACATAAACATTGAGTTAATTAGGAACAGTGAGTTCCTTTAAGTGATGTTCATCTCCCCAAACCTGCTTATGTCCTGGGACCTGCCTCATTTATATAAGGCCTGTGCTCATGTTTCAGTTTATTAAACCTGCTGTCAGGGGTTCTTGGTTATATATCTGCCAAGTTTCCCTGCAGAGGATCACTTTGGACAGAACAAATAATTGCTGGAAAAAACATATACTTCAAATGCTTTTTCTGCCAAGGTTTCATAAAGCTAGAGACAAAATGCAGAAGATACGTTTTTCCTTGCTGTTCCTGCCCATTTCTTTCATCCCCTCCCACACCTGTTTAAAAATGCCACACTGAAGTGCTGGTCATAATTTAAGGGAAAGGCAGGTAATAACTGAATAGTAGTTGATGGGCTGAATGATCAGGCTGTCATTTTCATCCACATTAAATGGACTCTTTGGTCCGTGGTGATTCGCATGGTCTTGGGGCTGGTCCTGAACCCAGCACACTTTGGCCTTGACTTGGGGCAGGATGTTGATTCAATGTGGATTTGAAGTGCCTGAAGTCTTATCTGATGATGACAACATCAGTCAGGTATGCTGACTAAGCAGGACAGAGTCCTACAATATTTTGTCTCTGCTTAGAGGCCTTCTTGATCAACAGAGTCTCAGACTATGCATTTAGCCTTTAAGAGATTCAAGTCTTAATTTCGAGTGTGGTGCTATAAAACTTTCACCCAAACACTATATGAGGACAATGCCAAATCAGGAGCCAAGTATTTATTTTCTACTCTTAGCAACATTCCTTTTGCTGGGTTAGGTTTGCTTGGTTGGTTGATTCCATTTGGCATTTTCTTGGAAAGATGCACTCTTTCCTGAGCAGAATATCCAAGATCACATCCTCACACAGATCTACATTCAAAACCAATAATACTCATCAGATTTGTTGTGCTACTTTTGTTCATCTCTCACATTTTCAGTCTCATACCCATTATGTTTGTGTTGTCCTTTATGGAAGCAAAAGAAAAAAAAAGCAAAATACTTATTTGATTGACAGTTGATCCCACTGTATGATCCTGGCAGGGAACATATTGGATTTATTGATCTCCAATACCAAATAGTCAATTCCATTCAAGAACCTTAAAAAAAAAACTCAAATAAAACCATAACTGACATACAGATAAAATATGTGTTTTTAATTAAATTCTCACAATATTATAATAATTTTACTCCATAAGAAATAAAATATAGGAAAGAAACACAGTTTGTATTAACTTTTTCTGCATTCGTGAGTTAGTTTTCTTGATTTCTGAGGCAGAATTAGTAATGTCAGCCTTTTCTAGAAGTGAAAATCTATCTTCAGGATGAGTTCTCCTTGCAGCGTGCAGCTCTCGCGGGAGCAGATTAGGTAATCTGCCTGAGGCAGGCTGTCAGCCCCAGAATCCTGGCACACCTGCACAGAACGTTCCTGCTGGCTAGTGTAATTTCAGGTGTAAGAGAAGGTCACAGTACAGCAAAACACAGTCTGGTTACCTGCACCCTTCCATTGGCATAAGGACAGGTTTATTTTCATGATAAAAGCTTAAAAACTGGTTCTTAAGTCAGCAAGAGAGTAAACATCAACGAAAGGAAAGTCTTTTCAATAATATTCCATCTCAAGACATTGTCTTCTTGTTTCAAAGAGTGGGAAATCACCGTGAATTTTCTGTGTGGTTTAGGACAGTACATATCAGAGGCACTTTTTCATTCCTTTTCTCTCTCTCTTCAGGTCCTCTTTTAACATAGGCCTGTTGATGATAAGTTGATTTGCTCTAGTATTTTATAGTGATTGGTGCTTTTTTTTTTCCAAATAGGAATTTGAAGCCTGTGCACTGCTTAGTAATTGCCAGCAACATCTTAAACCACCTTTTTTTTTTTTGAAGAAATGTAGGCCCATTATCCCAGGATAAATTACATTGCTATAAATTGGCAACCTTAAATCTACTGAAAGGACATTGATCTTACCAGCTTCCTAAATACTGTTTCATATTATGACTTGAATATTAGAAATTTCAGATATTTGTAATATAAATTGAGATGTTTTCATAAGTGAGACATCAAATTCACCCACTCAGATGTTTAAAAGGCATGCAAAACTTAATTTTCAATCATTACTTATTTTCAGTAAGTATGAACAAATAAATATAACTAAATATAAATAAATAAGTACTTTCTATTTCATAACTTATTTTCAATCAGTAGGCCTTAGGCTTTGCAGCTGAATACCTTTTCTGACCAAAAAATCTTGTAACAAGGAGTAAGATAAGGGGTAAATCTAACTAAGAGAAGAGCATTCAGGAGAAGAAATTAGCTTCACAGTTTAGAATTATGGAGACTTCTGGGGAGTGATATTTAGAAACTATTTAATGTTTGTTG
Source organism: Pachycephala philippinensis (assembly GCA_013397055.1). Lineage (NCBI taxonomy): Eukaryota > Metazoa > Chordata > Aves > Passeriformes > Pachycephala > Pachycephala philippinensis. The sequence continues at coordinate 10,237 of VWZT01002099.1, forward strand.
GAGTTTAGGTGCAGAGGCCTTTTAAGAAGGAGAATATGTCAACAATTTGAGAGGCTGATGTGTCTGGACAAAAAGGAATACATGGTATTTTTACCTGCAGAGAAGTAGCTAAATACCTAGGTGGAAGAACAAAATGGAATCAAAAAAGACATTGACTATGTAGAGGGAGAAAAGTGAAGAGTTTTTTTGAGCTCATAGAAACCTTAAAATAGAAATGGTTAAGTTTGACCTACCATATGACAAGAATTCTGGATGAAATTTTAGCCTGTCTGGACATGGACAAAACAGCTCAGTGTCTGTGAAACAAAATGGCTGGTGATGCATGAAGTGATAGTCTGGAACAGCAGATTTCAAATTGTGCTGGAAGTCAGAGTGTGACATTGACCAACCTTGGTAGAAGAAACATGCTAGTAGGACTACTTATTAGAATGCTTAGCCTTTAGTTTCCACCACCAGTTAAGTACTCTGGGATTATCTGGGGCAAAAGATGAGGTGGCAGTGTTATTTTTTCCTGATGTATTAATTTTTTTATTCAGGTTACACATTTGTTTGATAATGGAGGGACTGTGTTCTTTGCAATTTTCATGGCAATTTGGGGTAAGTACATTTTTACTTGTTCGGTTTTTTAATTTATTTTTAGTTCACCTGACCATTTTATATGATTACTTGATAAAAAGGAGATTATAGCTCATGATAAAAGTTAAAGAAGGATTATGATTTTGCCACACAAACTAATTTTTTTTGTTTTCATTACCTTAAATTTCTTTGCCAGTAATGGGTAATGTCTTTTATGGCTAATGTAATGGCTGTCTTTAAGGTCTTAAATGTCTTTAAGCCTGAATTTTATATTATTCAGGCCAAAATCCTTTTAGAGGCAAACATGTAGGTTAATTTACTGATCTTGAGCCAATATAAAAATCACATCTTACATAGAATTCTCATGGAATAAATGAGAGTGGTTTTATGGGAGCAAATTAGAGGAAAGTATAGGAAAGGTTTGATGTTAAGTGCTTACTGCAGTTAAGGTATTTACACTCAAATTCTTAATCTGAATCTCTCATTATGTTCACACTGACATTGCACACATCATGGTCAAGCAGGGGGATATCCACAGAGGTCACTGTTGAACAGGAGTTACCAAGAACAGTCTTGCCTTCTTGTAGAAGGTCAGTGTAATAGTGCCATAAAAGACAGATTTAATGGTCCCAGCATGAAATGCTTGGTAGAATCAGCTTTCACTGCAGCTAATAGGATTTTGCTGCTGGGAAATAGGGAAGAAGAATAGAGATAATTGATTCTACCAATGTACATGTTTATCAGTGTAAACCCTGAGAATAGTTCACATACACACAGCTGTCAGCATTCAAGCCAGAGTTTTACAGTTTTGAAAGAAATGGTACACAGCAGCTTTATTTATGTAATGTGTATGAATAAGTATTAATTATTCTAACTTTAAGTGAAGGAAGAACAAATGTCACAAATTTTGGAGGCTGGTATGGTAAGAGCAAGTAACAGCATATAAACAACAGCATAACATCAAATAGTTACATGGAAAACAGAAGCACATCCCCATACATGCAAAAATTATGATTGGATTGTTAAAAACTAACATGATATAACTAAAGGGTACACTTTGATTACTTGTCTCAGTGATATTTCTTCATTTAGTCCTAATTTTGTTATTACCGCCTTGCAATTATTAATTATTACTTTCAAAAATTCCTAAAATACAGAGCATTTAATTATATGGTTACCAGCGCAGACGACACAGGTAGCTTCTTAGCATCTCTTCATCTCTGTCTTCAAGTTCTCCTTCAAGAGAGCTCTTTTCATTTTCAGCTGAGGCCAAAGTTCAAGTGTAAGGAGGAATTTGCTTATATGACACTGCTTTACCACAGGAAAGATGGTATTATATGGGCTAAGGAAGGTGAAAGCTGAGCATTATGTTTTTCTTCATATCAAGCATCCAGAGCGATATTCTCATGTAGTATAGGTGAATCTGTCTCAGATTTTCAGTCTGCTACCAAATGTGCTGGATACAATGTTAGAAATCAGGTTCTGGTATTGATGGGACATACGCTGTTTTTATGACTGAATTCAAAAAGAATGGCAAAACTGCATATATGGACTCAAATCTTTAATATTTTAAATTTTAAATACCTGTTTTGCCCATATTCAGTGTGACTGACATTGTTTCTCTCTGGGGGGTATATGCATGTAATTTACTCACATATCAAATAAAACCTCATTGCAACATTCACAGACAGTGGGATAACTCCATTCCATCAACATGATCCACAGTCTCCACAATAATTAAAGTGTTTTAGCAGAGCATAATAACAAGGGCATATCCCACATGTGTCGTTTTCTCTGCACTATATTTTGTTTATTCTATGCCTTTACAATTGTTTCTTTTACATATTCTTTGTTTCTTTTTTTCTATTTAGACATATCTGGTAGTTGCAAACGGATAAACTATGCAATTATTTGCATTATACTGCCATAATTTTACTCTTTAGCTGGACAGAACTGGACCATGCTTTTTAGGATACCTATACACATATCAGAGATAATTCCTTTCCTCTCATGTTAAGTATTTCTTCTATCTAATCTGTACTGACACATTTTAAATAATTTCTACAGATCTAGCCTGCAATTCAAACAACAGATCAGTTTGACAGAGGAATAGAAGCTTGTCATCTTTCTTCCCGTTGAGAGTGATTTTAATTCTGTGTCATCTAGTCAAGGGTTAGGTGTAGTTTGTATTACTCAATAATTCCATTCTCCCCAACAGACTTCATGTAATCCAAATTAAATAACCCAAGTAAATCTAATCAATCTTGTCATATTCACTGAAGAAGGTACAAATGTAAATTTGGGAAAATAATGACCTGAGTCGTTTATCAGATAGAAATTATATTTGGATAGAATAGTTTCACTTCCAAGTAGTTAAGTTGAGGATTTTTTTTTCTATTGGTACTAAAATATTTTTGCAATCCTAGTCAAATTTTTCTCTGTTACATTGTTGACCAAAGTTACACAAAGCAGAATCTTACCTGGGTGCTATTTCTCTAAATTATTTCTAAGAAAGCAAGTATAATAGCCTTCCAGGAAAACTATAGGTTGATCATTCAATTACAAAGTAGAGGAGTGATGCTCTGCTACTGAACCCTGCCTCTTGTATATTGGTGTATATTGGTGAACCCCTGTTGTATATTGGTCTATCTTGTGATTTTTTCTTACTTTTCAAGACATTGTGTACACAGTAATGGCTGTAAGGTAACAACTGCCAGGTTGTTTTCAAAAAAATCAGAGGGTGTAGATAACAGGCAAGAATATAATCTGAAGCAAGCATTACAATGAGGGGTGGGATGATGTGATGTCAGCCATTGGAATGCCATCAGATGGGCACCCTGCATTGCCTTCCTCTGCCTTGTCTGCTGTGCTGGTTTTGTCATCTGATGCACCTCTGAAACTCACATCATATGGTTCAAGAGAGTTGTCTAAGTGAAGAACTGAAAGAATAACGTAAGGATTTTTTTCTATATTTCTTGAAAGGTTTGTATCCCTATGCACTGGGTACCTCATGGTTTAATTCAGCAGTCCCTTACGTGTAAGTCCAGTTAACCAACCGCTTTCTGACATATGGGAGAGCAAAAGATGAGGGCCCTGATGCATGATTTTCTGAAGATAACTCATGTCCTCCCAGAAACACCCGTTCAGCACCCACATGGGTGGTCAACTTTCAGAGCTACTTCCTAATCCGACGTTCTGGCAGCTTTCAGCTCTTGCATTTAAGCTGGAAAGGGCATATTGTCAGAATTTATTTAGATTTTATTTTCCATGAGAAAAAAGGTGTGTTTCGCTTCTCAATATTTGTTTAAATATTTAAAAATAAGGTCTAGGAACATGATAGAAATGTTTGGAGTGTCATTGCACTTCAAGTTTTTACATACTCATGGAGAAGACAAAAGCAATCATCTTTTCAAACCTCTTAAAAATATTTTTACTTCTGAAAACAGATATAGCTTCATCCTTTATTCTGTAATTGACACTGGATGACTAAAGAGTCTAGCTTTTTTTCAGTTAATCAAGGTTTGAGAGAGCTTTTGAGCTATAGTTTTGAACTTGCCCACAATCCTTTGAACAGGTTCACTGATACTAGGTATTATTTTCCTGATATTTCAGAGGTTAAGAAAATAACTCGTAAGGAGGAGGTAGAGAGTTAGGAGGTGTATTGGTTAAGCTAAAATTTAAAAATAATAAATTAATGTCAGTTGAAAACTAGTTTGACTGGAGTCACTGATATCCTAATAATTCAGTAAGACCAGGCTATTTAAGCAGCCCTGTGCAGAAATAAGAAACGTTCTTATGCAAAACATTTGTTCTGTTCCTTACCTGGGTCACTCCTTGTATCATCTTTAAGCCATCTGTGGGAAAATGGCTCAGACCTTAGAACATATAAAATATCCAACCAGGCCAATTAATACAGATCCCAAAATGGCTCCTACAATGACGCCAACTATTACTCCTTCTATGTTGTTTTTTTTCCTGGGAGAAAAATAAAGAAAGATTAAACAGTTGAATGGGAATAATAAATCTATAAAACCAGTGAAACCACATTTAACCAAGGATCTGAAACACTTTGCAAACTATGACTAAATCAGCCTCTCTGCAGAAACGTTCTGCCTTTGTAAAAAAAAACAGACGTCTCCATCCTTGAGGTTTGGAGGGATAACAGGAGTCTAGGAAAAATAAAAAGACAGCTAAATGAGCTTTTAGTCAAATAAAAAGGTTTCAGGTTTAATTACTGAATCAACCACTATTTTTTAATTAAATAAATAAGCAGTAATCATTCTTTGAATGCAATTATTTGTAAGCATTTAAGCCAGCAGTTAAAATTGCAGCCTCTGAATTTCAATTTTTGTGTGTGCAGAGTTAAAAATTCAGTAATGCTTCTTGCACCTGTTCAATTAGCAGAATGAATGCATTTATTCAAGATTTTCCTCAGATTCCATAAAACTTTTCTTCAAGGTATTCAGTTTTTCTTGGAACTGAACTTGCTCTCCAACCCTCCTTCCTTTTCAATCAATGTTATCTAAAAATCAGGTACATTGTAATTATTAGCTATGTATTAACTATGATGGGGAACATGAAAGTCTGATGATCCTTCAGTTCTTAGTACAAACTGTACTTTCAGTCCTGTGTTAAAAGCTTGAAAGCTAATTAATGCAAAAAATTACTGTGCCTTCTAATCTTCCCTTTTCTTTTCCTGAAGACCTGATTCAGAATAGCAGGATAGAAAAATGCCATGACAGTTTTATGTGCCATTGTTTTCCCACGCATACTTAACTTGGTAATTAAATGTACAATGAGTAATTCCTTTGGAAGTGTTTGTAAGAAGTCATCTTTGGTCACAAAAGTTTCTGAACTTTAGTAAGTTGATGTGCTGTGTGTTTTAAATCTGATTTCTATACCTCTACTTTGAAGGTCCACTCCACTCTAAATAGGCAATACCTGTCACTAGCTTCTCCCACTCTGGGAAGTGTTAAATAATGAATTAAAGAGTAAATAATTTGAAAAAATGTATGTTTTATTTTGGGTGACCTTTAGTTTTAGTCTGTACTAGGTCACTTGTAAGTTCACAGGTCTCATAAAGCCTACAGTTCAATTTAAAAAAGGTTTTATTTCAGCATTGTAATTTTATTAAACAAAGTTAGACTTCAGTTAGATCCTTACCTTCATTGGCATCTTTTGGATTAGGTGATGCAGTAGAAGGGTTGCTGGAATTATGATTCAGCTTTGTTGTCTACTGAATGGGGGGTTGAAATTTGGGGTAGGACTGTCCTGCTTCACTGTGGGTGATGCCAGAGTGACACTGATGGGGAACAGCAGGGTGGGTTTGGTTGAAGAGTTATCACTGGGAAGCACTGAAGCCCCAAGAGTAGTGTAGATGACTGTGGAATGACTTGGTGTCATTGTGGAACGAGATGTAGGTGCAGCACTTTTGGTGACTTCAGAAAAGTCACCTGTTGTTTTAAATGTTGCTAAAGACGTTGGGCTTCTGTGGAAGTTTTTGGCTGAGTTATTTATTCCATTTTTGTGACATTTGAAGAGAAGGTGGTGCCATCAGAGGATTTCAGGGATGTGCTTTTTGCCCCACTGATCATTTCTGTTCTTTTCATTACGTTCTCTTTGGCATTGGCAGTTGCTGGTGCAGCACGACTGATGGCAGAAGGACTTGCGGTAGTAGTCATATGCAGAATAAATCTCTGTTAAGTTAGTTGCACTGCAGAGTGATGATTTTCTGTAATTGAGCTATTTCCTTTACTTCTTTTACTTCTCCAGCCTCGATATTGCATCTGTTCCATTGCAGTCTTACAAGCAGAAAAATGAGAGTCGTTCCACAGGAGGGTTGCATGGTGTTGAGTTCAAAGTTTGTTTTATACAGAACCTGCAAGAAATTAATTTTTGTTTCTGATTTTATTTTACCAAACCAAGTTACTCAGTGAAGACCCAAATAAGTTGGTAAAATAAGTTAGTGTTACACAACAGAAATTTCACTGATTTACCATGTGTTGATGCAGGAAACTTTATGTCCCTGAGTGTTAATGATGTAAGAATCACCTAAAATAATATTGATGATCAGCAAAATTGATCTCATCTTGATCAATATCAATTGCAATATTGATCTCAGTGTGATCTCACATGACTGGAATGTTGTCATGGAGTGCTACACATTGTATAGGAGAAATAGACCAGGAAGGGCTTGGTGTCAGAGTTGCCCTGTGTGAGGCAAGACTTGGAATGTATTCAGCTCTGACTTGGGGTGGATGAGGACTAAGTCGACAGCTTATGGGTCAGGATAAAAGGGGATACTAGTAGGGGTGACACTATTGTGGGTGTTTGCTACAGGCCACCTGATCAGGAGAAGGAAATAGATGAAGTCTTCTATAGGCCTCAAAGTCACAACACTGGTTCTTGTGAGGGACATTAAGTACCTTGACATCTGCTGGAGAAGCA
>VWZT01002105.1:1836-44973 GCA_013397055.1 Pachycephala philippinensis
CATAACCTCACCTTATAGTACTCCTGACTGGTGTCCCCCTTCTTCCAAAGTTCATAAAGACTTCTTTTTCCCTGATCTTGAACCAATTTTGTTCAGCCAGATTGGTCTTTCGCACTGGTTCATGTTTTGGTACATTGGGACAGACTGCTGCTGCTGTACTTAGGATCATTTTTATTCTGGTTGGTAGATTCAGGAGTAATATATATTTATATGGGGATTTTTTAGAAGGTGTTGAGCATATAATTTTACTAGGAGATAAGCATACAGGAGAATGCAGAAATTATACCACCTTCTGATGTAGTTGGTGTTTCTTCACCTTTCCTGAGGTATCTGTCTTGACACCAAGAACTCTGGTGCTAGCTGGTTTTTTGGGGGTTTTTTTGTATAGTATTACCCTTATACTTAAATTCTTCACTTTACTGTAAATGTGATCTGTGCATTTACTGTAAAGATGGAAAGAAAGATTTTTTTGTTCGTGAATAATATTCTAGACACACACCATATCTGCAGATTAGTAGTAAACTGACGAAATTTGTTACCCTTAAGGTGCGATGAAAGAGCAACAGAGATGCCTAAATATAATTGACTAGTGCCATTTTAGATGATGCAAGATACACAACACAAGCCTAAGGCTGGAGGGTGAGATACAGGACTGTGGGACACTGGAACCCTGGGATTTTTCTGGAGCAGCAGCTCAGGGCCAGGTAGGATACCCCAGAGCATCTTTACTATCACTTCATACTTTGTCCCCTGAATTCATCTCCTAGACTGTTTGTCTGTGGTTTAGAGGCAGTAGGTTTCTTGTTTCATTTGAACATTGAGAGTCAAAGGTGACTTGAAAAAATTATGGGTACATTATATTTCTGCTTCCCAACTTGTGGGCCTTTGATAGCAGCTAGCTGTAAACAGGTATAAATGAGTTTTTAATGCTCCAGTTGGCAACACCTGACCCTTCAGATGGTTGTATATTATGCTTTCAAATAATCTCCGTAGGGCTATGGTTTGAAAGGGAGGTTTGCCATGGCCTGATAGCAACTTGTGATTTATGAATTTCTCTGAACAAGATTTACAAGGAAATTGGATATCATTATGAACCAGCTGTTTTTACCAGGTCTGACCTAGGTCAGAGTGGCTTCAGAGTGTTAATGATTATGTTTGCCTGTCTCAAGTAAATTGCTTGTGAATGACTTTGTGAGGCAAAATTGCTTTAAAATAGATACTGTTGACAGCATGCTGCAAGTTGTTAGGGTGTTTGCTGACCACAAATCATAGAAAGTGTTTAATGTAATTCCTGACTGAACACAAAGAAGCAAATAATAAAGCTATGAAATACAAAAATCTTTTTATTTTGTATACATTTTGTAGGGAAAAATTCTATCAATCCTTATGAGACTACCTTTGAGTATTGGACTACTTTATAGTCCAAAATCTGAATTAAAAAAATGAATATATGATAACCTCTTCTGATGCAGCAGTCAAAAAAATATAATGAGGGCATTTTTCTTTATGTCAAAGCTTTCGTTTCTGACAAGACTGTCGTATTTTCCAACATGTAATTTCTACCAGAGAGCAATTTTACGTGTACAAATTCTAGGTTTACATGAAACATATGGGATTATTTTGGTTTAATATGAATAATTATTTCTATTCTATTTCTTCCAAAATGACATCTAAAATCCTTCTCACTATTTTTGTGCATAACCAGAGAGATATACACAGTTCCTGGAAGTCTGTAGAAGTTAATGTTCTAACTTTCAAGTCACTGTTGCTCTTATGAGAGGGGTGGAACTTGAAATCTCCAGGGGATCTCAGAACAGACACTGGATTTCCATGGGAACCCACTGTTTTGCAGCATTATAATTTCTTCAGTTATTTCTGAATTCTTGAACTTACATGCTTTTATACACTGAATGCTTCCTTGAATTAACATTTGGAAACTAAAATGCCAGCAGGATACTATGAAAATGCTGTATATTATATATTTCATATGCATATTGTGGCTTTGGCTAAGTCTGGACTTTCAACTGTAAATTTTTCAGCATTTACTCTCTAAGCCAGAATCTAAATTAAACTAAAACAAAACTGTTGCTTTAATATAATCTTTTCTCTATTCTATTATCTAATCAGAATAATGCAGTTTTATGTTGTGTAACAACTGACAAACTTTTTGCCAGGAAAATTTATGGAACTCTCTGTTTTCAATACTGGGCCAGAGTTTTGTGTGCCTGATATTATTAACATGCTTTCCAACAAATCCTGCTGAAACCTTCTGCCGCAAACAAAATGAGATGTTACTTGTCCCAAATAATAGGCTCCAAATTCTACTTATTTTATTTTTATGCCTGCAAATCATAGTAGGCTTCAATAAGTGAAAAAATGGTTTTACTTTCTTCAACCTTTGCCTCAAAAAGGTAAGTCTAAACTGTATTATGTGAAAAATTGCTTGAGCATCAGAACTAGCTGCAGTTGCTGTTAGTTCAATAGGTGGGCAAAGATTCACATAGAGAATATAAGGGCTTGAACTAAATCTCTTCAAAAAACAAGTTTTCATCAGGCCCCAAAAAGGTTGTGGTTGAGGCATTGTCTAAAGGATTTAAAGTAAATTCATGTTCAATTAAACATTACCGTATAAATTTCTAATTGCTATTCTTTTTATCATGTATTCTTTCCTTCTCTTTCCTTTCCCTCAATCACAGTTATACATGACTATGCCTTCTCTCTCAAGATGTGTGGGTCTCTCTTTACTAGAATTGTAATTTCCGAATAAATACTCAGAATAATAATTTCAAATAGTTTCTTTGATAATTATGCTCCTCTTCACAATGTGCATATCATGACTCAAAAGCAAAAGCATGCAGCAATCAGAGTCACATGCAAACTCTCATATATATGTCCAACGAAGTGGTTGTCCTCATCTCTGTTTTCAACAGCTGGCAGGAGGCAGTGTTTCATACTGAATGGTTACCCCTGTCCTTTGGGAAGGGTCTCCTTTATTCTTCATGAATGGAGTTTTCAAGCCAAAGCTTGTTTTGATTTCCATAGTATTTATTATATCATGGGGGAATAGAAAATTATTTCATTTTTTATTCTTGTTTTATCATATTTCTTAGCAGTTGTTGCAAAGAAGCAAGAGAGCACATTATGGTATATGCTATCCTTTTCTACACTTGCTTCAGTAGGAGGGCAGTACAGAGTTTAAAAATTAATTGAATGTAATGCAGCTTTCAAAATGGCAGGCAAATAAATGTGAGAAATAGCTTGTAAAGATATGGAGCAAAGAGAATATAAAAGAATATTCTTCTTTGGCTCTATTTCTGAGCTTTCCTAAAGAACATTCAGGCTGTATAAAGCCTCCTTTATCTCACAAGGAGACCATGTACTGTTACCCTAAGATCACAAATAAACTTTGATTATACTTTTATTTTATTGTTCAAAATTATAGTGTTTCCATTTATTGAATCTAAAATCATACATCATCACTGAAGAGGTTTTCAATTTTTTTTATTTGAGCACTAGCACTTTTTAAACACCATGTATTCTTACATTTTCCATGTTATTTCCCATACTACTGAAAAAGAATGATTCATATGCTATGTTCTAAACTATGAGGAATAAAATAGTATACTGTCACAGAATAATTTACGTATACAAATTTTGTCATTATTGTTAATGGAATTCGTTTCAAAAGTAAAAGAAGACGTTGTTGGTCTTTAGTGACAAAATATTTTCAGAAAAAAAGATAGAAATCTCTGCTTGTGATAAGTCTCCTTGCAGGAAAATAGAGAACCCTCCATCTCGTGTGTGAATGACAGCCAAGACAGGGTCACTGATTTGTCCATCTCTCATTCACAGGTCTGCTCTGAAGGCACAGTATCAGTAAGTCTTGTCCAAAGCTTAATAATCACACTCCTGTCCACTGTATATGTCTTTTCTTATTTGTACTTGATTGTGAGTTGATAGAAATGTAAGAAAAGGTGTTATTGATGAATGTGTAGTCCATATAATTTATGTAATGTCATTACCTCATTTTTCCTTTATTTTGGCTGTCTTCAAGTGTGATTTTAAATACCTCCAACCTAGAGTTTGGTTGGTTGGTTTCAGAGAAACTGGGCAGAATGAAAAGCAATATGTTTAAATAAATAATGTTTTAATTACTTGGAAATTCTTAAACTCTTCCATTTCCACATAATCCACAAAATCATGTACAATATTAAGTAGCTATGGATGAAATAAATTTGTCTATTTTCAGATATGAAGGCAGAATGGAATGAATAGTTTGATTTTGGGACATGAGATGACATTCTTTTTTGTGGATTTTTTTAAGGCGCATTTAGCTATTCGATCATAGAGATAATAACAGTGTATTTGTTAAAAATTTGTTTATGATTGTCACAACTCTCCAAGAGATAGTCTTTGTGTTATTTTATCTAAGTCAGGGATTTCCACTGACAAAAGTAATACAAGGGGTAGTTTTTACAAAGATAATATCTCAAGTTAATTAAATAATTTCATATCACTTAAATTCACAGGAAGAACGTACTCTTAATGATGAAAAATTGTCTGCTTTTAAACTGGCATTTGAAAAAGACATTTATTATTAGAGAATATATACATTCTTTTGTGTATGCTTTGCTTTAAACCCGAAAATTAACTAAATTCAACAGAATGAGTAGTACAAAAAATTATTAGTGTAATAATATGTGCAAAATCATCACCTTAGATACACAATATAAGTCTAAACATTTTATTGCTCAATTAAACAAATTTGTAATTAACCTAAAGTTGATTTTGGTCAGAGATAATGAATGCAATGGTTTCTTAAGGAAAAAACCCAACAAAACTTAATCAGTGCTTGGATGTTCAAAGTATTAATGAGATCATATGAAACAACTGGAAGTATTAAAATGTTGTCAGTCTTTCTCAGTCTGTCTGATTATTTCTGACTCTTTTAATATATGTATATATTATGAAAATTTAATGTCACACAATGTCCACTGTTGTGCACTGCTAAAGGCAAGATATTTGATAGATGTCAGATAACTGGTGCTGTCACATAACTGCATAAAATCAGGATGTAAAAATACAAAGTATTTAGTTGTGGGTTTGGTTTTTGTTCTTTTTTTTTTTTTTCTTTTTAACCAACTGTCTAACTGTCAATAATTTAGTCTTTTACTGGGTCATGGACAATTAAGAGACACTTTCTACAAACTTTCATTTTAGGAAGGAAAGACTGTCAAGAAAAAGAGTACTCAATGTCTTTTTGATCAAAAAGCAGTTTTTTGACAAGTGAGCCAAATTGTCCATCTGCTTGTACCTTGAATTAATTCAGAATCCTTTGTTTATGAAAGCACAAGCTGTTGCTATTGGAAGTGTGGCATTGTCACATACTTTTCATTTCAACTTCACTGAAGATTCAAGCAGGAGGAAAAGGTGGGCTAAAATGGCTAAATTTCTTCATCATTATCATCATAATCATATTTATTAACACAGATGTCTATAAGCTGCAGATGTAAACAGGTAAATGATATAAGACAATATAAATCACGCATATGGGATTTTGCTTCCCATGGGAATATAGCAGATAAAAATTGGAAAGGCATTGGTTGTGAAGCAATAGATTCCTTCTTCTATTTCCATTGTATACATTAATATTCAATTTTTTACAGTGTTATTTTAAATGCAGCTGGATGAATGCCATACAAACAGGAATTGCCTCTGGTATGTATATCAAAATCTTGTTTGGATTTTCAGAGTGGGGAGCTTGACCTAGTGATACCTGGGGTAAAACAGTCTTACATTGCTTTCTATCATCATCATGCCAATTACAGCACTTAAGCCTTGGTGTGCCTCCCCATAGATTTTAATACCTCATAACTATTAACATGTATCCAGACATTTAATCAAAATGCTTCATGAAGATTGCAAAATCTATTATTCAATTATTTGAATAATTAAGAAGGAAGGTCAAAAATGATGAAGATATTTTCCTTTTTTATTTCTTAGCTTCATAAATCTTGAGATGCCTTTTAAAGATTTCATTCAAACTTAGCATTAGACTGTGTAATATTTTTCACATAGGCACTGCATATTTGTCACAACTATTCTTTACTACATCCTAATTCTATGCCAGGTTTTTCAGCTGCCGCCACCCTGTTTGTCATGTGTTTCGTTCTCAATCAACCAAGAGAGTTATGAAAAACAGGAGACAGAGAAGCTTTAGGAATAATATTAATGTTGATTTGTTTGTGCTGTTCACTATGTCTCTTAATAAAATCTTGACTATTTCCAGATCCTGTTCCATTTGGATCCAGAGAACAATTAATGGTTTCAGCCTAATGTCAGTACTGTGCAACACAATGAAGAATCATAGAACCATGGAGTCCACTCAATGGTTGACAGGTCACATCACTCCAGCCTAAATTTTAGACTTTTTTTTCCTGTTAACTGTTACCACTTGAGTTGCTATTATGTTCTGGTCTCCACATTGTGTTATAAGTCAAAAAAACTGCTGAGTTCAGCTGTACTTCTTTGTTTCTTCCCTGCACATGTCTAAAGTACTTTTGTGTAACCCCAATTATCTATGCTTTGTTTTCCCATCAGACAACAGAACCATCTAGTGGGTTAGAGCAGGGCAGACATGGTCATGGTGCCATTTGTCCAACAGATGCTTTTGTGTAGGCTTTAAACCACAATATCACTATATAATTCCACATTAAGTAAAAAGATAGCTTATTTTCTCTGCTCATCCATTTTTAAGTCCCTTTTTCTCTTGAGCTTTTTGATAATCTATGAGGAAAACTAAGACACAACACTTTCTACAGCTAGGAACTATGTTTGTTGCTTTCTTTTCTGGCCTCTGATTTATATACTCATCTACCTGTAAAAAAAGTTTAAAAGATTTTTTTAAAAACCATGTACATAATGAAGGTATCTGCTCTCTTAACTATGTGCTGTCACATATTTCATCATGTGAAAATGGGAGATTTACTCAAAGCCTTTGTATTTGACTAATGTTTCAACACCCCAGGAATGCTGAGTCCCTTGTGCCCGACAAGTCCTTCTGTTGCCGTACACCGGGCCAACATAGTTTGCAGTATAACATTGCGGCACCATCTGCAGTAATCACACATGGGAAGAGCTACAGCGGCTCACCATCCCTCTTAGAGGCACGGTCACCCATAAAGCAGTCCAATCCCAGACTTGCTTGGGCAAGAGCTACAGTGGCTCACCGTCCTTCCCAGAGGCACGGTCGCCCAAGGCAGTCCAATCCTGGACTTACATGCGTAGGCTACTCACGGCTCTCCTGGGCACAGCCCCGCCCAGGGATTACGCGCCGGCCGGCTTTTCCACTTCCCCCAAGTGGATTGCAGTCCGTGAGGCTTATACTGACAGAGGCTTTCAAGAGCTTCTAAGGCTCAGCCAGTTTTCGCCATGATACATGCAAACATGGGGCACCAGATGTTGGAGTCCAAAAAGTCCAGCATAGAGCAGGGTGGCAGGCAGAGACAGGCATCAGCAGGCCCGAGCCAGCATCCGCAGGCACCAGCTCAGCATCCACCCAGTCAGCTTCAGCTCAGCTCAGTATCTGCTGCTCTGTGATCCTACAGCACAGCCCTTTATACCCATCATCCCTTGGGCTACTCATGTGCTTCTTGTTACAGGAATCACCACACCTGCATTCAATGCTGGCCTTCCTGCTTCCCAGGGACACAGCCGCAAGGCATCAGGGCCAAGGCTGCCTACAGCCCACCCTTGCAACCCCACACCTTTCAGCATCTAGTTTTGGGGACCCTTCACTGAGCAGTTCACTAAGTTGGAGGCTGGTTTGACTAACTTCGTCGGGGTCACACGCCCAACAGAGAGACCCCCTCCTGGGTCTCCACACTTTTACCCACTGCCACTGACTGCCAGTGCTCTTGAAGGACTCACATTAAGAGTTTACAGAATAATGCTTTATTAATAAAATTGTGACAGGTTCGAGGATTGCTGGTGATAATATCTGACTGCAAAAATGTATTCAAATCAATATACTAATTCAAAGCAATATACTAGCAAGCTGTAATCCCTAAGAAAAACTAGCTTGAAGTAATCATTCAGCATGCATAAAGTACAGCTCTTGCCCAGGCGTTGCCAGAGGGTAGAAGACAAGTTCAGCCCATTGACTGATACCTGAATTTACTCCAAAGTCTTCCTTGACTCTCCCCATTCTTAACTCACTTCTATACTATTTTTTTTACATTTAGGTGGAGCTTAAGTGACTTAATGGACACATGGTACTCAGTGAGGGGGTTTCATACCTTGAGGGCGGATATCTTAACACAGTACCTGAGACAACCTTGGAATGGGGACACTCATCAGTCCACAGAGAGTCATTTTGCCACAGTTGATTTTGACAGAGCCGATGTCTCCACTCCTTAGATTGTACTGTGTGTGGAAGGTCGGCTATGCTGACTGTGTTTCATCAGGGAAGAACAACTGTATTTTCCCCTATAATTTCTGTACCGTTATCCTTTAATCCACAGTCAGTTTCCCACACACTTTCACTTAGTTCAATAAGATAGTTATAGCAACAGGTGTCACTAATAACAATATTTTTTTAAATAGTGTCAAAGCCTTGGAGAAAACCCTTAGATAAAAACACAAACAGAGTATACATATTTAGCTACACCTTGTTAATGTAGTTACTGCTGCATTTTAAACCAGTAACATCTGGTCCTTATACCAAAAAGTGTAACAAATCCTTTGTACCAAATAGTGTTTCTTTTAAAGAGGCAGATGTATTAACAGGTATGCTTAGAAAACTTATCAAAATGAAATAAATAAAACAAAACTAGGTATCTCTGTATGCTTACAAGACAAAATAAATGTAAAGAATGGACATAATCAAACAGCAGCATGTAACCACACACCTGTCTACAATAAGTGACTGGATTATAATGAAATAGCACCTGAGGTAGTTATAAATGGACCAACTTGGATGCCAATTTCTTAGTTTAGTGAAGGCATGATAGACCTCATCACAGGCCATTTTGGTCTTTTTCTTGAAGAATGAAGTGCTGCTGAGGCTGGATTCTAAACAGAATGAAAATTACCCACTGTTTTTTCACCTGAGATACTAATAACTAAATGAAGAAATTAAAAAAAAGAAAAAAAAAAAAAAAAAAAAAAAAAAAAAAAAAAAAAAAAAAAAAAAAAAAAAAAACCAAAGTGAAAAATTCAAAATACAAATTTCTCCCAATCCTCCAATCCTTAATTCAGCTGCATTCCAGGCATGTAGGGCTATATGGTATGTGATGGGCAAATGTGTACAAGTTTAAGTCAGGTGCAGAGGCTTATATATGAATTCCAATCTAGTTATGTTTGGGGCTAAGCAACAACTAATGAAATCACTAAGCTTTTATAGCCAGATTTTGATAAGGTGTTACTAACATGTACTTACATGAATTTTGGTTGCCCAGGAGCACAAGCTGATGCAGTTTGTCCACAACATGACTTAAGCATACCTTTTGTTTTTTTTTCCCCATGAGTTAAATTTTCATTTCAAATAGAATATATATTATAATGTATTGTTATAAAAAGTCGCTATCCCTTTAGTCTATGTCTATAACATCTGGGATTTTGTGTCCTTAAGTCTTCTAAGAAACAAATTCTATGATATCTTGCTATATATTTTCCTTATCTAGTCCTTTTATTTGATCACACTGGCCCAAAAAAGGCAGTCTACATATCTTGTAGTGCTATTCTGCCTGTAAGAACTAGTGGAGCATGCAATTTCTCTTCTTTTTGCCTGGAGAATATTTCAAACTTTTGTCTAATCAAATGCTGTGTGCACACATTTTGAAGTGTAGGCAAAACTCAGCTCATTGACCTCATTTCAAATACATTAAGATACAGCAGTGATGACCAAGGAAGTTGCTAGCTGCACTGCTTTGTAAATTTTGTGCTATTAAGATATGTAAATATCAATTGCGGAACAGGAAATAAAGTTTTTAATTATTTTTTTGTTTTAATTTAGCCAGTGTATACCAATATACAAAAAAAATACTGTGTTAGCTTTGTGAAGAAAGAAACCCCCAGTTTTTAATTGTGAAATATTAGACTGAAATACCATCTCTAGGATTCAGTCTTTCATAGAGGAGACAGCTATGACTTATGTACAAATGCTATGGTAATTGGAATGTTAATAGATGCCTTACAAAGGCAAGAAATTACAATTTAATGGGGTTTTTACTACTCTTTTACTACATTTTAATGGAAAGATTGTATTTGTGAAAACAGACTAAAATTAAATATGTTTCTGTAATACTTTCAATAATTTAAACTTGCATTTAATACAGGAATTTAAAAGTCATTTAGGGAAAAATCCAATTACAACCATAAAAATCTAGAAATTATTTACCTATCTTGTACAGTGAAATAAAGAATTTTCTGCCAGTATCCAAAATGTACTATAAAATACATTTCTTGAGCAGAAAACCTACAACTGCAAATTCTGCCTTTCACTAAACTAAATTGAGACCATGGATTTGTCAGATCAGATTAATACATCTAAAGTACAGGTTCTTATATTTGGGCTTGTCACCTAAGTAACTTAAGCCAGCTTTTCCACAGATAATTCTGAATTGCATGGATGTAACTTCTGAATGTTCATTTGAGACATCTATAGTGCTCTTGGTCTGTGCACTCACTAAAGCAGTGATGCTGAAAATGATTTAATGCAATTAAAGAGAACATCTTAGTTCACATATTCATCTGGCCTTCTTTGGGCATTATTATATTCAAGTTCTGGATTGTGCTACTTAAATAGCAAAGGATTTTGTGGACATTTTCTTGTTATAGTGATTTTGTCTCTACTAGTGTTTTTTTTCTATTTATAAGAGAATCTGCATTGGAGGTGTTCCTTCAGGAAGCAAACAACCCTAGGAGTTGACCATCTCCCTTTGAACTGAATAAATGAGGAAGACTAGGCAAGGTAAATGGAAACAGATTAGGACAACAGCATGTATTACAACAGAAAATCTTATTAGATCATCTCTTTGCTCTTCTTCACACTTAAGAGAAAATCCTTAAGAACATCAGTGTATCCATAAGTTTTAGAAATTTTACAAGTACAATGAATTACAATAAAATGTAATTGAAAAATACAGTTTCTTTATGTATCATTGCATATTAAATATGTCTAATTTTTAAATGTTAAATAAATTATAATTAAAATTTAGAATAAATATTTCTATANGAACTGTCTTTATTTCAACCCATGACTTTTCACAGTTTTACTCTTTTACCCTTCTGATTTTATCCTCCATTCCTGGGGTTGGGGGCAAGCAGGCATCTGTGTGGTGCTTAGCTGATTAAGCAAGAACACCAATAATATCCTTAAGACTCTTTCATGTAAAAGCATTATCAGAAAGAAATTACTAAGTAAGTTTCAGATGGTAAAACCCAGAAAACTCTTTTTCCTCCAGGGGAAAAATTAAATAATCAGCACACAAATCGCCCATTACCATGTGTGTTATCTCACTGATTCCACAGCACATTTTGTTTGTGGAGTTGCGTATCTTAAATTGCTAAACCTTTTTTACAATTCTTTACCTCCAGATTACTGACTCAAATGCAGCCCAAAATGGTACTGAATAGGAGTTGTCATCATCCAACACCTCTTCAATAACATATGTGAAACAAGTAAAACTAATCATTGCCATCTCTTTCACTGGATGTCATTCCCTATACATTTCCATCACACATTAGGAACTGGAAATATGCTTATCTTGCTGACCTTATTGAAATATTTGGGCTTTTTCATTCTGATTTTTAGATGGAAGGACAACTTATTTCACCTTAATGAATAGAGTGTTTTCGATTTAATGATGGGGAAAAAAACACTGCAAGCTGAGAAAGAAAATGTCAATGAGTCTAAAATAATTTTGGTTCAGTACAGTGTGGATGTTTATGATTAGAAGTGTTTTTTGATTCTTCAGCCCTTCTGAAGAAATGTCAGCCTTGCAGAATTAATGTTTGGGTTTATGCAGAAAATAAGCTTCTTTTAACTTTTCTATTGGAAAATTAAATTACCCTGCTTGGTAGCATATTTCTAGACTATTATACGTCTGCATTTGCCTATATAACAACTTATTTCATGTGCTAAAGAGCAGACTTCCTTCACACAGAGTATAAATACCATAGGGTCTTCACTGTAGAGAGGATGGATACAATTACATTGCTTCATACACAGTTAGGCAATGTAATCTCTTCATTCCACTATGTTACTTCAAGACTGTCCCCATATACATGTATCTTTGGTCATCAAAGACAGTTTTTGCCAGGTAAGACATAAACCCCACATCATCAGTACTAATCTATTTTCAGGCAGAAGAAATATCTCCATGTGTTTGAGTTCCCATGTGCTTAGTGGAGATTTACCCAATAGCACTGAAGGAAATAAGAGAGAAATGCTTGTCAGGGGTTTGATCCAGCACGGGTGCCACCCACAGGCCACATGTCAGGATAGCTGTAGGCAGTGGGACCACTGCACTGCTGCTGTAGCCATACACAGCACCCAACGGGAATGGAAATTCCATGAGTGAGAAGTGAGAGAGCTGTAAGTGCTATTGCTATGTACTGATTTGGTATTATTGCCTTATTAATTTTAATTAATAAAATACATGAGTTGCATCAAACAAGGGCTTATTAATTCCTTAACATCAGTTTTCCATTCTATACTTATACTAACTGATTGACTGTCCCAAAATGTTGTGATAACATTTGAACTTCAATGTATTTTCTGGACAGAAGGTGCTAAAGAACTTCAGAGACATGAATCAGCTGTGAGGTTTCAGTGCCATGGTTGCTTCTGTGAAAAACTGGTGTCACATAAGGCTCTCCCTTGTGACAAGATTCGCCTCATTTTGTAGTCTCTAAAGGTTAAAGATTTCATATTTTTTAACTATGTGGAAATTTTGACACATGAATTATCAAAAGGAAAAAAAGGTCAGCTTATCAGATGTATCCCTAGTATTAATATAGGACCGAATTTAGGACCAAGGACCATGATTTTATAAAACATAATCTTCAAGCATGAATTTGGATTCCACAAGGTATTTGAAGAATCCTGTGGGCCTGGTAGGTCTGACATGGGGCTTCAAGGAGACTTGCACAGCTACAGAGTGACAGCAGAAGTAGAATATTACAGACTGATATAAATACTGATTGGAAAGGACTTCTGGAGGTCATCATGTCCGACAGTAACCTCAAAGTACAACTATTACCAAAACTGGATGAGAGCAGACAAAGGTTCTCTGGGTATTCTATATTAGTATTAGGGTTTTTTTCCATCATGGCCAGTTTGAACCTCTTAGACATAGTTTGTCACTATTATCTCTTATATTGCATCTGGCTGGCAGATAAATAATTCTTCATCCTGCAGGAAAGAGTCAACAGTCACTGAAGCTCATTGCTCACTTTTCACAGCACAAGCTCCATTTACTGGACCCTGAACTTCTTTTCCAAATGAACAGCTGCAGGCACTAGAGCATTTTTCCTACTGCCAACAACTTTAAATTTCTCTTTTCCCTGGAGCTTTAGCCTTCCTATGGTCCTTAGATAGCCTTGGCAGTGCTAGCTCATCTACAGGCAATAGATGATGAGTCTTCCTTCTGCAGGTTCTCTGTGAAGACCCTTTCAAACTCTTACTTATCTTTCCTCATGAAGCAAAACCCATATATGCCTTTCTGCATTTCACCTCATCTAACTTGGATGACTTATATTCCAAGATTTTTGGAAGATACTAAACTAAAACTTCCAGTATGATATATAGATTAAGACACACTTTTTCCAAAATTTTCAGTGTCTTTTTTTTTTATTGAGATTCCCAAATGCAAACTTTTCCTTTGAATCACACACCAAAATCATATAACACTTCAGTCAGATATTTTAGGAATAAGAATGTTTATTAGTATTGAAAGCACTAGGCTGAGGCCTAGGCTTCAGGTTAAGAATTACAAGAATCTGAGACTCTTTTCCCAAATACCATAAGAGAGTTCCAAAAGCAATTATAACCCCCAAGATGGTTTTGGTTATTTTTGTGTTTGTGACATTTTGTTTCATTGATCAATACCTTCATCTTTTCATTTTCCCTGTGTAGAAGTAGATACTGAATAAGGCTTTCTGTGAGCAAGGCAAAGCATTGCAATCACTATTCTGAAACTTGGAAATATCAGCTTGATGCCTCAGGGACATCATGTTGAGCTAGGTCTCATTAGTTGCAGGACTGCCAGCAACCTAGCAGGTTTGTGAATGCTAGCCAACAACAACAGTGAATTCTGCCAGGTAATGTGAGGAGTCAACTTGTATTTTTGTAAGTAGCCTTGGTTCTTAATCAAGATTAAGGAACTCTACAGATCCCCATCAACCTACATAAAAAAATATGAAACTTTGTGACCTTGATCTAAATTGCTGTGAAACATGAGGGTGGTTTTTTGTAGTTTTGATTTGGTTTGGTTTGTTGTTTGGTTTTGTTGTTGGGTTTTTTTCAATTTGTGTTCTGTCTTTGGTTTATTATAGTGATTTTCTGAAAAAGAAAACAAAACAACTCCCTATATGTTGATCCTATGTCCTATTTATACTGTTCTAGATTATCTCTATGACATTTGGATTCTTTCCAGCTTGAGGGGAGAGAGAAGGACACTGTGTAGCCCTGTATTCTGAATGACATTCTAGTTATGTTCACAAACAAATAAGTCAGTGGTTGAGAAACTTCAAAAACATTGAGCTCCAAAGTATGATGTCCTAAGACAGATAACCAATCTCTTTGGTTGTTTCTAGACAGCTGTTTTCAGGAAACCTTGTATATGTGTTTGTCTAATTAAAAGACATTATAGGTATTTTATTGATAAGGAAGTGGACACATCCTTCAGAACCGATGAATTACTTGGTATTTTTGTTCCTCTTGTCACAATGAGTGAAGATTTATGTAGACATGTGACTATCTTGTGCCACTTTTCTACTCTGACAAGGTAGAAAATGACTTTTCCTATATTGAGCTCAGTTTTCATGCTTGATGGATTGGACTTCTCCAATGGAAGCTATATCTGGTTTTGATTGTCTCAAGGTAAAAAAGTTGGACTCTTTGTCCTTGAGAATGATTTTCAGTACAACAAAACCTTTCTATACTAACTAGAAACTGAAGCAGAACTTTGTCAGAAAGAACTCAAACCATTTATTAGTGGATGCAAATGTGGGGAAGAGAAATAAAAACTTCTATAGTGAGCAGAAAAAAATAATGAGTCAGTGTCATCATTGAGCTATCAGAATCGAAGAATAATACTAAATGAAAATAGTTTTCTAAATTATGTATAATATGAGAAATAAGAACAGAATAAAAATACATTCTGAAATCAAAATGAATGAAATACGTACACAATTAAGCCAAATATTGAGGTAGTAGAAAAGATAATTTTCTCTACAAAAATAATGGAAGCATACATTTGATAAGTGCAGGTTAAAAACCAAATGCAAATTCCAAGTCAAGCATATTTACAAATAAATGAAAAGGTGGCTCATTCGTTCACATTCTGAAGCAATTTACAACTAATCTTATAAAAAGAAATAACTAGAGGGTCTAGGGAACTACAGATTAGTTAATTTTGCATTCATACTAATTAATGTTTTCTATATAAATACATGAATGACAAAGAGGAAGGACAGGACACATTATTAAATATTTATCTTTTGTGCCCTCTCTGTTACAGTGGTGTTTGAATGCAGTGTCTAGTTAATATCTAATCTTTAAAGAAGCAGACCATGTGCCATTGGTTTCTTTTTCTTTTCTGTCTTGACATTCATTGAAGTTCCTGATGAAAAACTAAAGAAGAAAAATGAGTATCCAAAGGGAAAGAAGTTCACTAAACTAGCTGACAAAAAAACTCCCAAAATACTATTAACAACTGCAATGATTGGAAAAGCCCCATGAGAAATGAGATATGTTCACCCTCAGAGATAAGTGATAGCACTATCAAAGTGCCTTACTGAAATAAATGAATTAGAAAAGGTGTGAATCTATTCCACATAAGATTGCTAATAACAATGAAAATAAGCAATATTGTTACCTGTGATAACACTAATCAAAAAGATTAGGAAAATGCAGAAGTTCTTCTGTTTGTTTTGATAGAAAATTTAATTCTAAGACCATATAATTACTTTTTATCTTTTTTTAAAAGGGAACAAAAAATTGAATGAAGCTGATAGTATCAGAATGGGTGACTGGAACACAGTGATCTCACAGAGGTGCCTTGTTGATGTCCTAGCTGATATCAGTAAGTTTTAGTGCTGTATTAGGAACAGAGATGAGATCTCCATGTTGAAGTTCAGCATGATTTATAATCCCCCCGTAGTGCTACTTTAATCTTCCCATTGTTAATTGTGTAATTACCATCTTCTGAGAAAGTGTTGTGTCTGTATAATTCTAGGCTTCTTTCCTCCAAAACATTTCCTACTGCTTGTTTTATGAATATCAATTCTTATTTCTTAAGTTTAACAATAATTTGGTTTTCTCTGTATTAGTAGGATAATTTTCAGATTTTTGTTGCCTAAAATAACTAATTATTTTAAGTCCATCCCTTCTCAGTATGTCAATGTGATTTTGTACATGATGTGCTATGCCATTCTATTGAGGTTTTAATTTATATTCTTAAGACATTTTTAAAGAAAATAGTTGCATCAGGACAATAATTGTGCTAGAAGATAAATTTGCCTTATAACAATGCTATAATTTTTAAATTTTTTTTTTTTTGGCAGTAGGATTTGTCATCTTCTTTAGATTACCATGTTCAATTTCTAATGAAATCATGACAGTGGTACAACTTACATGTACAGAAAAATCCACTTAAATTTAAAGTTAAAAATGCTTATACTAGATCATAGTTTGAACTTTGCTTATTACAAAATTACAAAGATTATTACAAAAAGAAAAATAAAAATAAAAAGATTTTTAAAATACAACCATTTTTTTCTATATTTCAAAACATTTTTTTCTTGGTTCAATCACAACTGATGTCATAGATCTTTATGACACATTTATATTTTTTAATGAAAAGTATTTAAGATACAAAGATAGAAATTCAATAAAAAGAATTGCTCTCTGCAATGACAAGTCAAATGCTGGAAAAGAATTCAAGATATTTCTTCTTTCTCTATGGAATTGTCTTTCTTTGGAGATGTTTAATATTCTCTTTTGGCTTTCTCAAGCCAAATCTAACTTCTATATGTAAGAAACTCCTAGATGCACTATATCTTCCACAAGTTCTACATCTATGGGACTCCAGAGATACATATTAATATTTTGTGCAGAGAAAATAGTATTGTACTCCATCAGATAATCAGTTAACCTGGAATTTTGATCTAAAGGATAGAATAAAGGGTACAATAAAATCAGAACCAGAATAAAGCAACATCTAGTACAGACAAATGAAGGTCAGTATTGGACTGAACTAAAGCTGTTTAATTCAGTTCAGAAAAAAATTGGTTTTTTTTAAATTTGTCTGGGCAGGAATGAAAATATTATTTTAGTTATCCAAGTGGAAAATAACAATAACAAAAACAACAACAACAACAACAATAATAATAATAATAATAAATTCCTGGCCTTTCCCTGGACTTGCTCCAACAGTCTATGTCCTTCCTGTGCTGGGGACCCCGAAAAACCCCAATACTCCAGGTAGGGTCATAACTCATATCAGTTCATGCCATCATCTACTTTCATTTTAATGACACGAGAATGTTCCAAACAGGCAGAGAACTCTAGTGGGTTTTGTGCCATTATAGTTAACGCCAAGTTTATTAAAAATTTAAAATAATCCTAGATACCTAAATTTAAGCTGAATAAAGGTCCACCGACAGTATTGACAAGATTTCTGTTGACCATTATGGGAAATCATGTGAACAGCTAGGGATCCACTTGGTTGCCTAAAGGTAATCACCTGGTGCCTTTTAAGATACGCTGACGTAATCCAGCCAAACACAGCTGAGTGCTATATCTCTCATCCTCTCCTTGCTGTCACTGGATATCTCAAATGTTGCACCAGTCAGGTCCTCTGCTGTCCGTGACCATATCTGAATTTTACCCTTACTACCAAAATTTTCACTTCATGGGTTTTCTATGTATTAAAACACAGCTTTGACAGGGTTACCCTGCAGTTTTTGATTATTCACAGTGTTCTATCTGGAATGCCTAGGGGCTTTCATGAGGTAACTGTACCACACTGGGTGCGAACCTCAATCTGTCTTGAGCCCGAAGGAAGGGGCTGCTGACGTCATGTTGTAGTCATCCTCCCACAATTATACCTTCCTGTAAAGGAGAAATTAAAGTCCAATAATTAATTTTGCTGAGTCTCTACTCCAAGATTAGATGCACTGCGCACAATTTGAGTTCATATCTTTTCTCCATATTTTGGAATTAAAACATGTAGCCCAATACTTAAGAAATTTATGTTTTGAACTTGCAGGCCATCTTGCACGTTAAAGCCTGCGTGTGTGTGTGTGTCTCTTCCATGTGCATTAGTTCAGGCTGCTTTTATGAAAAATAAAAATATAAATCTTTCTTTTCTAATCATCATCATCAAAAATAACAATATGCTCTGACATTACAATAGCAATATTCATTCTAATTAAAAAAAAACTCTTACTGAGATTTTTCTAGCACAGCATTACAATTTTCAACTTCTTCTGAATCCCACAAAATGAAAGGTGACAAAATGTTTGTTTCAGAGCTGTAAAAATATCCCAGTCAGAGTCATGAGTTCTCTAGTGTGAAACATCTATCATTCCATGAATTCTTTTGTATAATCTTTTCGATTAAATGCTGTCTAAGTACTCTATAAACCTCCCAGATTGCAAAGATTTTCTTCTCCTTTACAGGTAACAAATGTATTGTGGATGATTAGTCAAAATGACAGTAGAAAATATCTAAATGGAACTATTTGCTTTTATTCTTTTTTTTTTCCCTTGTTTATGTTTTCTGATGTTATAAATGTCATGTCAAGAATGACTTACTGCTGAGAAGAACTGGACATTAAATTACTTCTGCACCACATGCCACTCATACAATAGCAAAGCATCAGCAGTCATCTTTACTTAGGAAGATTTTTGGCATCTATGTTAATAAATTCTTTGCATAAAAATTTGGTTTTGCAACTATTAATGATTCTATTTTTTTTATTTCAAGATAAGAAAAGGACCTACTGATGTGTTATTTTAATTTACTAAACTTCTCTTCTCCGTCATAATACGTATTTTTAAATTCATGCTAAGCAGTCAGTCACAACCTTAATGGATCTTTATAAATGTCGTTTATTTTGTTTGCTAGGATTTCAGCATTCATGCCACTTTAATATTTTTAATCCTGTCCCCAGCATACTACTCATATCTCTCCTTGATCGTTTTGGAGAGGTGAGGGTCTGTCCATGCAACCATGATAACCACCTTGCATAGGATATTAACAAGTTTACTTGCAGAGATTTTAATCTGCTTTGATAATTCCACTCTTTTAAAGGACCATGAAAGATTAAATAGCACTTGTTGCTGGCTTTTCTATTTGGAAAAGGGTCTATTTTTAGAAATCTGTGGAGATGAGATTCAAAAAGTCTTATCAAGAGCCTTGGAGGTAGTGGGATAGATTTTGAGGGTTTAAGTTTTGCTGTGCCAGTAGACATCATCACAGTTACGTCTGTGGACTTATTATACCTTCATTTGCACACTACTTACCTCTCCATATTCACTGTAATGCTCACTGAACAGCTGCTGGCCTTATAACATCTATTCCACTTCTGAAGGGGGTATGTTGCAAACTAAGTAATTTCCCTGTTGTTGCTTAGAGATTGTGTTTCACATATTATGATTGTATTTCCCTCTGTCAAATCAATGTTATTAGGCAGGTATCCTCAATTTGTACAATTACAGCTTGCTTCATTAGTGATTTTAACATAAATGCATTTGGGATTAAGAGCGGTGATGATCCATACCACAGTTATCATTACAGGTAAAAGAAGTGGGGGTTTCCATCCAGTGGATTGGGCTTGTTGATTTATGTGCCCAATTTGTTTCATTCTGGTGCTGATTTCTTCTATGAGAAAGATGACTACTCCTTCAGTGCCTAACTTGATCTTCAGTGGAGATGTGTTGGCATCATTCCTGGTATCATTCCTGAGAAAGTAAAATATTAAGTCTTGGTGGGGTTGACCAGACTGATTCCCCATTAAAAAGAAGGAAAAATCAACCATGCATTAACTCTATGTCTTGTACCACTTCCATCAGTAGATTCCCAAGAAAGTGGTCCATGAGGTTTAGTTAGTGTCATAGGCTCAGTTCTGATTTGTGGTAAATTTACTGAAACAGGCTAGCTGCAATGCTGTAGGATGTTTCCCTTCAATGGAAGGTGAAATACCTGATTCAGGTGTTTCAAAGAATGCTTGGTGGGCCCATACCAAATATTTAGTTGGTAAAGTACACTGGAAAGCCAAGTGTCCTACTTGGTCATATGTGGCTTAAGGCTCCTTTTCAATAAGTAATTTGCCCTTCTCTGATTACATTTTTCTCAGGGTAATATGGAGTGTGAAATACACACTGAATTCCTTCCAGCTGGACCCATTCTTGTACCTCCTTATATGAGACGTGTGACCCACTATCAGATTGAATGGTATTAGGAGGGAGTAGTTGAGCTGAGAACCAGGATCAGCTTTTTGACCAATAGTTGCTATGAGTTACTCAGAGACTACATATACATCTTTGAGGATGTATCAGCATCTTGCAGAGGGTCTGAGTGACCTGATAAAATCAATTTGCCAAGTAGTCCACAAGGTTTTCCCCTTGCTGCTCTGCGGGGGTGAGCTTTAGCATGGTGATCTAATTGTAATTTTATTCTACACTGAGGGCATTCTGTAAGAATAGTTTCACAACTCTTCCTGCTTAGGGGCTATCCTTTACCCTATGCAGCAAAATAAAGTGCTTCCTTGCCAGTGTGACCTAATGTGGCTGAACAATGATAGAAAATCCAGGTACATGTTTTTTCCAGTAAATCCTCATTAGCTGTTGTAATTTTTTTCTTAGGTTGGAGCATCTGTATTCATTCTATTTTTCTTAAAGTATCTAGAGGAACAGCTGTGCTGCCAGCTATCCACCAAATACCCCAAATTTTTACTTCTTTACTTACTCTTTGATATATTTCAGGTGACATTTCAAATTCTGCTTCATTTAATGCTTCCCATACTGCTGCTACTACTTCCCTTACCTTTTTGTGGGAATCTCCTTCATTTATAATATCATCTACATTTTGGTAGTTTTACATCTGGTGTGAGACCATCAGTAAAAATTCAGCAAGTGCAGCAATGAGCAATCATGTGCGAATGCTTGCACCACTGAGGGAGCCTGTTAAAGGTATATCGGATTTCTCACTGTGTAATGGAAAACTGCAATTCATTCTGTTCAAGTAAAGGACTCATGAAAAATATGTCCTTAAAATCTAGAGCAGGCATCCAAGCACAAGCAGCTCCCTGTATCAGTGTCACTGTCTCAGCAATATTTGGAACTGCAGCAGTTACAGATGCATGAGCATTTAATTGTTGGTAATCAACTGTAAAATGCCACTGCCCAGTTGGCTTTTTACTGGCCACATTGGTAAATTATAAGATGAATGAGTCCTTTTAATGATGGCTGTTTTTTTCCCCAATCTCTCAACACTTTGTCAGTCCCTGTAAGTGCTGCTATTGGCAGGGGTTACTTTGTTACTTTAGTAACTTTAGTAGAAGACAATGGTATTGATGTGTCTAATAGATTTATAAAAATTGTCCCACATTCTTTCACTTTCTATTTGTATCCCTGGCAACCTTGTGCCTCTCACTCCATAAAGTTCCATTTGGGAGTTTCCCAGTTTGCCCACAAAGTAAATTAAGTCCTAAAAGGCTTGTATGGGCAGCCTCCACTAGCACTTCAACCTTAATAAACCATTTTTCCTCTGAAAGCCAGACAGAAAATTTTGCTGTGGGATGCTCATGACCTTTAACAATAACAATCCAACCCATCCCATCAAGCATCCATAACTCATTATTTTGTACACAAATCCACTCCAGGAAGTTATATCCATTGGCTGCACACATCTGTCTTGATGCTTAGGAGCCGTAGTGTTTTGGACATGAACCTCCCATATTCCATCCTAAAAGTTTGCTACAAAAGTCTTGAGACTGTCTAGAAGAATAAGAAGGGTTAGTCTGCCTGGAGTGATAGGTGCTAACATAAGAGACCCTGTAAACCTACCTTGCTCATACATAGCCTGAGTACGAGCTGTTTTCTGCACAGAAGCTGTGAGATCAGAGAATCCTGTAGTTTTAATAACCAGCAGGTCTCCCCTGTCCTGCAGATTTAGTCCTCCTGCCCAGTATACCACCCATGCAGCTAAAGAGTAATCTTGAACTCTGGGACTTTTGGTTAAAACATGCCAAGACCTCAAAAACCTCCTGCTTCTTCCTTACTCCATGAAATCCAATCTCCCCTGGGCAGAGAGACTTACCACACATATTCCATCTCAGACTCTTCTGAATGCCTGGAAAACTTGAAATTTCACCAGTTCTGAAGGCGCACAGGGAATTGTACACACTGCCTTATAAATTTCCTTCTCCCCCTGTTACCAACTTCAGTCTTAATTAATGGTTATAAAGGGAAAGCAGAAGGGAGAGGGGCAGAGGCCACAGTAAAATTCTCTTCACTATCATCCCAAATGCTCCCATAGCAGGTTTCAGAATCCTCATAATGGGTTAATTTGTGGATTTGACTAGCCATTCCTGGAGGGGGTAAATGGCTTGTTAACAGATGTAATTTTTTTTGCAGATGTTTGCCAAGTTTTTCTGCTGTAGACGATTGATATTTTAAAATTCCAGTTTCAGCTACAAGGGAATCTATGCAAATTTCCAATTTTTCTATAATTCCTTATTCAAAAGACAATGAGGCTTTTAGTCCATCATTTTTTGATACAATCACTGCATTTTTTCTAGAGGTGGAGATTCTTTAGCCTGTCATTGTGCATGATCGACAAATATCTAATACAGCACAGGTACTTTTCTCTTTTCCAGCTTTTGGTTTCTGTTCTGTTAAACACTACTCAATACAGTCTATGATCTTACCATTCCAAGACTTTTTATCAGTCTTTCCAAGAATGTGATACTGCAAATCTTTGTCCCTTTGTTTTTGAAAAGCTTTTCGAGAAGACTGGAGCTTCAGCATAACCACTACCAGCTCTGCCAATAAATTTTAGTAGTAGCTTTTACTGTATCAAAGTTATATAAATGTTTTTTTTAAATCTGTATCTTCTATTTAAAGAGTAGGCTAAATTTTGTTAAAATTGTCTTTGAAATCTTTTGGTGTTTTGCATGAGTTTTCTTTCCTTGTCATTCCATAATCAGATGTAAATATTAATCGTACAAATGTGGCTAACAGCAGAATTTATTCACAGGATGGGTAAGGACTGTTACTTAATAAAGCATTCTTCTTCTGACTTAGTCCCCAGTTCCCAAGACACATTTCGTCCTAAGACACTGTTGCACCTGAAAAATCATACTTAAAATCAATGAAATAATCTGTTCAGGACAGCAATATCTAAAGAATTCTTCTAAAAAGAGGTTTGGTAAACAAATGCACTAACACTGACTGAGGTGCAAGAGTCAAAACTCTCAGAAGCAGCAAGTAAAAGGATCTTCCTGCCCCTAGTATGATTGCATACAATTTTTATTATTTTTTTCTTAACAAAATTGTCTGTGTTTCCCAAGGATCACTTGTTTTGGAAAAACTAGTAAGTACTTGATTTTATATGCTTCCTTTTTGCCCCATTCCTTTCTGCCCCCACTTCTGTGGAGGTCTCCAGATAATACACTAGGTGTGCAAAAGGCATTGCTCACAACACCCTCGGTTTAGGATTTGGATTCTTTTCCTCCTGAGAAAGGACTCAGACTCCATAGCACCTGATGGTGATTTAAAATACCGTGACTCCCCAATTCTCTGTGATATGGTGCTCCATTTCTGCACTGTGGACACAAAAATTTCCCTGTGGCCCAATGGTGCCCATCCACCAAGTGGCTCACAGTGAAAGAGATGCTACCTAGAGTCAAGCACGTGTTCAGGTGTTCCCCTGCATCCTTCCTATCTATCCCTCATGAAACTGTATCACAGGGTCCCTAACCTTTGTCTGTAAGAGAGAGATGGTTATATTCTAGTGATTCTGTATTGCACACTGGACACACTCCAGATGCCAGCATCTTTTAAGTGGCTTTATAGGCAATCACATTTTGAGCCAATAGTCCAATATTTGTTATAGTGCTGAAGTTAAATACAGCCCCACCAACCCTTGGTGGATGGTCAAAAGTTTCCTTCCATTTGACAGGGAAAGATTTGAGGACATTGGTATACACCAGCTCAAATACACACATAGGAAGACATCCCCAGGCATCCTTCACATTCCTAGAGGATTATTAAAGTCTGATGTCTTGTTTAGAACTGTTTGGAGTCTCTTCTAGACAAGTTACAATCTAAATCAGCTTGAATAGCAGAAGTTAATACAGGCCAACAAAGCAGTAGAAATAATATTTCAGTTATATCACCCTAGTTAAAAAAAGCACAGACAATTAGAAATTTCTCTCTACTTTACAAAGTAAAATGATATTTAAGGTGTTTTTACAGTACTGTCCATTTCTTGTATTTTAGAGTTATTCTATTCTAATAGGAAACATTGGCATACCTGATATTTAACAATAATTTTTACGTGATTCCACTTTAAAATTATTTTTGTGTTTGAATGTACACTAAAATGGTATCAAAATTCTCAAGATAAGTGCAACCCATTGACTGCTATAAATAATTTAGCAATTTCCTTAACTAATTTAATTTGTTAAAAAATATGATCCAACCTGTGATGATTTTTAAAAAAATATTCCTATAATTTAAAATTAAAAAGCTTTTAAAATGAGACTCCTATCTGATTTTTAAAAATTAATTACTATAATCAAATCCTCTTGTCAATGACTGATTTTTAGCAGGCAGAATAACTTCAGTTAGGTATTAACTGAGTTTTCTCAGCATGCTAAAAATATCATGGGTCCTCTTGAAGTCAATTTTCCAAGTACTTTACCTCTTATGAAGGCAAGATTACTCCCTTACTTTTCAAATGATAAAATTAAATTAAACTTATTTGAGGAGGAGATTCTCTTTGTTATTTTGGAAAATATTATAGAAACATTTTATACTTTTAAATGGATTCTACCCTCTTCATTTTCCCACTTCATTGGAAAAGCACAACAGTAGGAATATTACTGTTGAAGCATTTGGCATTTGTCTTGAAAACAATAGCAGGTGTTTAATTATGCATTTCAAAAAGACCATTGAAACTTTCCTAGCATAGGTGAGTGGGTCACACCATTAGAAAGATGCTTTTAGGGAAACCTGCACATATTATTTTTCTTTTCTGACTTACTGCATTGTACTTACTGAAGAAAGCAAAGCAAAAAAGGAGAATATGAAGTCAACTATTTAAAAACTAAAAGAAAATAATTGAAAATATTTTCTTTCTACAAAATATTCAGCAGGAAAATTTGCTATTCATAGAATTCTGAATTTTTCATTAGAAGTCATCTGATTTGAATAGAACTATATAAATGTAAATGAAATAGTTATTTTTAAATGAAATAGACCTTCCCTTGACAAAATGTAATGCATTAACCATACAGAAACTTTTAAGAATTTACAGGAGCAGCTGATTTGGCTCAGAAGCAGCACAAAGTAGATATTAAGGAATTATTAAATGCAGATTTCATGAACTATCATAATAACCTCAGAAAATACATAGAATAATAACATCTTTCACAGTCATCCATATTAATTAAAATTAAGACTATGAAATATCAAAAGTAACTATGTAATTTTGGATACAACATAGTAAACACATTCTTTTTAAATGGGATAGAAATGTTTTTAAGCTTTGAGTACTTTGTGGAACACTGCCTACCTGTGATGAAGTTCAATGTTGTGTCACATCACAAGTGGTGCACTTCCCAGCTAGTGTAGGTAAGTACCCATCTCACTATGCAATATACTCTCCTCTTCAGAGACTTGAGATGAAAGATTGGAATCTTCTTGATGTTTGATGGCTGAAGTTGCATTTATAATATTGTTATATACAAGGTAGGTACACATTCAGCAAACTTATGTTAGTATGCTGATCATTCTTTCTTTGACACATGTCAGGTAAAGAAAAAAGGTGTTTCTTTTTTGAAGAAACCTTTCCAGTGCTTTGGGTTTGGGCCTAAAAGATAGAACATGAGAATTTTAGAAACACATAGTGTCAAGTTCTATTTTCACAGAATGAAGAAAGCGTTCATAATATCTGAAGTTCTCATTGTCAAACAGTAGCCTACAGGAAGATTTCATAACTGTTTGAGTGCTAATGAATTTTCAGTTATTGCAGGGATGGGTCAAGCTCTAGCTTCAGGAAGCAGAGAAGGCTATAGAAATTCAAAGCAGCAAGAAGCAAGTAAAAGGATGTATTCTTTTTTCCAGGTCACAGCAGGTAGCAAGAATCAGACTCAAAAGACTGAGAAAAAAAAAAAAAGAAAAACCTGAAAAACAAAAGCCATTTTTCATAGCTAAGAGATACAATAGTAGACTCAAGACTACTTTGGCCTTTGATTTAATTCAATTTTTCTTTCTCTTGTATTTTAGACACTTTAAAGTTCAGGTAAAATTCATATAAAATCATACTAAAGCATATATAAATCTAATTTAGTTCATTCATATAATTGCATGTGTGGTATTTGAAATTCAATATTGAGGAAAAATATGTAACAAACTATCTTATTGGGCACTTGTGAAAAATTTATTTTTCAATATTGCTTCTCTTGGTAAGAAAGTTAAAATTCATCTAACCAAAATCTGCTACATGATCTTTACTGGAAATTGACTGTAGGTAATTTGTGGTGCTTTAATTTTACTACGGACTTCAAAGAAAAAAAATCAATTGGTAGATGAATGCCCAACAGACGGTACAATCTCTACTGCTTTTTTTTCCAAGTTCTTCAGAATAAAAAAAAATATTTCTGAGTAACATTATGTGCAGTATTTGGCAAGCATCTATTTGAAACTAGTTTCATTACAGCATTCGTATAATTAAATGCACTTTCATGAGTCACATAGTAAATATTAATAAAAAGAGCCATTAAAAATTATGCAACGTATGGCAGTTATGGTTGCTCTGAAAACTATGTTTGCATCACATTATATTAGCTTTCTTCAAAGTTTTTTCCCTCTTATTTGTTATTTTTTCTCACACTTGAATTTGCAGTTTCTCCTAGTGGTTTTTTACCTTTTTATGAACAACAATTTCTTTCAATTTTTTTTTTCCTCACGTGCAGTACAACTTACTCCTTTCTGGATAGCTGCTTTCTAGATAGATTTCTGTGTATTTATATATTCACCTACAGGATGATGGTATTTCTGCTAAAGAAGAATGGAAGATATTTTTATTTGCCTCTTGAGGTTATCAAAAGAAAATTTGGATGCAAATTGACAAAACTTCATCTCCATAGGCTAAATTTTGGAAAACCATCTCAAATTTATTATGAATATGAACACCAGATATTTGGATCAGCAAGTCTACACCAAAGTTAAGCTAATAAAAATATTTTGAAGAATTTTCAAAACTGAGAAGTCCTGCAAAAATTCTTCCACACCCCACTGATATTAGAACTCTAACAAAGATTTTTATATGAAATTGTATTGATAGCTCAAGTCCTCTTAGAGAGAGGCATAAAAAAATTGGTTATGTTTACAGTGCTGAAGACTTAATGGATGTTGTTTAATTCTAGCCCCAAAATCCTATTCATATTTATTGAGGCTACAGCTAGTGGCATGTGGAAAGCACTCAGTTATACAGACAGAAAAATTTGATTGTAAGTCTACTAATTTTAATTTCTGCCAGTCAGATGCTGAAAAGCATTGCCCATGGAAAGCCCCTTAGCTGGATTTTTTCATCTTCTGACCAGTAACACAAATGCATATAGGCACCCTCTAAACCCTTTTGCTCTGAGAAAATGACAGGATATGATTTCTTTCATATATATATCCAGTCTGTGATATAAAGAATCGATTTGGGAAGCTTAAGTTGGACGTTGACTTCTTGACTTGGCTAAAAACTAGTTGTTGCATTACAGAGGCTACAAACCAAAGAGATCTCATCTTGAAGCAAAAGGTCCATGCAGATGAAATAGAGTGATCAGTAAACAGGTGGAATCTGTTCTTAAAACCCTCTGTGAAGGGCAAGGGTGGGAGTGGGGTGCAGTTCATGCCTTTTTACTGTCTTATAGGTTTGCATGTTTTACTTGGTGTATGTTCAAACTTCTTCACTTCTTCTATAGTCATCAATTCTGAGATTCAATTGTAAAAGTTGCACATAAAAACTTACATGCTATTCATAGCAAGAATTTTCTTTACTATTGCAAAGCCCAATAATTATGCTTAAATGCCACACAATGCAGAGAAGCATATTCTTAAATACCACATAGTGTTAGGCATATAGAAGGCAGAGTAACAGATATTCAGATACAAGATAATAATAATAACAGCAACAATAACAATCATAATAAATTTCTCTGAAAGCAAAACCACTCCCTATGTAAAAAATTTCCCTATGGAGCAGCTAGTACTGATACTGAAGGCAAGTAATTCCTCTCCTTGATGCAACAGATCTGTGAAAATTTTATCAGTACTATCTTATGAAGATCAACAGTGCAGCCTAATAGTAAAATGAAGAACATATTTTTTTTTGTTTAACCATCCAAATCTGTAGGCAGTGTTGCCGTACACTGTGGCAACATAGTTCCAGATATTGCCTTACACTGGGCCAACACAGTTTGCAGTATAACATTGCGGCACCATCTGCAGTAATCACGCATGGGAAGAGCTACAGCGGCTCACTGACCTTATGGGCAAGAGCTACAGCAGCTCACCATCCCTCTTAGAGGCACGGTCACCCATAAAGCAGTCCAATCCCAGACTTGCTTGGGCAAGAGCTACAGTGGCTCACCATCCTTCCCAGAGGCACGGTCGCCCAAGGCAGTCCAATCCTGGACTTACATGCGTAGGCTACTCACAGCTCTCCTGGGCACACCCCCGCCCAGGGATTACGCGCCGGCCGGCTTTTCCACTTCCCCCAAGTGGATTGCAGTCCCTGAGGCTTATACTGCCAGAGGCTTTTAAGAGCTTCTAAGGCTCAGCCAGTTATCGCCACGATACATGCAAACATGGGGCACCAGATGTCGGAGTCCAAAGAGTCCAGCATAGAGCAGGGTGGCAGGCAGAGGCAGGCACCAGCAGGCCCGAGCCGGCATCCGCAGGCATCAGCAAGCAGTGGCACACATCCACAGGCACCAGCTCAGCATCCACCCAGTCAGCTCCAACTCAGCTCAGTATCTGCTGCTCTGTGATCCTACAGCACAGCCCTTTATACCCATCATCCCTTGGGCTACTCATGTGCTTCTTGTTGTAGGAATCACCATACCTGCATTCAATGCTGGCCTTCCCTCCTCCCAGGAGGCTGCAAGCCATCAAGGCCAAGGCTGCCTACAGCCTACTCTTGTAACCCCACAGGCAGTTAGTATTTGTGAACATTTCATTTTGTTTGAAAAGTATAATATAATTTTCTATCTGAGAATTCACACATCTCTCAAGTCTTCTCTTGCTAATGACATCAGGATATTAAGACTACTGCAATGCTGGTGAACTTCCTTTAGGATAGAATGTCAAAAATGGCAGATCTTCTGATTTTTTCACTGAAAAGTGGTGGCTGATTGACTTCAAATTATCCTTATTTTTACAATGGATCAGCATTTTAAGAGAGTGACACCTTTTCTGAACATTCAGTTCTAATGGGTACAGTATCTGAATCTGCTGAGAAGCCAAATTTCAAGGTATTTTCTTTTTTTAGTTCACTGCTTGCACTTGGGCACTAACATCCACATTTCTTTGTTTTTTGTTTTGGTTTTTTTTGCTTTAATTTATTTTGATAGAAGGGTAAGCCAGCTGGAAAAAATAATAAAAAAAGAAAAATAAGTCAGTAAGTACAAAAGTATGTTCCTGCTTTTACACAAAATCTATGCTATTACATCAGCCTGATTAAAACCTTCCTAGGCAACTCATATTTCATTTGCATCACATTTTACTGGATGCTTGCTTGCTTATATTAATGGCCTATAGCTCCACCATCTCCCTTTATGAGCTTCTCAGCCTCCAAAAGTACTGCTTTCACAGCCAGACTACATTACTCTCAGAGAAATCTATAAAAAAAATACTTTTCCAATTGCATCATTTATCTACTGCTGTAAATTTACACAGTGCTTTCAAGGGAGACATAATCTTCCGTCTTAGTTTCCTATGGGCAAGGGCTTGGTCTGCACTTACAAGATTTTACTTCTATAACTGTCAGATAGTGCAATCTTTTCTTAACCATTACAACTACAGTAATAAAAATCCTTGTATGGTAGCATTTATCCTAGTGAAACCACACTTGAAACAATATTTGTCGAAACACACAAGCTTGAACCCTTGGATGCCTATCTGTTATCGAAATTAATGAACAAGGTGTCTAAATACTTTAGATAGCAGGACTTATTTAGCAATACATTTCCCACTGAGCAGTGGTCCTAAATATCAGTGGTTTTTCTGCCAAAGTTGTATCTCTGGAAACATATGAAACAAAGCCGCTCAAAAAAGAAATCTAAGATTCTAAAGGCCAAGTAACAGAATAAAATATTCACTGACAAAAAAAAAAAAAACAACTTTTTGGCTTTCAGTCTTGTATTATATACTTCCATTCCCTTTTTCAACATACTCTTTCCAGTGCACTGAGGGTTGGTTTTCCAGGCCTATTTTGTCCCCCGCTTCCATTTACGCAGTATACTTCACATGCTTTATCAACACTCCTGCTCATTCAACTGTTGCCTCATTCTGAAAACTCTAGAATTCTCAGTCACCATCACCTCCCCTTCATAACGTGGCCCTAAAATGCACACTAAAAGCTAGAAAAATTGTGCTGAAACTCTACACTGTAAAAGCAGCATTTGAGTTGTTTGTCCACTTACACTTATGACGAAAATGACCAGCCATTTACCTGCATCTCTACTGTTTGACATGTGCCTATTACCACCTTTTCCACTACCATTTGTCGACAGACCACTGCCATCATGGGGAGTGGTGAAAACAAGTGGCATTAAGTGGATGAGGGGACTAGTACCTGCCCTTTATTTTTTTCTGAATGTGCAGTCCCTCAGATTCCACAGCATGGAGATGGCGGGCAGTGTAAACTGGCTATATCCTGCCTCCCACAGCTGTGTAGGATTTGATCAGGAGCATGGTGACTTTGTCAGCCCCATGAAAGCCATTGTGGGGATAAAAGTACATTGCAACAGATGGATATTTGTAGCAATTCAAGTCCTTCTCTAGAGCAGAGGAAGGTTGGTGGGGACATTATGACTTAGGAAAATATATTACT
Source organism: Pachycephala philippinensis (assembly GCA_013397055.1). NCBI lineage: Eukaryota > Metazoa > Chordata > Aves > Passeriformes > Pachycephala > Pachycephala philippinensis. The sequence goes on from VWZT01002105.1 coordinate 33,404, forward strand.
CCCCCAGAAACTCTGCAAGCATTAATAGAAAACACTCAAAATTTATCACAACACGTGCTAAATTGCATATTACTGTCTTAACCTCTGATGTTTAAGCATCCAAGGAAAACATCATTTCTGCTTTCATTTTTTGTGTGAAGCACCTAGAGGAGTACTGTGAAATCAGAAAAATAATGAATTGCTTTCAACAGCTGGATAAGAATATATTGTTATTTGCTATACTGTGTTATCTGGTATTCAGTACTATACCAAGATGTAGCATTATTCATCATATATGTATTTGATTTTTAGAAGCTCTTCTTACTTCCTCTGAGAAAAGAAATGCAGTTGCCACATTTGAAATCTAAAAGCCTTGTTTTAGAAAAGACACTATTTTGCATGTAGACATGCTCCAGGAGACATGTTATGTTCTTAAAATATGTTTAAGCAGCAGCTTAGACTCACTTGTAGAAGGAACTGGGCAAACTGTTCACAGTGTATAATACACTTGGCATATATAATCTTTTATTTGTAAATTAAGCAGCATTTGATTTATTTCCATATTCAGAATTGCTCAGCTATAGCTTGACTCACTGCCTGCTTCTGAATTACTCTTATAAAACCTGTATCATTTTCTTTTATGCATGATGTAATCCCTACTCAGACCACATGGCATTGTTTCTTTTCCCTCAGTGGATAGCCACAGTCAATTAAAAAAAAAAAAAAAGAGTTTTATCTATATAACTAAGAGACTAGATTCACCAGAAACACAGAATGACAGGTTGTCAGAGGTTGGAAGAGATGCTGGGGGGCAACTGGTCCAGTCCCCTTGTTCATTCAGGACTACCTAGAACCACTTTCAAAGTTGCAAAATTCTTATGAGGGTGGTACTTTATTTCATAGTCTGTGTTCAATTAATTTTTATTTCCCCTCAGTATTAATCATTTGCAGTAGGGCTTTATGAATTATCATGCTGACAAAGTTGCTATTTAATTTCTGTTTTTACTATAAGCTTAAATTTTCTTTGGTTTACTAATACTCATTAGTCAATATGTTTTAAGAAAAAAGTATACAATAACATAAAACACAAATATCTTTTGATTTATATTTATACATAGTATTTAGAAGACTTCCATTGTGATTTAATAAATGTGGGATTATTTTTATATTTTTCTTTATACTCCCCAATTTAGCTACTTCAAAACCAGAACACCACATTCTTTAAGCAATGTGAAACAAACTATGCACTATTTCATGTATGTTGGATTCATAGTGAAATAAATTAAAGCCTTAAGTAAATATTTTGTCAATAATCCTTGACGCTATTGGTAAGCTTTCTGTTATTTGGAAAACAAACTCCAAGATGACAGTAAGAAAAACTATTTTATTTTCAATTAAAAAAATTCAATTACCATATATTCAATACTTTCCTGAGAGATATTATAGCAATCTAGTTATTTTAAATTATTTTTACACAGTTATTTTCCCTATCTGAAATGTTTTAATTAAATGTACATTTAGCAGCTACAGTATTCCAATACGAAGTGTTGTCAACTGTACTGCAGACGCAGGAATAAGTGTCTTGGGGCAAAGATTGCTGAATGTGGTTACACAGCTAAATAAAATATAATGTCCTATAGCTACATCATTACAAGGTCCAGACTTGTATCTCTTTCTTAATCATGGGAGTTTTTAATTTTTTGTTTTCCATGAGTTGTTCCTGCTTCCCTTTTCCTCAGGCTTAATAAAGAGACATAGGTGACTTGAAATCATTCTTTTCTTCAGATCTCCAAAACAGAATAATCTATGGGGAGAAAAACATCTAATAAAATCACACAATTCTACTTTGAGTGGATGGTATTTTCAAAATGTTAAAAAAAAAGACAGAAGCCTTTTAATTTTTTAAAAGCCAATCTTTTCCAAGCCCTGAAAACATTCCTTCTTTTAAATATTCAAGCACTGAAGGAAAGTAAGCTTTTAGTCAAATAATCTTATGGCATTTTGGAACCAACAAGGTACAGTTGCTTGGAAGTCATGGGCTAGAGAGTCAGTTTGATTGATCTGGCAGGGTTTCTAGATATATTTTTAAATTAATAAAAATGAAATGTCTCTGACTTACCGTATATTTGCAAAGAAGTTTTCCTGTAGAAGCAGCTGCCCTTGTGTGTGCCACTTACTCTGCTTTAATGGGCCTTTTTTATGTAGCTGACAGGTTGAGAAATGGAGGGTTTATTTCTGCTGTTTTATGTTTCTGCTTTTGTTTGTGGTTTATATAATTCTGGAAGAAACAACATGGTGTTTGTATTGCTTCTATAATATTAAGAAGCCATTCATTCTTACTTTCCAGGTTTCGGAAGGGTGCCCATTAAAGAAAAATCAAAGACGGTGGAAAAGGTCAGTCTTTCAAAATGTAAATGCAGGTGCAAACCTCATGCTGTTAGCCATCCGTCATATTGATTTCAAAAATTCAGTTCAGTTGCAGTGTTGAGCTTTAATAAATTTGACTTTGACAGACAGCTGAGATTGATTTAATGTAGTTATTCACCACATACAAGGCAGAATACAAGCATGTTTATTTGCTCTTGATATGGCAGTTTTTTGATATGAGCTGATGTAATCATGCTGCCAACTCCAAGTCTTCTGCCTGTTGCCTTGGCAGCCAAAAAAAGATTGATAAGACACCTAGGGCTTCTTCTTACAATTAGCAAGCTTTACCAGCATAATCTCTAAGTCAGTAAGGCGGAAAAAACTAATTAATTTCATACGGTATTCTTAATAAATAAAGCGTACTGAGGTAGTGCAAGCATGTGGAAAGAGAAACTTGGTATAAAACTCTCAACTGAAAAACACTAGGACAGAATACCACCTACCATCTATTAGATTGCAACAGAATAGTCTAGAATATTTAATTAATATCTCAACTTTTCACCCACAACCTTGACGTTTCTCAACTTTGTCCTTGCACCAAGTCATCATTCAGAAGATGTATAAAACATACAAAAGTTTCTTTAGGATAGTCCTTTTGTATCTACTTCAGCTTTCTCAAAATTTGTTTGGTGGCAGAAACACCACGTGACTGTTAATTGTTAATTTTCCTTACTTTCTGCAGCAATTCTGTGAAAACCAAAATACTAAATTGGACCTGAAAAATGCAATACCATCAACATTAAAAAATATTAAGAATATGGTTGTTAAAATTTAATAATTTTAAAGTGTATTTGTTTTCTGAACTCTTATGTCAGTTTGAAGTTCTATACAATTACCACAAGATGATTTTCCCACTGTGTGAGGTACAGGAATTCAAATACTTTAACTTTAGCCTTTGAAGATTTGTTTCAACTTAAGTTAGGGATTTTTGGCGTAGACACTTGGGTGTCAGTCAGTCGCTCAGAGGTTCCTTTTATGGATAAGGACAGAAGCGTGAACTCTGACAGCAGAATTAATCTGATTTTTGCTAAATACTTACCATAAGAGGAGATGACTCCCAAGTACTGCCAAAATATAAGGCAGCCCGTTTTCACCCAGAGTTATCTTTCAGGGTGGCTTCATTCCCTGACTGATGAGACTCCCCAAGGAGTTATCTCAGGTAAGTGTATATTAAGTGATGTCCCCTTCCTTTTCTATATCTTCATAGTATCATAGAACACAGAATTATACATGGCCTGGGTTGGAAGTGACCTTAAAGACCATCTAGTTCCAACACTGCTGCCATGGGCAGGGACACCTTTCCGTAGACCAGATTGTTCAAAGCTGCATCCAACCTTGCATTGAATACTTTTAGGGATGGGACACCCGTAACTTAACCTCATTTGTCTTTAGACAATTCTAAAAATCTTCATATACTTCTTTGTGTTGGAAGACCTTAAATTCAACCATATTGGTCCAGCTGGCCATCGGACCAGAACCTTAGAAGGTTATCCAAAGGGACAAATTCTCTGTGCCTTATGATGTGTGTTCCTAATACTCAATACCAATACTTTTTTGCGGGAAAACTCTAGAGGCATGCTCTTCTTCTCACTCAGTGGCAATTGGGGAAACACAGTAGTTTGAAAAATTTGAATGCAACTGATACCTAGATTATAGTCTTAAAGTTCCCTCTAACACTCTCCATAAAACCAAGTTTGTAACTCAGTATATAATTCATAAACTCAATCAGCACAAACTAATGTGTTAATTTTGGTTCATTAGCTCTTAAACATAAACATAAGACTGTTAATTGAATTCTACTATTTTTAATGCTACTATATTTAGATAAGGCATAAATAGAATATAAAAAGATTTTATTTTAATGTAGAATTTTTAAAGATCTAATAAAGGCAAAAATACATTTAATGTCTCATGATTGGAATGGTGGAAAAATTGGATTTCCCTGGTTTAGATACATTAGGGTTCAGACATTTCCTCTGTTTTTTCTCAGTAATCCATGATTCTAAACTGTGCTACCTGTAGGATTCTTATCAGGAGAGATCTCTTAACATCTTGCTATCTTCTGCCAATGAAGAGTAACAATCGGTTCAGTGTCTGTAGTGGAAGGATATCCCAACTGAAAAATAGATAAGATTGCAAGAGAAATACACAACTGGAGGAAGCACTTAGAAAGTTCATTCGGCAAGAAAGTTCAGGAGAGAAATAGAATCTTGTCCTGCATTTACACATCCTAATTTTGGTTTAATTTCTGGTGACTAAACTTTTTTTCAAATATTGCCTTTGGTTCCGAAGTGAAACAAAGATGACAATTTGAAGCTAATTTAAATTCATATTGCATATCTTTTTACTTGTCTTGGTTTAACCCTGGTGGGCAGCTCAGTACCACCCAGACACTCGCTTCCTTCTGGTGGAATAGGGAAGAGAATCAGAAGGTTTAAAGCAAAAAACCTAGGGGATTAAGATAAAGGCAGGTTAATAGGTAAACGAAAAATCTGCCCAAACAACGCAAAACAAGGAACTCATTCACTGCTTCCCATCCAGAGAGATGTTTGGACATCTCCAGGAAAGCTGGGGCTCTACCACACACAGCAGTTACTTAGCAAGACAAACACGATGAACTGTGTACCCCACCTTCCTATTCTTTCTCCATTTTGTAATGATGAGAACAATGTGGTATGGGAAATTGTTTTGGTCAGTTGAGTAAATGACTCCTGCTATGTGTATCCCCAGTCCACTCACTGACAGAGCATCATGAGAGGCAAGAAAGAATCATAGAATCATTGAATGCTTTGAGTTGGAAGGGATCTGAAAGACCACCTAGTTCCAACTTCCCTGCCAAGGGCAAGGACACCTTCCACTAGACCAGGTTGCTCAGAGCTCCATCCAAGCTGGCCTTGAACACTACTAGGGATGGGATATCCACAGATTATTTTGCAAACCTGTTCCAATGTCTCACCATGCTCACAGTAAAGCATTTCTTTCTAATCTCTAATCTAAACCTGCCCTCTTTAAATTTAAAACCATCATACCCTGTTCTATCACTGCATGCTCTTATAAAAAGTCTCTCTTCAACTGTGTTGTAGACTTCCTTTAGGTATTGAAATAGGCTTTAGGTATTGTTAAAAGGCCTCCCCGGACCCTTCTCTTCTCCAGGCTGAAAGACCTTGACACTGTGCTAGAACTGTCCAGCAGTAGCTAAATCATCCCGATGTTATCAACAATGTTTTCATCACAAATACGCAACATACTGTCCTCTGTGAAGAAGCTGAACTCTATCCCAGTCAGGATTAGTAGATTAGTTGGTGGTGGTTTTTAGATAAATTAGGCCTTCTGGTAAAACAGCACATGTAACATTGTCTTAAACCAGACAGCACTGTGTTAAGGAGTAGGAAATATATTTCTGGTAGTCAGACTATTCCCTTAAAAAACCCAACAAAAGAAAAGATAGCAAAAAATTCAAACCAAAACAAAACCAACAAAACTCAACTTTCTGGGAAAAAACAAAAACAAAACAAAACAAAACAAAACAAAACAAAACAAAACAAAACAAAACAAAACAAAACAAAACAAAACAAAACAAAACAAAACAAAACAAAACAAAACAAAACAAAACAAAACAAAACAAAACAAAACAAAACAAAACAAAACAAAACAAAACAAAACAAAACAAAACAAAACAAAACAAAACAAAACAAAACAAAACAAAACAAAACAAAACAAAACAAAACAAAACAAAACAAAACAAAACAAAACAAAACAAAACAAAACAAAACAAAACAAAACAAAACAAAACAAAACAAAACAAAACAAAACAAAACAAAACAAAACAAAACAAAACAAAACAAAACAAAACAAAACAAAACAAAACAAAACAAAACAAAACAAAACAAAACAAAACAAAACAAAACAAAACAAAACAAAACAAAACAAAACAAAACAAAACAAAACAAAACAAAACAAAACAAAACAAAACAAAACAAAACAAAACAAAACAAAACAAAACAAAACAAAACAAAACAAAACAAAACAAAACAAAACAAAACAAAACAAAACAAAACAAAACAAAACAAAACAAAACAAAAACCAAAAACCAAAAACCAAAAAGCAAAAAAAACCCAACAAAAAACCAAACAAAAACCAAAACAAAACAAAACAAAAAAAAAGAAGAAATACAAAGAAAAGGGGGAAACCCCCATCATTTTCATTCCCAATCACAGAAACCTACTTCAGGCTCTTATGAATTTCTAGTCTTTTGTTGATTTCAACAGACTTTGGACAGCTTATTTGCTGGTAATTCTTGAAACAACCTTCTAAAATCAAACATTAGTCTTTTACATATGTAATCAATAGATTTATCCTCTGAAAACTAAAAAGAAAGAAAATACCATGACAGAAGTCCTGAAAACAGAGGAGGGCTAAACTTTGACACTTTCATTCATGAAATGAAAAGTGCTTATTGTCTTAGCTCATGTTCACATTGTTTAGTGCAGCTCTGGGGAAAGCTCTGTCAGTGAAGAGTGGAAAAAGAATGGTGGGTATGTAGACATTTTACATGCAAAGTGAGTAGCTAAAGGTAAGCCAGGCAGCTAATCAAACATCTTTAAAGCCTGCATTTTATCTGATTGAGTCAACATTCATAGAAAAGAGTTTGGCAGGTGAAAATTAGGGAGAATAGCTAGCTGTCCAAAGAAAATTGCTTTTTCAATTCCCTGTAAATTGTTGTGCTCTAGAACAGTATTAGAAGCAGACATTCAAGCTGAATATAAAAGAGGTTTGAGTCTTTAAAAAAGGGCAAGAAAGTGAGTGGGAAAGAAGACTCTTCACACACTATTACTTTATACTACTGAATCTCAAGAAAAACAGTACAGAAAAAAGATATATATTATACACTGATTATGTCAATTGTACAAGTGTGAGTAGTATAACATGTAGGTCTTTTCTTTAAAAAAAATGGCTCCTTGTTTTGTATTACTGCATATGCCTACTTGTAACCTTATTTGCACAATCCAGGTGGTTAAGTGTTCACTGAAAAACTTTACTGCACAAATACATTTCTATGAAGTTTCTTAGATAATACATACCTGTCCAAATTACTACATTTTGTCTTCAGCTGCATTAATCACCAAAGATTCAGTAAGCAAATGGAGATGTAAGGGCTGGTATCAACTGACTGTCTAACTTCATCATATACCTAGACTGAGAATACTCTTAGGAAAGGGCTAGAGAAACCTTTTTCATTTTCTTTTCTTAGTTCTGGAACACCAGGTAAAGGTCAAAGATAAAATAACAAATTGAACAGGGAAACTGCTACGCCATAGGTGTAATGAGTCAGTAGTTCAGAAGTCAGTGATGTAGCTAACTGTGTATTTGACAGCCTTCTGAATTTTTAGCTGAAATGACCATGTACTTATTTACAGCTTGGCAGTTCTGGGGAGAATTTCTGTCAGAAAAGAAAGCTGTTACAATTTCTCTTCCATCTACCAATATAATCATACCTTTGGAAACAGTTAAAGAGGTCTGGCTATGCATTTTGCTTCATCAAAATTGAAATGACAGACAAGAAAGAATAGAAAATTTTAAGTAATTGTCTCCCATCTATAAAACATGTATCAAGTCTGTGCACTGACATAAATAAATAAATTCAGACTTATCTCAATGAAGACGGTCATCTGACTAATAGAGATGAAGAAAAAGGGGGCATTCAATGCTTTTTTTGCCTCAGTCTTTAACTATACTGATAGACTTTGGGTTGCTCAAGTCCCTCAGTTGGAACCACAAGTGTGCAAACAGTGGCTTTCCTTTTGTGGACACTGAAATTGTAAGGGAGCAGCTTTATCAGCTGAATCTTCACAATACCAACAGGGCCTGATGGGATTCATCCCACGGTACTGAAGGGTGTGGAGCTAGTGGGTGTTGTGGCTAAACTCCTCTCAATCATCTACCAAAGTTCCTGGGACTCTGGGGAGGTCCCTGCTAACTGGAAGACAAAGAGGGTTATTCCAATACATGACACGAAAAAATCATGAGGGAAGACCCAGGTAACTACAGACCTGTTATTTTAACTTCATTTTCTGGAGAAATTATGGAACGCATTATACTGGGTGTTAGTGAAAGTCGTTTAAAGAATAATGCAATCATCAGGCACAGTCAATGTGGGTTCCAAAGGGAAAATCCTTTTTAAATAACTTGAGACCCTTCTGTGGTAAAGTCACCCACCTATTGGATGGAGGGAAGGCAGTGGATGTAGTTTTTCTGGATTTTAGTAAGACTTTTGATACTGTTCCTTTCAGCATCCTTCTGGAGATGTTATCCAGCAGTGGGATAAGCAGGTTCACCATGGACTGGGTGAAGACTGGTGGAAGGTCAGGGCTCAAGGGGCTGTAGTGGATGGTGCCACACCTGGCTGGTCTAGTGGAAGGTGTCCCTGCTCCATGTGACAGGGGAGCTGGAATTAGAGGATCTTTAAGGTCCCTTCCAACACAAGACATTGTGTGATTCTATGGCAATTCTCCTTTCTCCATATTCTACTAAATAAGGTTGGATGTGAAAGTTTCATTTGTAGAATACAGCGTTCCTTTGCAGACAGCTCTTAATAGGAGGATTTTCAAGCAGTTTTGCATTTCTTGATCTGAATCCAAATTCTAAAATTAATTTAATCTTTAGCTAATTTTCTCTCATGCTCATTTAAGGACTTCTCTGAGGTTTGGTTTGATTAGTTTGGGGGTTTTTTTTCTGTTTGTTTGCTTGTTTGTGATACTTTGATGCTTACTTAGTCTGCTTTACATCCTATATATTATCACACATTAGCATTCTGCAGTCTTTTTTGTCTGCATTGTAATTCCCTCTTTTTGCAGTGTTTCAGGGGTTGGGTTTTTTTTTTAATCTGTCTGCTTCCAGCAATGAGGAAACAAATGCCATTTTTCCTTGTTTTTCTCTAACTGTCTTTTACCAATTTCAGTATCTTCTAGTTAATATGAAAGAAAGGCATGTCACAACATATGCAAACCAGACCAAATACCTTATTGTAGCACTTGGTTGAATATCAGCTAATTGGAAAAGTTGCTCAGCTGGAGTACAGTGTGAGATGTATAAATAATGGATGTATCCATTTTATCTTTTCAGGAAAACTCAGTAGAGTTCAGTACATGCACTAGAGTCACTGCACCTTTTGTACCTCAAAGACTGTCAAAAGATTTTGCTTCATATTTAATACCAGAAATTCACAGTTATCCTGTGAATTCCGTACACTGAATGGTGGTCAGTGAAGTCTAAGATCTCTTCACAGATACCTCTGTCAAAGGACTCAAAATTTATCCTCTGTCTGCTCACAAAGTAACATTCTGCTTCAGATAAAAGATATAGCAGTGTAAATAATGAGGTGACTGACACCTTGCACCAGTCATGTGGAAGGGCAAATTCACCCTAGCTGAAAACAGCAAATAGGAAGAAAAAATGGTAAAGAAAGGCAGTGCTGAAACTATCTAACTTTACAAACAGCTGGGAGCTTTTTTCTCTTATTATGTTTTTAAAGCACTACTGTTATAATACATTATAAGAGATCAAGGCTGTTAGATCAGGACTTACTACTCACTATTAAACATGGTATTTCAGAACTTTTGATTTATTTATGGTTTTTGATTTATTTATTTCTAGAAGGTTTTCTAGAAATTCAAAGAACTCATTCTAAATGTAGTAAGAGGTTTGTATGATTAGATTATCAAATTAAAGCAGGAGTGAACTGAACTCAAGAAAGTTTTGATAGATTATTCTGACAGCGTGAGGGTTTCTAGAGCCTAGACCGATGGCACAATGCCTGTATGTAAGCACATTTGTAACATGTACACTCTATTCAAACTCTCAAACTCTTCCCATCTTGTAAATATCCTAAGGGTATTCAGATTAAAATTAATATTAAGGTTCAGGAGTGATAAAGAGACCAAATAATTGCTATATAATTGTGTGCAGAAAATACCTTACAATTTTATGATAATTTTAAGACCAAATATTAGTATATTTTTGAGGCTAGGCTTGTTCTAAAAATTAGATGATCATACCTCAAACTGTTTTACTGTCTAACACAATATTTCAAAGTTTTTATGTGCTCCAGAATGACCAGATATTTTGCATTAGTTAGGACACAGAAGCTGAAATATGTTGCATTAATATTACATTTATAATACAAAGATATGTAACGATTGATGCACTTAAAATTCTACAGGGATGTCTGAGATGTTCTCAAGCCTCAGTTTAGCTTGAATTTTCCAAGGTCTCTCTTCTTACACTGAAGGAATTGTCCTCATCACAGGGCAACAGTTCTTGTTCCTCTAGCCTTATTGTGAAGTGAAAAAGACCCAAATAACAAAATCCTCCAAAGCAAAGCGCAGTAAATAATTCTTTGCATTTTACTGAACTAGTAGTGCATTTGTAGACACTGAGATTCAGGCCAATAAACTCCATTTCATTCATACATCTGGACATTTAAATCTTCACCTGCCTTGTCTATAGCTTTTATATATTTTTATGTATTTTTTAACACACTAGCAGACTGTTTAGACCCCCCATCTGATTAAATTTTAAAAAACCCCTATATTTAGAAGAATTTAAAAAATTTATTTAGTCTTCCGATAAGCGTGAGATGACAATTCATGAAATAAGAATACGAGCAATTGTATCAATGGTACAACCTACTTCCTTTTTGCATAGAGTATTGACCGATCTTCTCAAACAATTTTTTTTTTCTCCTACATTCAACATTTTACTGTTAAAGAGAATAAAAACAGGGAAAAAAAGCCCTTTTTTTTAGATTTGTCCAGAACATTGAAATCTGCTAGCTGAAATGATGCCATTTAAATCAAGTCCAATTTCCTGCTTGCCTATGAAGACTAGATGGCTTTTCAGATTCTTAGAGTGTCAAAAGTACTAAAAGTCAAAGACTGAGAGGTTTTTCTGGGACACTGAAAAAGCAGTTATTCTTGAGTTGATTGAAACTGTGTTTGGACCACTTCATGGTAGTGGTCTAACTATTCATACTGCATTTTAAATTCTAACTTTTTCTAACACAGAGTGAATTAAATAACATTGGCTTTCGTAACAGTTTGTATTTTGAGACTCTTATCCTGAATCTTTGTACTCCTGATAAGACCATCCAGGAAAAATTACAAAAA